>JAHVAK010000488.1:1800000-2150599 GCA_019845155.1 Luehdorfia chinensis
GAAACAGTACCGTAGTGGTACTACTACTAGATATAAATTTGTAGAAATATCTTGGCAGCGATCACCTCATTCCCAATGGTAATCATAGTTCGTGTGTACTTTTATATATTATATTATTTTAATAACTCATTTTATATTATAATAACTCATTTTATAAAGTCTTTGTTTAATAAATAATTTAACTATCTCACTGAAAGACTGCACTTTATGGGATTTAGTTGTAAACACGTATACATTGCCCCATAAAGAGTTACTGATTCATTGAAGTCGAGTGGCTTGCATTAACAGTTTGTTCTTGTTCCTGGTATTTACATTATTATGTTACATGGCATTAAAAAAAAGACTCCAGATCCTTGCCGGTTCTTCTCTGAGGTCTTATTTTATGAACTGACATTCATAACAGCTATAAACAAGCCTAAATTGAATAAAGAAATTGACTTGATTGATTTTGGACCAGCTTAGACTATGGTTAGAAGTGAGTGAGCGTACACTTGTGGCACTATAAAATCTCCTGCGCAGTTAATAACTTTCGACAGTATTGAGTTACTGTGGCCGTGGTCGAAAATCGGCCAGGTGGACATGACAATTTTTTTTTTTTTAGATATAGTGATGAAACGAGCAAAACGTTCACCTGATGGTTAGTGCAACGTCTGCCGATAGCAAATGCTGTGTCACCCAGAAAAATTCTTAAGTCTCATATGCCCAGTGATTACACTAGCTCACAGTGCCCTTCAAACCGAAACAGTAATGTTTGCGCACAACTGTTTCACGGCAGAATAATTGGCCCTGGGGTGGTACACAGCTAGACGGATTCCTGCACAGGAATCCTAACACCAGTAAAATATTCGACTATTGAAAAATTTGTTCACTGGAACAAAGCGACTACACGAGTTCTACGACATTGGTTATTTTTCAAAACAAACACGTATTCCGGAACAAAAACAAACGGCCCGCCCTTTCCAAATGAACAAAACCTCTAAAAAGGCTATTAAGAAGTCTACGTATGTATACAGTTAGGAAGTGCGCGAGCATGGGGGTTGGATGACAGGGTAAACGGGGTTAATGGCACGCACCGCGAGGGCAGTGGAGGTGCTATTTTTAATCTACAGGATACTGAGCCAATTTCGGCCCTTTGTTTGTTAATTGATTGACCGGCCCCCGAAGTACCGTGATTAACGACAACAATAAAAAATATACGTAAATCGACCAAAGAACAAAATAAATTTAAAAAAAAACATTAAATACGCTCACAAAAAAGTCGATATAAAGAAAACACACGGTAAGTTTCTTCCGCACTACGACTGTTTCCCTTCCTAAAATGTTGTCACGGGAACTACAAAAGAATCAATATAAATAGGTTAAAAAATATTTATTTCTTATCAGTGCAGAAATACAAGCTTCGGCAGGGATTCGAACACAGGAGCCACGACTCGACATGCAGGCAATGACCACAAAGCTACCACTACTACTAGGTAAAAATAACTTTAACGTTTAAAAAAAAAAGTATAATCCACGCGCTACGGTATCACTTTATCCATACTAATACGAGTATTATACATGCGAAACTAACTCTCTCGGTTCCTCTGTCTGTTTGTTACCTTTTCACGGCTCAATCGCTGAACCGATCGCGATGAAATTTGGCACAGAGATAGCTTGCATCCTGGAGACGGGCATAGGGTACTTTTTATCCCAGGAAATCATATAGATCCAACGGGATATTTATAAAACCTATATACAACCGGACGATGTCGCGGGGATCATATAGTTATTAATAAATTCTGAATATTTGCTGACGTCCATATTTTTCAAAAAAACATCCAGTGATGACACGGGATTAAGTCTTTTTGAATTGAAATAATATGCAGTAGTACTGCTAATTTAGATAATTACTTTTCTATACAGAAAATGACTTGAATTCGATTCCCAATACCGACGCCTCTAAAATTCTTAATTGAAATTTTGTGTGATTTATTGTGAAGTCCGCCAAGCCGCTCTGGAGCAAGGTGGCGGACTTCAATTCTTGCTAAAATGAGGAGGCCATTACTCAGCAGTGGGACATTTATAGGCTGTTACTTTAGTTTTTTATACCTTTATCTACGCTTAGATATTTATAGGCAATTATAATGATGACCGTGTCAATTTAAATACGTGATTATTTGTAACTTACTGCTCCTACCAAAGACTACTTTACCCCGAAATTTTATTTAAATCTTTTTTTAAGGACTTTCTATGCAATGTTATCTTTCATATTTTCGGTGTCTTTTTTCACGTAGTTTTAGTAAGCAGCGTTTATCTAAATTTCAATATTTACCCCGGATTTATTTATCCGGATAATCAAAGAGTCCGCGGTATTTCTAAACAAAACCTTCCTCGCGGACGTAGTTGAGGATTTCTTCGCTAACATTACCGTACATTTTAGATTAACTCAGTAAAAATTAAAAAAATACCAATGCCCTCAGAACATATACATAAGTATATAACTAAATTTAGAGACAACCTATACACGTAAAAGTCAAATTCTACCTTATTTTCTATAATGATATAACAGGAGTTAATGACACCAAGCTTTGATTATTGATAAGCATTGCTAATAAAGATTTCTGTATGGAGCTTACCACTACATCGAAACTAACTACACTGTGGCTTCAAAATATCTGACATTACGTAATAAAAACTGCTATTTCCTCGCAGCATCACATTCAACACCATTTCAACTGCAATACTGACGCGGTAAATCAACGCCATCTATCGGCCGAAAACGTCGCTCCGAACTCCTGCAAAAATAAAATTCAGACTCACCAATAGGAGCGTGGTCGGATGATCTGTGTCACTCACGATTAGTATTAGGTAGCACTGTGTTTGTGGGATCAGCACAAGCCTTCGTTGCGATGTTATGTGCAAGAGGACGCGGTGGTAACTAAACGGACGTGTGTCGTAGCCCGGCGGCGCGGGCGGACTGCCGCGGTGGGCCTGCGCCCCGGCCTGCGCGGAATAACCTAACCCCGTTCCGTCCCCTAGGCGGTAGAGTAACCGGAGCGTAGAAGTGCTGCTTGGAATTTCGCCTGAGAGCCCGATTTTAGGGATCTATTTGCAAACATACTTCTTTAAAAATTTCCCAGTAGTACCGGTTGGAAATTACTTATTACTAATTTCTGTGATATAAAATTACCGGCGAAATATGTGTAAAATGTACATAGCAAAATTGAGATGCGAGTTAAAAGTGCATACCGGTACCGTTATAAAATTAAGGGTTTTTTTTATTGTATACGTGTGACGAAACGAGCAAAACGTTCACCTGATGGTAAGTGCAACGTCCGCCCACGACAAATGCTGTGTCACACAGAATATTTCTGTGTGACACCACAATGCGACAAAACCCTGAGACATCAGTTCTTAAGTCTCAAATGCCCAGTGATTACGCTAGCTCACAGTGCCCTTCAAACCGAAACACAGTAATGCTTGCACACTACTGCTTCACGACAGAATAACTGGCCCTGCGGTAACCTGCCTAGACGGATTCCTGCATAGGAATCCTACCACCAGCAAACTGCCTACACCTGAACAATTTATTTGAATTATAAGAACATCACAGTTCTTATAATTTATGTGTGAACTTTTTAAACATATCGTGTGCCCGGAGTATGAGATTTGGCATAGTTAAAATCCTGGAGGAGTGCAGAAAGCTAAAATTTATCTATACCAATAATTACTTTGTCTGTGTTTTCAAAATGAATGCCAAAATTAAAGTGAAAACTGCTATTTATCGCAACCCTCATCATAAATTAGTTTTTAGAGTTTTTGTCTGTCTGTCTGTCTAAGTAGTTTGTCTCGAATAGGCACAACGGATTTTAATGAACATTTCAGAGATTGAAACAAACTTGAATTTTAGTAATTACTTCTTATATTTACGCGAATACTACACATTTAAATAAAACTATTTTTTACGGATTTCATCACGTTTAATTTTCAATAAAAACATCTTAATTTTAATAGAGAAGATGGTTCAGACTTCAAAACACAGTTAGCTCTTTCTGCGTATATCGGACCAAAAATAATAATTAAAAGCTGAAAGGTTAACTACACTCAGCGTCACAAAAATCGCACCTCTCTGAGTTGACACGAATTATATTTATATAAATATTGGTATGTTTGAAATGGGTATTTGAATAGCTTTACATTATTAATAAAAAAATAATGAAATCATTAAAACATTTATCATTATAGACCGTCAAAAATAAACACTGTCAAATGCTCGTTAGTAAGGACGCTAGTTACACCACCTAAAAAGGGTATAAAAGGGTCGATCTGGATAAAATATGGGCCAGTCGTAATTAAGACTTTGCAGTGAACACACGTGAACAAGTAACCCAAGTAAGAACAAGTAAAGATGGACACCAGCTCTGAAGAAGCCGCTCAAGTGATTGCCCTATTGCAGTCGGGGATGCGGCAGTGTGACGTTGCTCGACAGTTGAACCTGTCCCGTTTTTCAGTTCGACGGGTGTTCCAACGTTTTCAGCAGACTGGTGGTTATGTTAGAAAACCGGGATCTGGAAGAAAACGGTGCACATCAGAAAGAGATGACCGTTTCATCTTTACGAAACCGTTTTACAAATGCTGTTGAGTTGCAACAACAGCTTCGATCAACTCGGAGAACATCTGTGAGTGTTTCTACGATAAGAAGAAGGTTACACGAAAAGAGTTTAACAGCCCATAGACCTGCTAAAGGTCCAAAACTTACTGCACAGCATCGCAGAGATCGCCTAGAGTTTGCTCGCAATCATTGCGAGTGGACTCTAGAACTGTGGAGGACCGTACTCTTCTCTGATGAGACGAGGGTCTGTCTCTTCTGCAATGACAGACGTAGAAGGGTCTACAGAAGACAGGGGGAGAGGTTCACACAACCCTGCTTCGAAGAATCTGTCAAATACGGGTGTGGCTCGTGTATGTTTTGGGGCGGCATTTCCGTCGACGGGAAAACGGAACTTGTGTGCGTTTCCCGGACTCGGGGTGGCCGTGGGCAAGGGTCATTAAATGCTGGTCGGTACATTACTGAAATCCTGGAGGAACATGTGGTCCCGTATGCTGGTTATGTCGGTGATGGATTCATGTTAATGCATGATAATGCTCGTTGCCACACCGCGGCTATTGTACGGGATTATTTACAGGAGGTCGATATCCCTGTTATGCATTGGCCAGCACGAAGTCCAGACCTTAACCCAATAGAACATCTCTGGGATGACCTAAAACGGCGCGTGCGAGCTCGAGATCCAGCTCCAGCCACTCTTCAAGAGCTCCAAGATGCGGTACTTGAAGAGTGGGAACAAATACCCCAAGAGGCTGTTGCGATCCTTGTAAGGTCCATGAAAGATCGCATGGAAGCCGTTATCAAGGCAAGGGGAGGGGGGGGGGGGGGGGGTAACACTAGGTTTTAAGAACTTTTTTTGTATTTATTGTTTTTTTTTTAATTATTAATTTGCAAATTTGTACATACCCTGTCTTTTTCTTTAATTTCTCTTTCGTCTCGTTATAAAAGTAAAATTCAATTAAAATTCCTGAAAGCTAATGAAATTACCTTTCGAATGATACCCTCAAACCACAACATTGCCATTGGCCTGTTGTGTTAAAATAGTATTTAAATTATTTTTTTCGGATGTGCGATTTTTTTGACGCCGAGTGTATGACATCAGGACATCCGTCACCTCAGTCCTCCAGTGACCATGGGTGCTTTAAAGCGCTCGTAACGTCTCGTTATAAATAGTATAAGATTAAACTCGATTAAATCCGTAAGAAATAGTTTTATTTAAATTTTCGTGTCCGTTCCAATTCGATATCTTGCAGGGTTCAGAAGATAAATATTTGTTATGTAACACACGGTCGGCTTATTTTACGCGGGTGAAAGCGCGAGGCACACCTAGTATATTATGTGTTACAGTTACATTAAATTCGATTAAAAAAAAGTTGAATTACGGTCGAATTTTGATCACTGGGGATTACTTTATTTTTATTGGATAAAGTGAAGAAATGAGCGAAACTTTCACTTTCTGAGTCTGCGAATAACAAATGCTGTGTTACCCATAACGTTTACATGTGACACCACACTGTGCCCCTCACCCTGAGACATCAGTTCTTAAGCCTCATATGCCAAGTGAAAATAGTTCAGATAATTTCATATAGTTAATAGCATTACTTTGCGGAAATCCATTATAATAAAGAAGGAAAGTAAAGGAAAGAAAGTTAATTTGCTAAGATCCGCAAGCGAAATTAAAATTAAAATGGTGTGTATTACCTAGTTTTTGAAGAGCACCGCCCGCCCTCCCTCAACAGCGTGCACAAGCAAACCAATACCGCCACCGGGAGCCGCCGGATACCCTCCACCACTACAACTAGACAATGCACACCATTTTCATTTTGCATGCGGATGCTTATGCATGATGCTTAGCAAATTAAATTTCTTTCCTTTATTCAGATAATTTCTTCAATTCTAATATATCATAATGTCAATATAATCATATTATTATCCTACCTGTGTATACACCTGAACATATGCCTTCGCGATGCCAAAAAATCTTTCTTTGTTGTAACATAATAAACTTGTATGACGAATCCATATACTAAGCAACTTACCTATGACTCACAATATATCCGAAACTTCAAGATTTAGTGAGTGTAAATTTGTTAGTTCTTTTCCGACTAACCGACCTCTCACTAACTTTACGATTATGAACATTTACTTCTCAATACAGAGCCACTGACCCGAGGAGGTCGCTCCGAGTGGCCCACTCTGGATGCGAGCGAGTGGACTGCTGGGGGTACGCTGCCCGCAGCCGAGGTGGAATCGCGGGTAAGAGGAGTGAGTCTGAACTGCTCACCCTGCCCTTCGCAGCCGAGGTGGAGTCGCGGGGAAGAGGAGTGTAGGTGTTGCGTTGCCTCTCTCCCTCTCCTCCGCGACTCTGGCGGGGCCGTACCGTGGATGGGGTTGATGGTGGACTGCAGGGGGGAAGAGTGAGTCTGCACTGCTCACCCTGCCCTTTGCAGCCGAGGTGGAGTCGCGGGGGAAGACGAGTGTAGGTGTTGCGTTGCCTCTCTCCCTATCATACGCGGCCGTAATGTGGTTGGCGGCGGAGCCACAGACCAGATCCGCCGCCGGGGCCGTGGCCTCCGTGTTGCGGACTCGGGGCGGTCCGTTGCGCACACCAAAGTAAGGCCGTGTTGGAAGGCACGTCGCATATTCCGGCGCGCCTTACTAGGAAGGAGACAGGAGATGAGTTGTCCTCTCCCGAAGAGAGGCCGCCGATGATAGGCGGCCGGCGCCGGTGGGGTCGCGGACATGTGCGCGATTGTTCCCGTGGCCCTGCCAACATGCGGCGAAGGCGGAACACCATGGGATTTTGGTCGGTGTAAGTCCGACATAATCCGTCCTTCCCCCGTGAAGGCGGGTATAAGGCATTTCACTGGTGGTAGGATTCTTATGCAGGAATCCGTCTAGGTAGGTACCACCCCAGGGTCAGTTATTCTGCCGTAAAGCAGTAGTGTGCAAACATTACTGTGTTTCGGTTTGAAGGGCACTGTGAGCTAGCGTAATCACTGGGCATATGAGACTTAAGAACTGATGTCTCAGGGTGATGGGCACAGTGAGGTGTCACACAGAAATTTTCAGGGTGACACAGCATTTGTTATGGGCAGACGTTGCACTTACCATCAGGTGAACGTTATGCTCGTTTCATCACTTATATAATAAAAAAAAAATCCATATAAAAATAATTCTGACTCTATAATATCTCCTGCGCAGGTGATAGCTCCCGACAATATTGCTGTGGTTGGATTCGGCCTGGAGAGTCATACAGATAATGATAGGGTTGAGTTAAAAATTCCGCAATTAAGTATCCAAAGCAGTCGCCAAGTAGTTAGTTAAAATGAAGACTAATAACGGATTGAAGTGGCGGCAGGGACGACAGAGCGTAACAGTCGGGACCGGAGAAACCTCTCAAGAGCCGAGCTATTTATGTTTCATACGACTGTCGGAGTTGTCCAATCAAGTTGAAGAGTTATTAATAATGTTATAAATCTCAGCAAAGTCATTATTCACTGCACGCTATTAAAATTGGCAACCTTAAAAGGTTTCAAAAGGATTTACGAAATATGCATAAAACTTGGGTTTTAGGCAACGTCTGCCCATAACAAATGCTGTATCAGCCAGAATATTTCTCTGTGACACCACACTGCGCCTGTCACCCTGAGACATCATTCGTCCTGGAGACGGGCATAGGTGACTTTTTATTCCGGAAAATCCCTCGCTGTTTTGAAAAATCTGAATCCACGCGGACGAAGTCTCTTATAAATATGAGTAGTTTTGCGTTGTTACTCTTCTCCTCTCTCTTCAAATTCATGAACAGATTCGATTGAGGTTTCTACTTTAGAATATCTTGGCTCTACGACAAGACTTTAGACTAATCAGTAATGTTTATATATGTACTATTTGTGTATTTTTTTTATTTGTATGTATGTATTTATCTATGTTATTTTTGTGTTTATTTATATTAGTTATTTATTTTATTATATAATTATTATCTAATAGTATTTATATTTTCACACCAGACTCCACATTTTTTACATATTTGCACCTGCCATCATTTTTCTAGTCTCCCAGGGTTGACTGGCAGAGAATTCCTCTAGGCATTAAGCCCGCCCATTGTATTCCTTAGATTAAGGTGTTACAATAAAGATTAAATAAATAATGCAAAAAGTGAAATGAAATAAAATATATTTATTCTCTCTGATGTAAGAAATTTAAATTTCGTTTGTCAAGTGTATTTTTTTACAATTTGTCACCGTTACCTAATGAGTCATGAACCTAGTACAGACCTTAAGGTAATTCAAAGTTTAAGTCAAAGTCAACATTTCTTTATTCAATTTACGCTTGTTTAAAGCTCTTATGAACGTCAAAATCTACACTGGTTCAAAAATGACATTGTCAGAGAAGAACCGGTAAAAAATTCTGGGGTCTTTCTTTTTTCCATGCCATATTACACAATGTCATTAATATATTACAAAAAAGCAAAGTAGCCAGGCGGTTTGCAAGGGCAGAGTATGAGTTATTTCCTCACATCAATGTCCTCTATATAATAATCTATTTTATAATACGCTTTATCGAATAATGTCTTCTTGATAAGTTTTTTTAAAATCCATGTCCGTTTTTTGTGTTACACTTTTAGGAATTTTATTATAAAACTTTATACATCTACTAAGAAAAGACTTTCTTGTTTTAGCCAACCCAAACAAAGGAGCCTCTAGCGTGACACCTCGACAGATTCTACAGGATACAGTCAATTTTTTGGTATTTAAGTGTCAGAATATTAGTCTCCCTGAATAGTTCTCGTGGCGACTCCCGAAGTCTCGAGTTAAAGATAGCCCGAAATGCTTGTTTTTGCAAAATTCTCAAGACATTCCTGAGGTTATTAATACTTCTGCTTATTTCATAAAAACGTAGCCAATACAATGCGCTAACAAACTAAACCAATGTTATCACAACAGAGATCTTACACGTGAGAACCAGCACGTGGTATTTACCCATCAAGCTCCGTCTTCCCTCCGCAATAACGAACCCTTGTTAGCTATGCCAAATCGCCAATACCGAATATCTAACTATTTGTTTATATACGCTACCTTAGGAGACTTCATTTTCTATTTTTTTTTTATTGTATAAAGTGATGAAACGAGCAAAACTTTTACCTGATGATAAGTGAAACGTCTGCTCGTAACAAATTCCAACCGAAACACACTAATGTTTAGACACCACTCATTCACGGCACAATAACTGACCCTGGGGTGGTACCTACCTAGACGGATTCCTGCATAGAAATCCTACCACCAAATTTTTGGCTTCAAAATTTTTCGAAAAAGTTAAAGAAAAATGTATGGAGCGTGAAATTTAAAGTGGTATATGCACAATAGTGATATGGCCTTTAGACAGAAGCACTCACTGGTCTCGTTTAAGGTGTAGTACAAATAACATCGCAGGAAGTTGCGATGCAGTGTCGGAAAAACGAGGCAATCACAAAACACTACGCGAGAGAACAAACCAACTGTTAGTTGTGCAAATAATGACTTCGACTGGGTGTACACTAGACTGCACAACCAATAAGGCAACCAGCTTCTTTAAAATTCCGCAATCTACATTCATTTAATTTCAGCCTGTCACTAGTCCACTGCTGACCATAGGCCACCCCCATAGATTGCCACAAAAACTCTCCTTTAGGGGGATTTTGTTATAGTCGTCACGCTTTACAATAAAATTCCTAAAAATGTAACACAAAAATCGGACATGGATTTTGAAAAAAATATCAAGAAGACATTATTAGATAAAGCGTATTATAAAATAGATCATTATATAGAGGACAAAGATGTGTGGAAATAACTCATACTGTGCACTTGCAAACCCCCTGGCTAACAAATTTATGATGTAATATTTTTTTGTAATCTATAAATGACATTATGTAATATGGCATTGAAAAAAGAAAGACCCCAGAGTTTCTTACGGGTTCTTCTCTGAGAAGGTCATTTTTTGAACCGGTGTAGATTTTAACGTTCTTAAGACCTTTAAGCACGCCTAAATTGAATAAAGAAATTTTGACTTTGGCTTGGCAGGCGGGCTGACAACCGCAGTTTATTGCCCTCTGTTCACTTTTACGACACCCACGGTATAAGATGGGCGGCAGATTCTCTTAAGATTCACTTAACCACATGCCGCAATCAACACACACTAACAAACTGCGAACGGGTTGCGGAGGTCTACACAATACGAAAACTACTGAAACAATGAATACAAATCATCAAATTATCAGCCATTAGCTGGCCCCTACGCCATCGATCAATTTCTCAGGTAACGTACGTGCCATGAAACTCAACTAATTGTAGCAACTAGGGTTGATACCCCATCTCATACATACATCTCAATTTTCGAGTATTGTTTCATAGTGTAGAAACTGAAACATAAAAGCATTAAAGTTTGTCTGTAAACTTATTCATTACGCATTCGTTGCTCAACGAGTTTTTTTTTATTGAATAGTGGCGAAACAAGCAAAACGTTCATCTGATGGTAAGTGCAACGTCTGCTCATAACAAATGCAATATCACCCAGAACATTTCCGTGCGACACCACGCTGCGCCCGACACCCTGAGACATCAGTTCTTAAGTCTCATATGCCCAGTGATTACACAAGCTCTCATGATTTCTTATATTTACACAAATACCACACATTTGAATAAAACTAATTTTTACGGATTTTATCGCGTTTAATTTTGAACTATTTCTAACCCGAAGTTTCGAGTGCTTTACAGCACCCATGGTGACGGTGGGACTGAGGTGACACATGTCCTAGTGTCATAGTTAACTCGAAGTACCTTCAGCTTTTTAACTATTATTTTTGGACCGATCTTAGCAGGAAGAGATAACTGTATCTTGAAGTCTTGCAGTGGTATGCTTGGTTTTTGATTCAATTTTATTAAATATTGGATCCGAAGCCGGCGGTCATATCCAACCATCTTTTCTATGGAAATTGAGATGTTTTTTAATTTCAATAGCCTCGCGAATCATCCTTGGTAGGAATCGGTGTTCTTTTGCAAGGATTTGTGGTTTATCAAATCTAAATACAGTCCAGTCTGTAGTCTGTTTTATTGAAACGAAACACAGCAATGAAAACACTACTGCTTCACGGCAGAATAACTGGCTGTGTGGTACCTACCTAAACGGACGGACCTAGTTCTTCGATATCCTGGAAATTTGGTATGAATGTTCCTTGAAGTCATTTTCTTGAAGGTGAGTTCAGAGAACTGTTACGAAAGTTATTCCCTTCTAACCAATTTTGTCGCGTTCTAATATCGTTAACAAACAACAAATCAAGATGTTGTTCACAATTAAATGTCTGACTCAATTTAACAACAGTCCAGTCTCAATCTTGAATCCAGCAACCCTAATTCCCACCCTCATTACATCTGTAAATAATAAATAGTTGAGCAACTGTTGTGAGGGGCGGAGGGTAGTAAGCCCATAAGTCGACACGTGGCATTTAGGGCCCCATAACTTGCCCCTTCCCTAGGGCGTCCATGGCGGACAGTCTTAGATAGATCGCAGATTAACTGAGAGAAAACGCCATTAACCTGACACTTTCAGCGGAAGTAGCAAAATTCGTGCACAAATCAATCAATTGATACAATCCTCATGATATACTGGTGGTAGGATTCCTATGCAGGAATCCGTCTAGGTAGGCACCACCCCAGGGCCAGTTATTCTGCCGTGAAGCAGTGGTGTGCAAACGATACTGTGTTTCGGTCTGAATAGCACTAAGCTAGCGTAATCACTGGGCATATGAGACTTAATCACTGGGCATAAGAACTTATGTCTCAGGTTGACGGGCGCAGTGTGGTGCTACACAGAAATATTCTGAGTGACACAGCATCTGTTACGGGCAACGGTGCACTTGCCATCAGGTGAACGTTTTGCTCATCTCGACACTTTATCAAATAAAAAAAAAAGATATCAATGTTAATGTTATTACGAACTGACAATTTGAAAGAAAGCAAAATATGATAAACTTTATTAGCAACATATACTAGAAAATAATAAAAAAGATATGTAACTGTATATTTATAAATATACACTGTCAAGCTATCATCTCATCAACTCCTTGCCACAATCACTGCGCTGTTGCCAGTGCTGTTGCCTCAGGTTTACTGAGCAGTTTTACCGTACATATATGAATTTAACAGTATAAAGTAACAGATTTTTTTTATTGCCAAAAAAATCTAACGTAGCTTCAGCAATAAGCTGAAGCTCAAATTTGCGGATTGTTAACAGTGTATATTTTCGTATATTAAAATATACATTGTTAACGGTACTATAGAATGTAAAAAAGAAATATAATATATTCCCAAACTAAGCATTTATTTGCCATATTTACTACATTTTATTTAGTAATATGGCGCATTCGCTAAAAACCGAAGCTAAATGATACACATACGTTTGATTGAACAGTGAACTTACTCGTATCGTGAGGATACCTGAACTGCAGAAACAATAAAAATGTAGAAAATTTGAAGTCTGCCACCCCGCACTGGAAGATTACAAAATTCACTCAAACATGAGGGAAATCATATGTCCAACAGATGTACATGAGAAGGCTGTTATTTCAGCCAAATTACATTACACTAAATAACCAAAGTAAGCTTGCAAATACCGTCTTCTATGACTATTATTTTATAATGTAAATTCTGTATAGTCCTGACATAATCAAGAACGTCGGTATTCATAACGTCATAGCTATCGAAACGTAAAAATGTAATAATTCTCTTTCAAGAAACGATTGTACAACAGAAAAACGACTAGAGACAAAATCCTTCCGTAATTGCTTTTACCGAGCTATTTAGATCTAACCACAGCGCGATGAGCAGAAAGAACCAGTGATCAATTACTACTGCTCAGACAATATCAAGCGATATCACAATTGGTCCACAAAAAGTTGAGTCTGAAGTAATTGACATGTGATTCATGTACTTGACGCAACTCTACGTTGTAGGCAATCTTTTGATTCAACATTTTGTGTTTGACATAGCATAAAAGATTATAATTCAATTTTGGAGACAAAATATAAGTACATACCAGGCAAGGAATAAACCTTGTACTTACCTGGACATGAAAAAGGCGTTTCACCGAGTACGTCGTGACACAATATAAAAGAGGCTTACTGGTGGTAGGATACCTAAGCAGGAATCTGTCTAGGTAGGTACCCCTCAGGGCCAGTTATTCTGCCGTGAAGCAGTAGTGTGCAAACATTACTGTTTCGATTTGAAGGGCACTGAGAGCTAGCGTAATCACTGGGCATAAGGTACTTAAGAACTCATGTCTCAGGGGGACGGGCGCAGTGTGGTGTCACACAGGAATGTTCTGGGTGACAAAGCATTTCTTATGGGCAGATGTTGCACTGCTCTTTTATTTGATAAAGTGACAAAACGAGCAAAACGTTCACCTGATGGTAAGAATTTAAGTTTTATTTTTATTGGATAAAGTGACAAAACGAGCAAAACGTTCACCTGATGGTAAGAATTTAAGTTTTATTTTTATTGGATAGTGACAAAACGAGCAAAACGTTCACCTGATGGTAAGAATTTAAGTTTTATTTTTATTGGATAAAGTTACAAAACGAGCAAAACGTTCACCTGATGGTAAGAATTTAAGTTTTATTTTTATTGGATAAAGTGACAAAACGAGCAAAACGTTCAGCAAAATACTAAAAAGAAAATAATTATGAAAACGGTTAAAATGTCCTACAGAATGTAATCGTGATTTTTTTATTTGTTAAAGTCTTAAAACGAGCAAAACGTTCACCCGATGGTAAGTGCAACGCCTGCTCATAGCAAAAGCTGTATCACCCAATACATTTCAGTGTGACATCACACAGTGCCCATCACCTTGAAACATCAGTTCATAAGTTTTATATGCCCAGTGATTACACTAGCTCACAGTGCCCTTCAAACGGAAACACAGTCATGTTTTTCACACTACTGCTTCACGGCAGAATAACTGGCCCTGGGATGGTGCCTACCTAGACGGATTCCTGCATAGGAATCACCGGAACTATTTCTACGGGATATATAACTAAATATTTGTATGGGACCAACCTCGTGTGTAACCAATTCAACTAAAAAAAAGAATGATTGAAAATGAAGATTGCGTAACATACACTCCAAAAATTATATTATTGCGAATTAAATATTCCTCTATTACGTATCAAATCTTATGCAGCACAAAAAATATATTTCTTTCAAACACGTATTCCAATCACTAACTTGCCTGAATTACGCCAAGTTAAAACGAATCAAAGCGCAAATCATTAACGTTTTTCCCCAGCGGAACATCCTTGCCGTCCACCTGACGCCCGGCCCTTCGCTACAATCTTTTATAGTCCAACTTAGGTCTTTGGACGGGTCGGAATTTTCACGATCATGTTTCCTTTTACTCTACGTTGATTGGTATCTTCAGAGTGGATCCTTTTTTATTAAGCTTTATACGCTGAAAACGAAAACCGATACCTAGTATCGAAATACAACACTGAATAATCGATTCGTCAGAAATTCTTCTCGAGTGTACTCGATTATTTCTGCTTATATAAACGCCGATAGGTGTTCGGCAGAGTAGAGTAGCATCTACCTCTTTCCAGCCGAGGTTTCGTAGGAGGCGACTGTGGTATTGTACGGACAGCCTCTATTCGTACAGAATAATGCCATAATATGGAATGCCGTCACCATACTGCTCGTGGGAACGCAATGGGAAGTAAGAAATTTTTAACTCGTACCAAAATGGCGAAGACGTGGGTGGGACGAGACCCATTAAAGTCCCGCGGAGGCGAAATGTGGGCTACGGGTGTGGTAAAAAGGCGTGACTGTATTTATAGAAATTAATATAGTATATTGCCTGAGAATAATAAAAAATAGTAAATGTTTTTATCATTAAATTTGCGATACAAAAACATTGAATAAAGTAGAAAAGGGCCATCATCTTTACGAACTTACATAAGCTTAAGTGCCTCTCTAAAAATAACATGAACGATTAACGTACGTCTGTATTGATACGATTTGTCACAGTAAATAGATAGGTGTTTTGGCACAAAAACATGCTAAAGAAACATGTCCAAAAATGTATTGCCATTACTAAGTACAGCAGCGTAATGTACGCTTTATTATTACTTCATAATATTGTTTTACGGAGAGTCGTGGTAGCTCAGGAGCTAGGCGCTCGCTTTAAATTTCATAGTACGCGAGTGACCTGGGTTCGATTCCCGATGCCGGCACCACTAAAATTGTTAATTGCAATTTTAAGTGCTGATTTACCACGTGCACGGCGGTGAAGGAAAACATCGTGAGGAAACCTGCATGTCTGAGCAATAAAAAAATATTTCGAAGACATGTGCAGTCCGCCAACCCGCATTTGGAGCAGCGTGACGGATTCTTCCTAGCTCCAAAACACTCTCACAAAAGAGAGGAGGCCTGTGCTCAGCAATGGGACATTTATAGGCTGAAACTTTACTTTTTTTATTGTATTACGGACTGAAAACCAGTGCGTATTGTACATCCCTGTCCAGTTATTCTGCCGTGAAGCAGTAGTGTGCAAACATTGCTGTGTTTCAGTTTGTAGGGCACTGTGAGCCAGTGTAATCACTGGGCATATAAAACTTAAGAACTGATGTCTCAAGGTGATGGGCGCTGTGTGGTGTCACACAGAAATGTTCTGGGTGACACAGCATTTGCTATGGACAGGCGTTGCACTTACCATCGGCTAAACGTTTTGCTCGTTTTAACACTTTATCAAATAAAAAAAAATCACGATTACATTCCGTAAGACATTTTAACCGTTTTCTTAATTATTTTCTTTTAGTTACAATAATTCTTTGAAAACATATGCATGTATAATATAGAGTACCGCCGTTCCGGCGCTCGCCTTACATTCCTACTACGCGAGTGTCCTGAGTTCGATCTCCGGCACCTCTAAAATTGTTCTGCAATTTCAAGTGCTGATTTTTTCACGTACTCAGCGGTGAAGGGAATCATAATGCACATGCAACGTTTTTTTAATCGTATAAAGTGACGAAACGAGCAAAACGGTCACCTGATGTTATGTGCAACGTCCGCCCACAACAAATGCTGTGTCACCCAGAATATTTCTGTGTGACACCACACTGCGTCCGTTACCCTGAGACATCAGTTCTTAAGTCTCAAATGCCCAGTGATTACGCTAGCTCACAGTGCCCATCAAACCGAAACACAATAATGTTTGCACAGTACAGCTTCACGGCAGAATAACTGGGCCCAAGGGTGGTACCAACCTAGACGGATTCCTGCACAGTAATCCTACCACCAGTAAAAACGTGACGTTCTCTTCCCGGTACCACGCCCCTCAGAAATTAGAGTAGACCTGTGCTCAACAGTGGGATATTTTTAGGCAGTTTCGTTAGTTTACATGTAGGAATGCAATAACCTTTACAAAGCTCTTTTACAACTATTCACATATAAAAAGGCGCGATAACTGTATTCCATATACAATTGGCTATCCGGCATGACATTGACACTGCGCCATTGTCCAATATAAATCAATACAAATAATAAATTATTCAACGTTTCCTCTAACGAAGAAACGATGGAACTCGATTTGTTTTCAAAATATATACATATACAATTCGTACTTGTATTATATTTATGTGCAATTTGAATACGGATAATAAAAATGCGCAGTTCTTTTTCTTTTAAAAAAAAGTTATGTCCCGCAAAATGGCCTCTTCCTTATCGTTAGTACTTTTTACAGACAAACGTACAATACAACCAGACCCGAAAACTAACCATGTGATTTTTGCACAAATGTTGGTTCGGGCTGGGATTCGAACCCCAGACCCACAGTGTAGATGTCAAGTACTCTGACCATAAGGCTACGCAATCGTCACCTGGTTGTTCTAAAAAAATAAGCAATAGAACCTGCCTTCTACTTTTCACCATAACAAGGATTGACTGGTAGAGAATGCCACTAGGCATTAAGTCCGCCCACTGTAGCTCTCAGATTAAGGTGTCAGCAGTAAAGAATGAATAAATAAAAAAATACATAGAAAAAGCAAAGGTTTACCGGATTAACTGCGAAATCAGGACGTCTAATACGAGTACACAGGTCCCCCTCGCCACCCCTATCTCCATGACCTCTGTCTATAAATTCGATACAAGTTATCTAGTTTAATTCAATACAATTTAATTACTTCTAGATATTTTTTTATATCCATTATCCATACTAATACTATAAATGCGAAAGTTACTCTCTCTGTCCGTGTTTTGTTACCTTTTCACGGTTCAACCGCTGAACCGATCTTGACGGAATTTGGCACAGACATAGCTTGCATCCAGGAGACGGAGGTAGGACTTTTTATCTCGGAAAATCAAATAGTTCCCACGGAAAATTTATCTTATTAAAAACTTTATTTAAAACCTTTATCCACGCGGACGAAGTCCCGGGCATCAGCTGGTATTCACTAAATCTTTCAGTTCGCATAAATTTACTCTAAAAACATTCAAGCCGGTCTTTCTGCGATAAGACAAACGTCGATTCTTCGGTGTCCGTTACCGCTTTTTCAAAACTCACAAAAATCTTTTAATTTTTATACCTCGACTAAAGAAACCAAATATAAGTCACAGGGGTCTAAGATTATGTGGAATTATGGACTCTGGTTTCTACACCGAATTCTTGAATAAACAACTTATTCCGACGTGAAGCAGTCGTGTGCAAACATCACTGTGTTTCGGTCTAAAGGACCGAGAGCTAGTGTAATTACAGGGCATATGAGATTTAAGAAGTGATACGTCAGGCGGACGGGCCCAGTGCCGTACCACGTAAATGTTCTGGGTGACACAGCATTTGTTATGGGCGGACGTTGCACTTACCATCAGGTGGACATTTTGCTCGTCTAGTCACTTTCTAAAATATAAAAAATATCGTTGTACAGCAAGATCTCTCTTAGCCTCATTATTCTCATCTCTTGAACAACTCAAAAAGCTCTATCCTATGTTACCAACTCTGCAAGTTTATCCATAACTTTTTATCCCGAACTACCCGCATCACTTGCGCCCGTTATTTTCCAAACAAATTGATAGATCAATGGTTTGAAATGATTCAAAGACGTTGCCGCGTGTATCTGTCCCAAACGATACAAGCCTGATTTTCCGTGTCAGCGAGCAAATTGGGTATCCAACGATCAGTTTCCTTAAATCAAGATATTGATGTGAAATGTTAGGAATGCTCATCAAACTAGTACTGATCTAGAGAGACGACGAATATTAGTCAAAACTACTAATGTAGAAATTCAAGGCAAGAGAATAGACAGATTCATCTCAGCCTATCACTAGTCCACTGCTGAACATAGTCCTTCCCCAAAGATTGCCACAAAAGTTATTAGCTCCCATTTTGGGGAGATTTTGACATAGTTGCCACGATTGGCGGGCGGGATGGCAACCGCAGTTTATTTGTGATTTTTGTGATCCTGCCTGTTTGTACAGGGTGGGTCAAAAAATTTTGCACTTTTGATATTACCGTAAAATATAAATTAAGCATTGAATTTAAATGAATGTTTATTAAAATAAGAGAAAATAATCGGAAATTTTATTTTTTGAAAATAACATCGTCCAGGTGGCCCCCATCTCGCCGCTGGCACTCTTAAAATCTAGACCTCATATTTTCGAAAACTCTTTGACGCGAATGTTTTCTTTTAATTCGGGTATTGTTTTCGGTTTATTCATGTATACTCTGCTCTTAAGATAACCCCATAAATCGGCTGGAGTAAGATCTAGGCGCGTGCCCGTAGTGAGCGAGATCAATTTGTTAGGCAACAGTTTCTTCATCACGGGTAAAATCTCGTTAGATGTTTGGCAAGTGGCGCCATCTTGCTGCGTCCATGTCCTACTGTTGTAACCTTCAAAATGCCGTAACTGTGGTTCAAAAAATCCCGTGGCACATTTATTTTGCAGAATTAACAGTCACTGAATAACCGCGTTCATTTTCAAAGAAGTATGGACCAATCACGCCTTTGCCGCCCAAACCGTCACTT
Source organism: Luehdorfia chinensis (assembly GCA_019845155.1). Lineage (NCBI taxonomy): Eukaryota > Metazoa > Arthropoda > Insecta > Lepidoptera > Papilionidae > Luehdorfia > Luehdorfia chinensis. Next base: position 1,819,629 of record JAHVAK010000488.1, read on the forward strand.
TTGGAGAATTTGCATTGGCAAAGGTCTTTGATGTTTTAGTTTAGGATTTTTACACTCGAAAATCTGCAACGTTGCTTGTTCACGTGGGCTTCGTCAGAAAAGAAAATGTTGTTAAAGTTGCTGAACCGCTCTAACATAGGTATCGACGAATTTTTTTCTCAGAATCAAATCGTTTTCTTTCATTTCTTGCACCAACTGTATCTTAAAAGGATGCATTTTCAACACCAACTTCAATATTCGACGCAAAGACGTTCGGGGTATCGCTAAAGTACTCGAACGTTTGCGCGTAGACAATCTTGGATCGTCCCGCACAGACGCGTTTACTTGCGCCACGGTTTCATCGCTCCTCCTGCTCCGTGGCCGCCCTGTTTGGTTATTATTCACAGTCGAACCAGTTGCCTCGAAGTTTGTCACCCACGATTTGATTGCATTAACACTTTGGCACTTATTGATATCGTGTAATTGGTATTTTGTTCGAAACAGGCGGCGAACAGTGACGTAAGAATCATTGTTCTTGTAAATCTGCTTTACACAGAACGCGCGTTGTTCTCCCGTGAAGCGATTCATTGTGACTAAATTTCCCTGAACCGAGCTACCCCGCGTCTGTCATCCCCACCCCAATCCCCGCGCGGTGTCCGCGCTATGTCGATTTCGAAAGTGCAATAAATTATGGCCCAACCTGTATCATAACAGTGCACACGTCTGCACTGTGTGTAGCAAAAATTTATATTTTAGTACCTGTTATTTTTTTTAAATATTGTATTTGTGTATTTACAAATGTGATTTTACAAATAAACTGATTGATTTTACTGACAATCCTCTCAAAGTTCTGGTGATTGGTTTGCTAATCTACTCACGCCATCCATCAGCACATTTTCCGTGTCATTTTCCGTTTCATTCTCTACTGCTGACGATCGTCCAAAGCTCTCTTCATCATCAAGATAGATTACGCTTCCTTTTAATTCAATGAACCAACTAAAAAAAGATACCCGTAACGGAGTAAGTTGCCTATTGGTCCCACGCTTTAGTCTTCACTTAGAGCTAAATAGTTGCTGCCGGTTAAATGGTTTTTTTTTGGATACAGTAGTAATTACTAATTATATATAATGATTATAGCAGTATTTACTAATTACGGATGTATTGCCGGTCTATCAGGAAGGAGTAATCTCTTATCTTGAAGGTACCTATGTCGTATCGGTTCGGATAAATCGCTGGCGGCAGAAGATTCGACACAAGGTTGTGCAAGGTGTGCTTCCTTTGAATTCAATGAAACAACTAAAAAGGATACCCGTAACGGCGCCTAATGCTCCCTTTTGTCTTCACATCTGTAGTCTTCACTTATAGCTAAATGGTTGCTGCCAGTTTGGATATAGTAGTAGTAAATAGTAGTTATTAACTAAGTTAAAAGGTAAACTATTACAGTACTAAGTCACGTAAGTCCGCATTGGAGCAGCGTGGCGGACTCTTCCCCGCTCCAAAACCCTCTCAGAAATGAGAGGAGGCCTGTGCTCTGCAGTGGGACATTTATAGGCTGTTACTTTACTTTAATTTGTTTAACTAAGACATTTTTTTAATAAGCTTTCTAAACAAATCCAAGAAAGAATTGATTGATTGGCATCGTTTACTTCACCCGCAGCGAATGGTAGGAAGCTTGCAGTAAGCATCGAATACCGGTCTATCAGGAAGGAGTTATCTCTTTTCTTGAAGGTACCTATGTCGTATCGGATCGGATAAACCGCTGGCGGAAGAAGATTCGACACAAGAAGATTTATTCATACTTGTAATAAAGAAACATTTCTTTCGTAATATAAGTCGGAAAATGAAACAGCATATATGCAGCTATTAAAGTAACCATTACAATATTTCAATATGTGCCATCTTTGGTTGTATTGGTCCAGACATAGTTATATAACGTAGCCTACGTTTATCATATAACTATATCTTATACAATATTATAGGAGAAAGTTTCGTCACGAGCAAAACGATCAGCTGACGGTAAGTGCATCTGCCTGTACATAACAAATGCTGTCACCCAGAACTGCTGCGGAGAACCGCACAGTGCAAGCCCCCCCCCCCCCCCTGAGGCATCAGGTTGGTTTCGTGATCGGTTATATGTGATCTCATTAACCAATGAATGAGCTTCATACGCCAAAATAAAGCTCCTTCGTTGGTTAATGGGATCAAATGAAACCGATCGCGAAACGAGCCAGAGCTACACAGTACCCCCTCCCCCCAACCCCTCCTTTAATCTTATATACCCAGTAATAACACAAGCTCTCAATGCCCTTCAGACCGAAACACAGTAATGTTTGCACACTACTGATTCACGGCAGAATAACTGGCACTGCGGTGGTTTTATTTATTTATTTACAACATTGCTTTGAACTGCTACTTTAAAACTTTTTTTTATACGAATATTCATACGAAAGCGGGCCCCGTCAACGAAATTTTCACAGGCCCCGACAACGAAATCAATTTAAGTTAAAATAAAAGAGGACTCGAGGGAAACGGGGAATATTCCATAGGATTATCTTCTACGTAATCAGTAATCAAGTCGAACCGTCCGCCCTTTGAGGCGGGGACGGAGTTTTTTAGAATAACGACGTCAATAATATAGTTAAAAAAAGAAAGACTATAGTCCTTACTTCCCAAAGTGGTCCACGGGAAGACAAAATGGTCCACTAGACGGGGGTCTACGTTGGCGTGACAAAAAATGGGTTAGTTAGTTATAGTTTTGGGAACATGGTCGAAATGTAGCTGCATGGACCCCACCGGAACCAGCTAAACTTTGAAAGTGGTATATGAGAAAAAAAGGCTGGAAACCTCTGCTTGAATTTGATTTGAAGTTGAATATTTCACATACCTTATGATAATAATAAGATTTTTATACATACATAGAGCCACGCCAATTTTCCATATAAGGAGTAGGCAGAGACAAAACCCGTTGGACACATTTCGCCCCCGCGGGATACGAGACGTGAGGGGTGGCCAAAAAATTCGTTCACCCCATTGCGTTCTTACGAGCTGTATAGTGACAACATAGCATATTATGGTATTAATCTGAAAGAATAAATGCGGTCCGTACAATACCTAAGGCTACTTAGGCTACTTACGACAGCTCGGTAGGAAAGAGGTGCTTTTCTACTCTGCCGGACACATATCGACTACTTTTATACTGCGTGTAAGAGCAACTAGATACCATATAAGAGCAACTAGATACCGACGCCGGTTTTAGAAGAAGTTTTTACGCTTCTCTTCACTGACCAAGCGAAACGTAGAAGCATTCTGCCGTAAGCATAGTCTAGTGGTCGGACTACATGACTGCTCAATGCTATCATGATCTTGCGTTCTTCTAGAAGTTGTTATCTGTGCAGGATATAAGCACCCGTGTGTGGTCCGTATGGCTGCGGCTTAAAATAATCTACCACCCTATCTCGTCCCGTGGGTGTCGTTATAGTCGACAGGGGGAAACTGAAAACCAGTATCCATTGGATGAGATGGAGTGGTAGTATTCTTTAAACGAGCCGCCACCACACGGCAAAGAACTAAAACTCACTAACTTAAAAGAACTGCAGGACGAATTATTAAAAAACGCAGATTTTATTCAAAAAACACTGCAGAAAAATGTCAGTATATTAAAAAAAAATGTGCTGTCAAATTTGTTTTTTTATTCATTGAAATTAATAATTAAATGAGCTCCTAATATGAACCTAGTTTCGCAATATTTATTTATTTATTTAATAATTGTACAATTATTTTAATACCAACAAAAAAATTGTTATATGCGACAATAATACAAAAAAATAAAACATTTTTAAAACTTGAAATAAATGATACTCTATATTAATCTGCACTCTTTATTTCCCCTCTCTGAAGTCAAATTTTCTTTATTTCTTTTAAAAAAAGATGGCAATCCTAGGCGGCATAAGCATTCGTTATGGGCAGATCTTCGATAAAAAAAATCCATTCTCAATGAAGAAGGAAGATCAACAAGTGAACGATTTAGTCGTCTCGTCACTATCTTCCATAAAAAATCCATTCTCAATGAAGAAGGAAGATCAACAAGTGAACGATTTACTCGTCTCGTCACTATCTTCCATAAAAAAATCCATTCTCAATGAAGAAGGAAGATCAACAAGTGAACGATTTACTCGTCTCGTCACTATCTTCCATAAAAAAATCCATTCTCAATGAAGAAGGAAGATCAACAAGTGAACGATTTACTCGTCTCGTCACTATCTTCCATAAAAAAATCCATTCTCAATGAAGTTGGCAGATGTGTACAATATTCACCCCTGAATGTGACCACTAAAAAGATTTGTTTTCCAAAAGGTATAACTTAGCTTAAAAGTAGACCGCTCTTGCTTTTTTATTGGATTTATATCGGATATTATCTAGAAATCCTGACGACGGCAAAGACTTCAAATCCTTGTCTATGTGTAATAAAATAGCCGTAAAACGTTTCCTGCACATCTAAGGTTCATAAGTCTATCATAAGTATTCTTTTATGAATAAGACCATTACACTTTAAAAAAAACATTAAATAATAAATAACTTGTGCCGTGTGGTGGCGGCTCGTTAAAAGAATACTACCACTCCATCTCATCCAATGGATCTCGTAAAAGGCGAGTAAGGAATTAAACTGCACTGTGCACCTAATAGCGCATAGTGGCGATGGGCTCACCACCTATCACACCAAGTGCATTATATTGTTTTGGTGAAACGTGGATTGTGGCAGTCATCTGCTTTTGCAGTGAGTGCCCAGTCTCTGACTACCCCTTATGGGATACAGTCGTGATCTTATGTAGGTATGTATGTATAAATAACTTACGCGTGTCATTCGACATTCGGTGCACGATTGCACAAATTTCTTTAAACTAATAATAATTTAATCAAAAACCGACTTCCACGCAGCAGTTTCAAAAATGTTTATGCTTATTTAAGAGCTTCATGATTTTCTCACTGATAAGAGAATTTAATTTAACACTATCATCAGTACTTGACCAATTTATCCTTTAGAATAAAAAATAATCATTCAAATCGGTTCATAAACAAGCTATGCCCGAACATAAAAATATACAGACGAATTGAGAACCTCATTCGTTTCTGAAGTCGGTTAAAGCCCATGAAATATGTAATAATTTGTATAGTCACGTAGAGATATAAAACGATAGAAGATGGATTGATAGGTACAATCGTATTGATCAATCCAATTATATCTCTGTTACAGCGATCGAAGTAAAGTGATATTTTCGCAATTCAATTGAGATACGTTTGTCTTGTGTACCGCCGCTTGGAAAAATGATCAGATAATAGATAAGACAGAAAACTCCTAACAAATGATTTGGATACGTAAATATTTGTTACTGTATAATAATGCAGGGGTTCCCAAGCTTTGTTCCGCTGAATCTGAATAGGTGTTTCGCGACAATTTGGAAAGTAAATACACTGAAACATTTATAGATTTTAGAAGTGTTCCGCAAAAGAATCCAGATGGTAGTCAAGTGTTCCGCGAAATTTTCCGTGTTGCAAGAAAACTTTTGGGAACCCCTGTCTAATGGTTTAAAGTGCAACGTCTGCCCATAAAAAATGCTGAGTCAACCAGATCATATCTGTGTGACGCCTTCCGTGCTCGTCACCCTGAGACATCAGTTTTTAAGTCTCATATGCCCAGTGATTCCGCTGGCACTCAGTGCCTTTCAAACCGAAACACTGTAATGTTTGCAAACTACTGCTTCACGGCGGAATAACTGGCATCGGCTTGGAACCTATCTATACGGATTCCTGCATAGAAACCCTACCACCAAAAGTAAAAAAAATCTGAAAAATCCAAAGAGAGGGTCACAATTTTAACACAGGTAAAAGTAAAGTTTCAGCCTATAAGTGTCCCACTACTGAGCACAGGCCTCCGTCTCATTTCTGAGAGGGTTTTGGAGCTAGGAAGAATCCGCCACGCTGCTCCAATGCGGGTTGGCGGACTTCACATGTCTTCGAAATATTTTAATTTCTCAGACATGCAGGTTTCCTCACGATGTTTTCCTTCACCGCCGAGCACGTGGTAAGTCAGCACTTAAAATTGCAATTAACAATTTTAGTGGTGCCGGCACCGGGAATCGAACCCAGGTCACTCGCGTACTATGAAATCAAAAGCGAGCGCCTCGCCCCTGAGCTACCGCGGCTCTCACACAGGTAAAACCGCACCAGAAATGTAACAAAAACTAGTCTTTAGTAAAATCGACACAAATTTTAAACTCGTATAATCCTGCTAGTGTAAATGCTACAACATTGGAAGTGTCATTCGTCCCCGGAGCTGGTCCGGACGTGGCGCCGACCTACGCTCTCGCATCGCTCAAATGCAAAGCTTATTTCCAGCATCGCATGAATACTTTGTCTAAAAAAAAAAGTAAAGTTTCAGCCTATAAATGTCCCACTGCTGAGCACAGGCCTCCTCTCATTTCTGAGAGGGTTATGGAGCTAGGAAGAATCCGCCACGCTGCTCCAATGCGGGTTGGCGGACTTCACATGTCTTCGAAATATTTTTAATTTCTCAGACATGCAGGTTTCCTCACGATGTTTTCCTTCACCGCAGAGCACGTGGTAAATCAACACTTAAAATTGCAATAACAATTTTAGTGGTGCCGGCACCGGGAATCATACCCAGGTCACTCGCGTACTATGAAATTAAAAGCGAGCGCCTAGCCCCTGACAAGACCTTAAACGAGAACATAGAAATTTATTCTTGAAAAGTTTTAAAGAGTTTGTTGATCGCAACAATTGAAACGGTTGGCACTTCCCACGAGAAAGTTGAAGTCTCCAAAAATCCCTTTTTTTATTGGATAAAGTGATGAAACGAGCAAAACGTTCACCTGATGGTTAAGTGCAACGTGTGCCCATAACGAATGCTGTATCACCCAGAAAATTTCTGTGTAGCGCTACACTGCGCCCGTCACCCTGAGACATCGATTTTAGTCTCATATGCCCAGTGATTACGCTAGCTCTCAGTGCCTTTCAAATCGAAACAGTAATGTTTGCACACTACTGCTTCACGGCTGAATAACTGACCCTGCGGTGATGCCTAGACGGATTTCTACATAGGAATCCTACCACCGTTTAAGTAATTTGCAGAACGTTTACGGTACCTGAACGTACGTACTTAGATAATATTTAAAAGTAGGCACAAAGTATCAACGAGATATTCAAGTCAATACTTGGAGATTATGCTAAGAGAATTTAATTTAACACGTTTATTTTAGAAATATATTATTATAGAATTTATTTTAGTTACGTGGACACGTGGAGATCAACCTCGAACATCGAAATTTAAGCGATAGCCCGAGCACTGAGTTACCACCGTTTTTTGAAGATAATTAGACTTGTATGTCAAGTTTTTTTGATATATATTATATATATATATTTTATTTGTTAAAGTGACGAAACGAGCAAAGCGTTCACCTGATGGTAAGTACAACGTCTGCTCATAACAAATGCTGTGTCACACAGAACATTTCTGTGTGACGCCTTCCTTGCTCGTCACCCTGAGACATAAGTTCTTAAGTCTCATATTCCCAGTGATTACACTAGCTCTCAGCGCCCTTCAGACCGAAACATAGTAAGTAATGTTTGCACACTACTGCTTCACGCCAGAATAACTGGCCATGGGGTGGTACCTACCTAGACGGATTCCTGCATAGGAATCCTACCACCTCAAATATCATAAACATTACATGAATCAGTGAATCTGTACAGTTCTTCATAAAAAAGGTGGCATAATAAAATATATGAAATTGACGGCCTTTATACGTCGGCGACGGATTATATAATCTCCACGTTTTTAATTTCAACAAATGCCATGAGTGGCTTACAGGTAACTTAAGTATGAATTATGCCTGGGTTTGAATTTGATCAATATATCTTTGAAATATAAAATTTAAAATTAGCCGTGTGGTGGCGGCTCGTTAAAAGCATACTACCACTCCATCTCATCCAATGGATCTCGTAAAAGGCGAGTAAGGAATTAAACTGCACTGTGCACCCAGCAGCGCATGGTGGCCATGGGCTCGCCACCTATCACACCAAGGGCATTATATTGTTTTGGTGAAACGTGGATTGTGGCAGTCATCTGTTTTTGCAGTGAGTGCCCAGTCTCTGACTACCCCTTTTTGGAATACCCTGTCGTGATATTATGTATGTATGTATGTATGAATGATTTATAATTAACAAAGACTCGATTTATGTTAAAACGTGAGCGGTCCGTCCGTCTGATCAGCGAGCTCGTAATCAGTAATCAAGGCGCACCGTCCGTATCCCCCGCATAAAACCGAGGGATAACTCAAATATTTTAACTGTATTGAAGAACCACATGGCCTAGTAGTCGGAGCCTTACTACTGCGCCGTGAGTGAGTCGTGCGAGGGTGCAAATCCAACATTTGAATCATCATTTCTGCACATAGGCCTCCTCAATAGATTATCACAAAAGCTTGTAACTCTCTATTTGGGGAAATTTTACCATAGTTGCCACGCTTGGCAGGCGGGTTGGTAACCGCAGTTTATTTATTCAGATGTTCCAGGAAGATGCCGCTGCCCATCTCCTCGTTTTTATTATCCCTGTATATGGAAAAATCCCCTAAATTGAGAGCACCAAACTTTTGTGGCAATCTATGAGGGAGGTCTATGTTCAGCAGTGGACTAGTGATAGGCTGAAATGATGATGATGATGATGATTTGATGATAAGTTTATGGTCACTATTTCCACACTTAAAACAATTTTGTGGGAGTCAATTTTTGCATAAATATGACGTCAAGTTTTCTGATAAGTATTTTCTAATCGTGTTAACTATTAGAAGGGAAAATTAAATAATATTTTTTTCCATATTTGCAATGCTTTAGGCTTTTTATCAATAATTTACTTTAGTTTTTAAACATACAACCAAAGCGCGGATTGTGCAGTTTGTCCCAAAAATACGTCTAACCTAACCTGGAAAAGGAAGAGAAGACCTTGTTGTGCGGAGATGTAATTTTTTTGGTGTAAAGCTTTCCTTTTAGTCTATGTATAAACCGGAAATGAGCAAAAGTAAAGCATGACTTCAAAGCTATTTGTGCGGCTATAGTCAAGCAACATATTTTAGATTTACAGAGTTTGTCTGTAAAATTACATAAGCAATATATAAAAATCACAGCACATTGTAGCGTCTTCAAAATGACAAAGGTTCAATGACCTATTGACAAGGTTTACCTTTACAAACAAGGCGGCAACTGGCATTGGTACGAACGCAAACAACCGCGATAATGCAAACGACTCCCTCTATCGGCTTTCCAAACGCGGCCCGGGCAAAGGCACAAAACGTTCGGTACGGTGTTGCCATTGTTCTACTCGCCCGATACCCTAGTACACCTTGATTTGAAAATAATTTTAATTTGTTTTAAATCTATAAAGATAGAATAGGATAGGAATATAGTTATTTGTCGACCGGTATCGTTCTCAGAAAAGTTTTTTTTTCCCTTACCTTACACATTATAAGGTGACGGAACGAGCAAAACGTTCACTGATGGGAAGTGCAACGTCTGCCCATAACAAATACTGAGTCACCCAGACGATTTTTGTGTGACACCACAATGCGCCCGTCACCCTGAGACATCGGTTCTTAATTCTCAAATGGTAACTTTGCTACTAAGGGTGGATTTCACCATTGATACTGAACGAGATCAGTTCAAGCAAAACAAGGTTTAAGCGTTTAACTGAGTTCAATGATACAGTTTGCATTTCATCAACATCAAATGAACGCAGTCAATGCTGAACGCGGTTCAAATTCTGAACGCCAAATTTTCGACGTTCAGCTCTTTAAACGCGTTTAAAGAGCTGCCATTGTCAATTGCACAACTATGTAAACACAAAAATTATTTTTAATTCGTACTGTGTATTGTTTGCATACCTATGTAACCAATACGAAATACATCGACTTTTTGTTTTAGATTGTGACGATATTTCATGTAAACTTCGTTTATCTGAACGCGATCAAAATGGAGCCGATGAAATCGGTTAGACGAAAACCGAGATCAAATGATACATTTGAACTCAGTTAAGTAAAACGTGGTTTTATTAAACTTGGTTTCCAAAGCGATCGGTGAAATCGGGTCTAACACTCTTCTACTCGTGCTACGATTCCTATAAAAGAATCCATCTAGGTAGGTACCACACCGCAAAGCCAGTTATTCTGACACAAAGCAGAAGTGTGCAAACATTACCGAGTTTCGGTCTGAAAGTCTTCGCACTGAGAGCTAGTGTAATCACTTGGTATATGAGACTAAAGAACAGATGTCTCAGAGGGACGGGCTCAGTGTAGCGCCACACAGAAACGTTCTGGGTGACACAGCATTTGTTATGGGCAGAATTGCATTTACCATCAGATTAACGTTTTGCTATCTCGTCACTTACTCCTACAAAAATAAAACACAACTTAAAGAAACAACAAAAATAATGTAAACAATTGCAATAATTACAGTGCGATGTTAGACCTCCTGGTCTATTGTGTAATTCTGGTAGGTTTCTTGATCGGTTTCATTTTGGCGTTTGAAACCTCATTCATTGTTTAATTGGAATCAAATGAAACCGATCCCGAAGACAATCAAAGTTACACAATAGACCTACAATGATAATCTGCTGTGGGGAACCCGAGCACTATGATTATTTCCGGTTTTGTTTTCGCTGTAGCTATTTCTCGACTGAATACCAAACGGACATAATCTTAATACAATATATAAATAGATATTAGAAAAAAATAAACAAGCTTTAGAGTTTGAAAGTTTCGAATATTGGATTCCTTGTGACTTTTCTTAATGACCAGAAATAAAAAATATATTACACTCGTAACTTTTTTCTTATACAATCGACACGAAATGTGTTTATTTATTTCCAGTAGGGGTGACGTACGAACACCTAAACTCATATTCGATGAAAAATCCACACTGCAATATCATAAGATCTTTTAAGATTCTACTTATCCCTCACGAAATATCCAACGAGATGTTTATTTAAATTACTCATTCGTTGTGCTGCAATAAGATTCACATTACGCTAACATGGCAACACTGAGCACGCGGCCGCTGCAGTGGCACGGTGTGACGTCAGCACGCGATCAATGGACTGACGTGGTAGGCGAAACCTACCCCTCCCTTTTTTTCCACGGCAGGGCGCCGTGGGGTTTCTCCTGTGAATGTCTTTAAACACAAATCTTATTCGCAAAACAACACATTACCCGTAGTCTAAACGTATATTAGCCATAGTAACTTACACGTGTATATATTGATTTACAAACTTGGCTTAAACTAAAAAATGTTAAATTTTATACGTATCTTATATTTCTACGGCTTTTAGTAACCGTGTGTTGCTTGAATGTACTGATTCTATCAACGTCTAAACTACGTTCAATTCTAAGCTACAAGAAAGATTTTAATGAGCCGTTATTTCAAATCATATGAGGTATTAAAAGAATACTACCACTCCATCTCATCCAATGGTTCTCGTAAAAGGCGAGTAAGGAATTAAACTGCACTGTGCACCCAACAGCGCATTGTGGAGATGGGGTCACCTATCACACCAAGTGCATTATATTGATTTGGTGAAACGTGGATTGTGGCAGTCATCTGTTTTTGCAGTGAGTGCCCAGTCTCTGACTACCCCTAATGGGATAAAGTCGTGATCTTATGTATGTATGCATTAACTCCGTCTAATAATGATGCACCGATATCATGTCTTCTATCTTGTCAATGTATCGTTCAATATGGCCACGAACAACAAACCTTAATAACAGTAACACCAATGCATTATTTTTATTGGATGAAGTGACGAAATCGAAATCGTTCACCTGATGGTAAGCGCAACGTCTGCCCATAACAAAAGATGTGTCACCCAAAACATTTTCGTGTGACACGACACTGCGCCTGTCACCCTGAGACATCAGTTGTTAAGTCTCACATGCCCAATGATTACACTAGCTCACAGTGCCTTTCAAACCGAAACAGAGTAATATTTGCAAACTACTGCTTCACAGCAGAATTACTGGCCCTGGGGTGGTAGCGACCTAGTCGGATTCCTGCATAGGAATCCTACCGCCAGAAAAAACATGCTGCAAGCAGCTAAAATATATGGATAGCCTAGAAAATATACAGCAAAAAGACGTTCAGAAATCTGAGCAGATGTTAGTATAAAAAACTTAATTAATGTTTTTTTCCAACAGACAATTTTTTAAAACACAAATATGAAATATTTTGGAAACAATACTTACTAAAACATATACGAGGGGTGATCCAAAAGTAATGATAATCAGTTATTTCTAGTGCACACAAAAATACAAAAAAATTTCAGTCACTTACTCAGTTAACCACTAGTTCAGGGAAAAAAAATCATATAAATAGGCCACGATTCCCGGGAGCTACATTCATTTGAATACGGACTGTCAAGGAGTGAACATCAAAATGGAAAAACACGAAATCAGAGCTGTCATTAAATACCTCTGCTTGAAAAAAATGTCTACCAAAGACATACACAGCGACTTGGTGGAAACATTAGGGGACTCTTCTCCTCCATATTCCACAGTTGCACGCTGGGCTAAGGAGTTTAAGTTGGGAAGAACATCGACGGAAGACGAACACCGCGAAGGACGCCCATCGACGTCCCTCACTGAAGAAAATGTGAAAAAAGTTGAAGAAGTTGTATTGGAAGATCGAAGAGTGACTATCAGGCATGTAGCTGAGGTCACAGGGATCTCATATGGCAGCATTCAAAGAATCCTTGCGAACGAATTGCATATGAGAAAGGTCTCCGCGCGTTGGGTACCGAAAATGTTAAACGACGAGCAAAAGAAGAAACGAGTCGACATGTCAAGAGCAAATCTCGAAAAGTTCCAGGCAGACAAGGATAATTTTTTGTCACGTTTTGTGACCATGGACGAGAACTCCTGAAACAAAACAACAATCGATGACATGGAAACGATCCGATGAACCGACGCCGAAGAAATTCAAAGTGTCAAGCTCAGCAGGGAAGGTTATGGCGTCTGTTTTTTGGGACGCTGAAGGAATAATCATGGTGGACTACTTGGAAAAGGGGGCCACTATTACAGGCTCCTACTATGCAGAACAAATAAGAAGATTGCGGGAGGCTATTAAGGAGAAAAGGCGAGGCAAACTGCGGGCTGGAGTGCTGTTCCATCAAGACAACGCACCGGTTCACAAAGCTGCAATTGCCATGGCTGCCATTCAGGAAGCGGGCTTTGAGCTGGTGGAACACCCCCCCTATTCACCAGATCTAGCCCCCAGCGACTTCTATCTCTTTCCACGACTCAAGGAACACCTCCGAGGCAAGAAATTTGACGATGATAGCGACGTGATGGCCGCGGTTGAGGACTTTTTTGAGAGTCAAGATAAAGATTTTTTTTCTAAGGGAATTTTAGGATTAGAAAAGAGATGGACTAAATGTATAGACTTGCTAGGAGACTATGTTGAGAAATAAATTTATTTATTTATTTTATTCATTGTGTTTATTATTGATTATCATTACTTTTGGATCACCCCTCGTACTATGAAGAAAACTACAACACCATTATGCTGCCGCACATCGGATACGTATCGAGCGAGGATGTTTATGACGCGCAACATGACGTCAGATGTATCTTGAAAGCCTTTCTCCCTACTATTTATAGCACCTAGAGGAAACTAAAGAAATAGTTTTTTTTTTTATTGTATAAAGTGACGAAACGAGCAAATCGTTCATCATTCACGACATGTTTTATCACGAGACTAGAGTTGTTTTGGAATTAAACAAGGATTACTCTCGTGTATGCTGTTACTAAAGGTACAGTAAGGTACTAAGTTACTGGTGGTAGGATTCATATGCAGGAATCCGTCTAGGTAGGTACCACCCCAGGGCCAGTAATTCTGCCGTGAAGCAGTAGTGTGCAAACATTACTGTGTTTCGGTTTGAAGGGCACTGAGAGCTGGCGTAATCACTGGGCATAGAACTGATGTCTAGACTTATGAACTGATGTCTCAGGTTGACGGGCGCTGTGAGGTGTCACACAGAAATGTTCTGGGAGACACAGCATTTGTTGTGGGCAGACGTTGCACTTACCATCAGGTGAACGTTTTGCTTGCTTCGTCACTTTATCTAATAAAAAAAGGTGAAAGAGCAAGCTAGTAAAGTAGAGGCAGGTCGGTATGATGCCTGCCGCTAGATCCTGAAACAGGTGTAGTTTTATCATAATCATCACGGCGGCCCAAGATAAGACTTAAGATGATAATCATGACTCGTATCTTGGACTATTATTCCTATGCCGAAATTCCTCGATGTAGTTACCAACGCGGTACCAGTTATTAGGTGTGCTAACGTTATTGTTTTACGGTTTAAAAAAAACTATTAACCAGTGTTAGCCGATAGGTGTCCGGTGTCCGACAGAGTAGAACAGCACCTATCTCTCTCTTACCGACGTGTCGTAATAGGCGACTAAGGTATTGTGGGGACAGCCTTTATTCGTGCAGAATAATACCAGAATATGCAATGCTGTCACTATACTGCACGTTAAAACGCAGTGGGTAGAAATAATTATTTGACTCGTACCGAAATGGCGGCGACGGGGTTCGCCACTTGTCACTTCTCATTTACCGCGAGGGCGAAAACTGGCTGCGGGTGTTGTCTCTGCCTAACCCTTATATATGAAAAAGGCATGACTGTATGTATGTTAACTAGTGTAGTTACAGGGCTTGAGACTAGAGAACTGATCTCAGAGTGACGAACGCAATACAGTGAGATACAGAACTGTGCAATTTAATTTTCGTAGTAGTATTAGTAGACAAGGCTCGTCTCGACACTTTCTTCCACTGCGTCGATACTTTCCTTCTCGAAAAGTCTGTGTCGAATAGTTTCATTACATAAATACAGTCACGCGTCTTTTCCATATAAGGAATCCGTCTAGGTAGGTACCACCCCAGGGCCAGTTATTCTACCGTGAAGCAGTAGTGTGCAAACATTACTGTGTTTCGGTTTGAAGGGCACTGTGAGCTAGCGTAATCACTGGGCATATGAGACTTAAGAACTGATGTCTCAGGGTGATGGGCACAGTGAGGTGTGACAGTGACACAGCATTAAGTGTAACGTCTGCCCATAACAAATGCTGTAGTCACCCAGAAAATTATTGTGTGACACCACACTGCTTCCGTCACCCTGAGACATCAGTTCTTAAGTCTCATATGCCCAGTGATTACGCTAGCTCTCAGAGCCCTTCAAACCGAAACACAGTAATGTTTGCACACTACTGCTTCACGGCAGAATAACTGGCCCTGGGGTGGTACCTACCTAGACGGATCCCTGCATAGGAATCCTACCACCAGTAATAGTATATATAGTTGACTATTACTGAAGATTTGCTGGACCGATGAACGATGATGGAGATTAAGATTTGCTGGACTGATGTAGACAAAACGAAAAGTACAATTTTGGTCTTGAATTTCACAATCAATAATCTATCAATATTATACATCAAAACTCAAAATACACACAAAAATTACATAATTCCATGAAAACCGCCACTGTTCGAGCTGGCGCCAAAAGTACGACTCCATGTTGTGACTTCAGTTTAAATAGAAATCTGTGTGCGTTGTATCAGAGGATTTGTGTAATTCTATTATTTATTAATTTAATACTTTATTGTAAGATACCTTACTCTAAGGGGTTGCAACGGGCGGACTTAATGCCTTGTGGCATTCTCTTCCAGTCAACCCTGGGAGAAGAATATTTAATGTTGGCAAGTGCGAAACTAAACCGCAATAATGACACAGGCAATAATGAAATCAAAACATGTATATATACATACATACACATATACATACAATCATATATATACATACATAGATATTCATATACAGATCTGATACTCGGCATTCGGTTCTAGATAAATGATTGACATTGAAAAACATTGGAAGACGCTTCACCTGTTTCATTATTTGACAACCGCATTTCCTAATGCTCAGATTACCTGACACCTATGCCACGGGTCCTGGGCTCGAATCCCAGCCGCAGCCAACGATATTTGCAGAAGCACTAATCGTCGATTTTCGGGTCTGACAGTGGTATAAGTGAAATTCGTCAGATAAGGATACAGGAGAAATTGTAGGGTGAAACAGCGTTTTTTTAAACAATAAAACTTCACGTAAATGTTAAAAATCAATTTTTAAACTTTAGTAGGTACAAAATTATAAGTTTTTTGTTTTAATTTTAAAACGCATAATGCTCTTTCATAATAATGATATTTATGAATGAATGAATTAAATGGAAATGGTGTTTTATTGGATTTTGGGTGCGATAATTATATTTTTAAAATTTGTAATATTTTTTTGTTTGATTCTCCTCTCTTCATAATTTGTATACGAGTACGATTTTAATTTGTTATTTGATGACTAGATTGTAATATACAAAACTTATAATATACAAAATACTAGCGTGCTGTTTATATACAGCGAAATAGGTTAAAGCTAAAATATTTGTGAAAATATAATATTTGCATTTGAATATATTTGAATTTGCGACAAAAATGCAAATCAGGGAATTCCTAAAAAGATGCCCGGCCCTGTGAATCTAAAGAACTAACTAATAACGATGGGAATATGGAAACACGTAAGTAGTTTTGTAACCAATTAAAGGAGCGCCGGGGACTCTTCCCACGCAGTTTCCCTGGAAGTCTGAATTACATAAGCTGTTGAAAGCGGTGCGGGTGGAAGGACGCCCTACAATAAAGGAGTGTATCGAACGTCAGTTGTCTCTGTCTAGCGTGCAACCGTCTCTTTTACACCAACTCCGACCCTCGACTAGGCTATCTATAAAAAAAATAAAGCCGGGACATCGATATTGCTGCGGATATTAAAACATAAACCGGATGTAGCGTGCAGTTTGCACTGTATCACTTCGTTATTCGATCTTTTCGAAAAAAGAACATTGCTAATTATTAAAAAAAAATATGCATATGATTAATATATGGAAATACGCTGAAACGAAGTGGAAAAAATTCCTATCTTTAACAAGCTCCAGGTATCTCTGGTGCTTCAGCGGAGTTAACAACTGCTGTCAAGGGATTCTCTTTCCCGTTTTCCCCTTTACTATGAAAGAAAGATTATACAGACCATTGAGAGGCTTCCAACCAAAAAAGTTTTTTAATTTTTGGAAGCATTTAGATACACGTTATTAAAATGTACATTACAATTATCATATTTATTTATGATGATTAATAAAATCAGGCGTCGCGTTACTTTGCGGAAATTCATTGCAATGAAACGAGAAAAAAAGATCCGCCTGCAAAATTATAAATGACGTATATGTATGTAACATTATTTTAAAAATGATTCCCCGAACAAGGAATACTTCTGCATTAAGTGTGTATTTACGGACATCAATTTCTCATAGACTAACGCCTATACCCGGAACATTGTTTCGTACGGAAATCGATATATAATCGGTGATGTAATTGCTGTTAGCCTTCTCTGCTTTTAAAGCTTCATCGGATACTGTGCTCGCGGGCCAGGGGCTCGCGTGCCAGGTTTGGTTTGACCCAAACATAAATAAATAAATAAAAACTCCTACAAAAACCTCGAAGTTCGGACTTGCGTGCTTTCGCGATTTCGAAAATCTTAAATATTTTAAGTCGGCGGAAATCGAACCAGCGGTCTGTAGCCTACCACTTAGGCACTTAAGCAAGCAAAAATCTTCGAACGAAACGAAGCGAAATCTTAGACTAAATAGTTGAGATCCCGTGGTTTATGAAGTATCGAGTAAACAAAATATGTAATACTGATTGTAGGAATTCTATGCAGGAATCCGTCTAGGCGGTACCTACCCCGGGCCAGTTATTCTGCTGTGAAGCAGTAGTGTGCAAACATTACTGTGTTTCGCTTTGGAGGGCACTGAGAGCTAGTGTAATCACTGGGTATATGTCTCATATACCCAGTGATTATGAACTGATTATATTAAGAACTGATGTCTCGGGGGGACTGTCGCAGTAATGTGACAGCACTGCTATGCGTTGCACTTACCATCAGGTGAACGTTTTGCCCGTTTCGTCCCTTATCACATAAATATATATATAATACTGGCTGCACCGCGCAGTTTTCACCCGCGGTGCGACAATCACACCGCGTACACACGTTTCACCCGTGTTCCAGGGCGGTTCTCACAACTTGCTAGACGACACGGACGTCTCAGCACCCGACTCTGACCACGAGATCCGCCCAGAGTTACCGACACACAAGTCGACAGTCCGAATGGACGGCCCGCAGCCTCCCTCGGATGGTCATTAGACTACTTAAAATCATATTGAGATATTCTAAATCGCGCAAGCACGTAGCGAACGCGAAAGAGTCCGAATCTCGAGGTTTTTGTAGGAGTTTATTTATTTATTTAAGTTTGGGTCAAACCAAACCTGGCACGCGGGCCCCTGGCCCGTGAGCACAGTATCCGATGAAGCCATAAAAGCCAAAAAAGGCTCATCGGAATTATATATCACCCGCGTAAAATGAACCGACCATATGACTGGGCAATACGAACCTAACCTCTGTGACGTTTGATTCTCAGCGTGCGTCTCTTCAAGGTACTAGTTTTAAGCCGAAAATCTTTCGCGATAAACGAGCTATCTAATACGAAAATAATTTTTAAAAACTGTTTAATATTTCCTAAGATTAGCGCGTTCAAACTTACAAACACACAAGCTTTACAATAGTAAGACAAATTCCTGACCGATTTTCGACCACGGCAACAACATCCGAATACTGTCGGAAGCTATTACTGGTTAGGAAATATGAAAGAGCCACAAGAAAAAGCCTCTCAGAAATGGCGTCCTCGCCTATGCTCAGCAGTGGGACATTTACAGGCTGAAAGTTTACTTTTTTTTTACAAGTGCAGACGCAAGCAAGGAGGCACACATTCGTTTTAACCTATCCACACCCGATGCTGCAGACAATTTGATGAAAATGTAAAAGAAACGCCGCGGCGATAAGTTAGTATTCCTTAAAGGATTGGTCATATCTCGCTCGTGCGATTCACTCACATTTCGGTGCTACCACTAAAATTTTGCGGTGTAGAAAGCACGTAGACGGAGTAGATATGAAAATTTAATACATCTTAAATTTTAAGAAAGTTATCGCCTTTATTTTTACTATTTATTTTCCGACGTAGATACTTACGCAGCCCGGATTAACTATGTCATTAGGACGTAAAAAACCTCAGTCCCCCTGCGACCATGATTGTGGAAATGCGCTCAAAACGAGAAATAAATAGTAATAATGAAAGCGATGAAATCCGTAAAATTTAGCTTTATTAAATGCGTAATTTTCGCGTAAACATAAGAAGTCTGAAGTGACTTTAATGAAACACTGGTAGGTAGGATTCCTATGCCGGAACCCGTCTAGGTTGGTACCAACCCAGGGCCAGTTATTCTGCCGTGAAGCAGTAGTGTGCATTACTGTGTTTCGGTTCGAAGGGCACTGTGAGCTAGCGTAACCACTGGGCATTTGAGACTTAAGAACTGATGTCTCAGGGTGACGGGCGCAGTGTGGTGTCACACAGAAATGTTCTGGGTGACACAGCATTTGTTGTTGGCGGACGTTGCACTTACCATCGGGTGAACGTTTTGCTCGTTTCGTCACTTTATACAATTAAAAAAAAAAAGTCGAAATGAAATTCTCTCATTTTAATTGTAAGAAAATTAAATTCACAATTTGACTTACGTTCGAAACGGTAAGCAGTAGCGTTTCGTAAAGCGTACAGTAAATATAGTGGTATATAATATCTAGGAACAGGCAGATAGATGGTAACCCTACTTCCGTCCGTAACTGTCACGTGGCCTTTCAAATGCCCCATTCAGTTCTTACCTCCCTCCGTGTGCCAATAAAACCTTGCAAGTGAAACGTCAATGTATATCTCACAATAGGATACGGTCTGTAAAAGCATTGATTTCTGCGAAACGCCGAGTTTGCTATGCTGAATTTATGAATAATTTTCTCCGGCTGAACATAACATAAATTGTTATATGTTGGAAATCAGTCTTTTTTTGTAAGCATTTTGTAATATTTAGGTCTCAGTACCTCATCTCATTACCATCTACATGAGCATCTACATAGGACAGTAGGACTTGGAAGCATCCATACTACATACTGTAATATTATATAATAAATATTATAAATGCCACCAAAATGTGCGGCGACGTGGTTCGCCACCCGTCACGTATTTATTCCGCGGCCTCTGCCTACCCATTTTGTGGGAAAAAGGCGTGATGTATGTATTATCATAAATGTGAAAGTAATTCCTCTGTCCCACTGTTAACTTTTTACGGCTCAACCGTTAAACTCATCTTAGACAGCTGGAGATGGACATATGATATTTTTTATTCTGGAAAATCTAAGAGTTCCCACGGTAATTTTTAAAAACCTAAATCCACGTGGACGTAGTCGCGGGCTTCAGTTACTGTAATATTATAAATGTGAAAGTAACTCTCTGTCCTTGTCTGTTTGTTACCTTTTCATAGTTCAACTGTTGAACGGATCTTGGCGAAATTCGGAACAGAGATAGCTTGCGTCCTGTTAACGGACATAGGATACTTTCTATTCTGGAAAATCAAAGAGTTACCACGGTATTTTTAAAAAATCTATGTCCATAAAACACAGTATTTGTTAATAAACTTAAGACATGACAAAACTGTAAATACATGCAAACATAGTTGCGGGGTTAATGTAGGTTACCAAATCGCCATGATAGACATGGAGGTTTGCGATCCTAGTACAGATGTAAGGTTTTCTAATTTTATCCCGATAACTCTAGTAGTTTTCAAAAACAATATAGCTTGGCCTAGTGGTCAGAGTACCGACCTTAAACACTGCGGTTCCTGTGTTCGAATTCACAATGGAAATTTTCAGCAAAAACATCAGATCCGTTTTCAGCTCTGGCTGTGATGCAATTGTAGCCTTGTTGCTGAAACTGCATCCTAGCTTACTTCTAACCTTATCACATGAGTAATGTATTACATTGGGTGTGGCAAATCGAAATACTATCAAATATATTTCATTGATTTGTATTCATGTTATTACAAAATGTAATTAAAAAATACACAAAAACAAAGAAAATAATTAAGACACAATAAACATTATTAACTAAAAAAAATTAATGACATATGTTAAATAATAGTACAGAAACAATGGACCCATCATAAAACCAACCCAATATAAAAACCCAATAATTCTCCATAGGTCACAGGTTCTATACTTGTATAACCATCAGTACAACCTGATGTGAAGAGGTCCCTTCCCTATAAAGTCCTAGGTCCATCCACCCAGTAAAGTCTAGATACAGGTGTAGTAAAACTGCCATTGTCTTTTTTACATCTAAAGTTATAAATTGTGTGGATGCAAAACCACACATTTTGACTTTGTATCATAACAATCATGCTTTTTATAAATGTGGAAAAAAAATTAGCTTAAAAACTACTAAAATGTAATTATGTAATTTTTTAAATTACAAGTAAGATATTCATCAGACTCCAAGTTTGACAATTCCATTTAATTTCACATTTAACAAATACTATCAGAGACATAATCTACAACTAACAACAGCATTCCACGTGTCCTTGGCAAGTAAATTGTCCGTATGATATTTATATTTACCACAACAATCAGTATAATGTTAAGTATATGTCAAAAATTGACATAATGAAGAATATAGCTATGTTAATATATATATATACTATGTTTATAATAATAGCATACAAGGAAAATAGTTTGTAAACGTGTTAGCTTTATTTCCTAAATAAAGAAGTCTTTAATATTATGGCATTATTGCTATTATCTATAATAATTAAAAATCTCATCAGCCACTTGATCTATTTCGGAAACACATTATTTTTACGATGGATTAAAACAGTATCCTTACCTGTTCCTTGTTGATATTCGAGGTGGAAAACAATCGCCGAATTTTAGGAACCACAAAATTTCACGGCACAAATATTTTATCATCGATTATTCAATATTTTTTTACAGAACAAATGTCGACAAACTAATGACGGCAATTTCTGACGTTTAATCGTAATATTGCACGAAGAAATATTGAAGATAAAAAATACTTAATGAAAATATCTGAAATAAAAATAACCTGTAAAAATCCCAAGCAACTATTTTATTTGAGTATATTTGTTATAAAATATGTAATGAATATTGTATATTGTCTACAGCTCGAATTTGAAATGTAATCTATTGAGAAAGTAAACACCGAAAAGGTAAGTCTGTGGTTAATGAATATATTTCATTACTGCACTCTGTGCTTTCATTATTTCTCCATTCGTTCGTTCATCCGCGCTTCAGTCCGAATCCGTCTCGATTAGCGGCTTTCTTTTTGGTTACAGAACAACTACAAACTACGGTCGCCATTTTGAAGTTCCATCCGCAGTGGGCTCATACGTAGAAGTATTTTAGTGGTTATTTGTGTTATATTTAATTGTAGTGCATTTTAAAGGTCTTTAAAATTGAGTCAGGTAAGTGGTTTTCATTTGTTTCGATATAATTAGGACTGCTATATCGGTACTGCGAAGTTTATGATAGACGCTGCTGACTCATTTCGTCAAATTGTGTATGCGTTTCAGAAACTAAAATGCCGGGCGCCGGTACTTTCAAAATCTTCGTCGGGAATCTATCCGATAAAACGACGGACGCCGATCTCAGACCGCTATTCGAGAAATTCGGTACGGTCGTAGAATGCGATATCGTCAGAAATTACGGTTTCGTGCACATGGAAAACGAACAAGTCGGCCGCGAAGCAATTCAGAACTTAAACGGAGAGATAGTGCATGGTCAGGCGATTAAAATAGAAGCGGCCAAGAGCCGAAAGGCGCCGTCGACGCCGACCACGAAAATATTCGTCGGTAACCTAACGGACAAGACGCGCGCGCCGGAGGTCCGCGAGCTGTTTCAGAAGTTTGGCACGGTGGTAGAGTGCGATATCGTACGTAACTACGGCTTCGTGCACTTGGACGCGACGGGCGACGTGAACGAGGCTATCAAAGAGCTGAACGGTATGATGGTGGACGGGCAGCCCATGAAGGTTCAGCTGTCCACGAGCCGCGTCCGGCAGCGGCCCGGCATGGGCGACCCCGAGCAGTGCTACCGCTGCGGGCGCGGCGGCCACTGGTCGAAGGAGTGCCCCAAGGCAATGGGCCCCGACCGCAATGGTTTCCGCGATCGGGCGTTCGGCCGCGACCCCTACCCCCCGCCGCCGCCGCCGCCGTTCCTCCGCGATCGCATGATGGGAGGATTTGGGGTAACGCGTTCCACTTATCTTACGACCCGTCGGTGACTATCTCGTACTCGATGCATCACGTAGGCCGAGCGCGTGGACCCGATCTCCGCACGGTACCTATCTCGGGCCGACTGACACACTTCGGGCTCGGTGATGCTATAGCTTAGCTTACTTTTTGACCTCAGACCAAATTATCAGCTCAAAATTAATTCATTTGTTTAGACTCAGACACGATTTTTTTTTTCATTTTCTATTAAATTTCGTATATACTAATGTAAATGTGTGTATTTAAACAGGATCCATACGATGGATACTATGACCGCGCGAGGTTCGATTCTCCGCGAGAGCTTTTCGAGCGAAGGTACCCAGTTGGGGCTTCCCGGGGACTAGAAATGGGAGCGTCGCGAGGCGCCCGAGGAGACTTCGTGTCGCCCCCGCTGCGCCGCGAACCTATGCCGCCAATGCCGAGCCTGCCACCGATGCGCAGCAGCATGGGCTCTATGAGGTCATCATATGATGCTATGTTTAGCCGCAGAAGTCCTCCTCGAGGTCCACAGATGTCTCGTGGGTAAGATTTATCTGATCACTTATGAATTCTTACTAGTTGTAAAACTTTCATATGGGTCTTGACTAGGAAGATAACCACAACCGCAGAATAACTCTGCTGCCAAACAAGAAACTTGTGAGCTGAGCAAGCAAAGTCACCGAACATGTGACTTAATAACTTAATGTCCCAGTCGATGAACACATTATAATGTTACTGGCTTTGCAGTAGAAAATTCTGGTTGTCATTTGCATGTTGAGGGCAGTCATTGCAGCTAAGTGCTATGCTACCCCTTAACACTTGTGTCAGGGGAACAACTGGCTCATAGACATGTGTAGCTCTTTAGTGAACTGGTTAACTGAACCGAAACATCAATGTCTACCGCATGTTCCGGAACACTTGTTTCAGTACAAATGTTATATGTGGAACTCTATCACTTCACCTCTCAGGGGTCAGTGACACTAATGAATGTTCATGTTCTGCGAACCAAATGTGAGCTCTTCGTTGTCTATGATTTGTGTCATTAATCCTAAAAAGTCTATAAAATATTCCATATGAAACATAGTGATCCAGAACATAGCACTGTTCCATATTCAATGTTTCCAATCTTGCTAAAGACACACTTTCCATGTCTAGTTGCTCATCTCATCATTACTACCATAAAAAGTATCTAGTCTTATAACAAAACTAACATTTTGCCAATCTTTGCTAAGTTTATATTTGTGAATTGCAGGATGTATGAAGATTTCAGCCGGGATACATTTGATGACAGAAGGTAAATATTGTGGTTCCATAATTGTGTCAACATCTTTACATTATCTCGAAGTAATAATAATATTCATAGCCAATATGACCTAGACTAATGAATGTCATTGCAAGATAAGGAAATGGTATTGTCTGTACTTACATACAATTATTCTGTAATTACTAATTAGCTATTAGAAAACTAAGTTTACTCAACTATATTTTTTACAAGGTTGGTAAAAAGTATAACATCAGAACTTACATGTATAACTTATACATGTAAATATTGGCAATGTAATAAACATTAATTTTCTATGATATAGCAAATTTTTCTATGTCGTATTTGAACTTATATTTAAAGTTACCGTATTTTTCGGACTATAAGACGCACTTCAAATTTGCAAGATAATACCTAACACCTTGTATAGTTTCTGTACTATTAAAGGTTAGATAGGTGTCCAGCAGTGCAAAATAGCACCTACCTCTATCCTACCGGGGTGTCGTAAGAGGCGACTAAGATAGTGTACAGAACCCGTTCATGCAGAATATTAAAACACAAACATAATATGCAATGCTGTCACTACTACTCGTGGGAACGCAAAAGAGAGTAGGTTTTTTTACTCGTACCAAAATGGCGGCGAAGTGGTTTCTCCACTCTTCACGTCTCGTTTCCCGCGAGGGCGAAGAATGGGTGGGCTACGTGAGTGGCCTCTGGCTCTGCCTAC
The DNA here is from genome assembly GCA_019845155.1 of Luehdorfia chinensis. NCBI lineage: Eukaryota > Metazoa > Arthropoda > Insecta > Lepidoptera > Papilionidae > Luehdorfia > Luehdorfia chinensis. The sequence goes on from JAHVAK010000488.1 coordinate 1,844,953, forward strand.
CCTTTTTATGGGAAAAAGGCGTGACTATGTATGTATGTATGTATTAAAGGTATTGTTTGTTATCTTTTACTTGTGATTTAAAAACATGCGTTGTATGTTAAATGTACATGGAATATTTTGCATAAGAAGCTAATTTTTGCATTTAATAGAATTATAATTAGAAATATATTAGAACTGTAATTTTCACATCCAAAGTATATCTTTAATTTTTACAGTATATTTTCTGAAACCATTGTTTCTCTATAATGCAAACACAATAATATTCTAAAAGCACTTTAAATAGAAAGCACTTTTAACTGTAAAATGACATACTACCCTATTATGCTTCCTGCACTTGCACTTCTATATTTTTCACAACTTATTTTTCAATTTTAAAGCATATTTTCTGGAATAATTATTTGTTTCTCCACAATGCACACAAATATTCAGTCTCTAAATAGAAAGCAGTTATTGAATCTTCTTTCCAATTATTATTAAGGATATTAAGTTACCGTTTTCTGTCCACAGGCCTGGAATGCGCGGACCGTCGCCATCTAGAAGATACGCGCCTTATTAAGACTACTAAATTAGTCATTACACATATTGTGTAATACCACTGACTGTCCATTGAATCTTTTGTGTTTGGCTGGACATATAATTTGTAAGTGACTGCAAGTGACTAACATGCAATTTAATATAGTATAAAGTGATTGAATGATTGAGTATAGACTGGTAATGTGAAGGTATGTAAATAAGTAACAATAAATCTCATCTAAGTACATTTTAGTGTATTTTTTGTCTTTTCCATCTTACTCTTTATATGCGGCTTTTTTGAACAGTGAAAATAGAATCCCTGAAAATCTCCTAATAATTATTATAATACTTTGAATTCATACATGATCATACACCATTGAGTCATGATCCTTCACTGGCGCTTTAGGAAGCTCAAAATCTCAGCGAGCTATGTAAAGAACTAAACTTATTGACATGATTTATTGATTGACAAGCTGAAGTAGTAATGGACAGGCCATATTCTTGTAAAACAGATGACTTGTAGATATAACTACAACTATTTCTATTGTAGCCGTGTGGTGGCAGCTTAAATGGACCCCTCCACTTCGTCCCGTGGGTGTCGTAAAAGTCGACAGAGGGAAAATGAAAACCACATGGGCAGCAGCATGTTCCGGGGGCATCTGAATAAATAAAACTGCGGTTGCCAACCCGTCTTCCAAGCGCGGCACAAGGGCAAAAAATTAGACCTTTTTTGGCAATCTATGGGAGAGGCATATGTTCAGCAGTGGACTAGCGATAGGCTGAAATGATTGCAGAAAGGTTCACGAGGGGTAACAAAAAAGTGCATTAAACGCAATCGCGAAATCTGTCTGTCAGGCATAGCGATTACCACGAATCATAATTTGACAGTGGCCTGTCCAGGAGAGGTTCTTTTATAGATGAAATAGCTACAATAAAGTTCACAGTAAACACTTGCCGATCCGGCTATTAAAGATAAGTTATATTTTTACGGATTTTTCTATAGCAGTCATATGCAGAGTTGCCGCCCCGATTCTGCAGAGACAGTCCCAATTTCGATGATATCGTCCCGCGTCCTCACGACCTATCAATTTTGTCCCGTATTTTAATAAGACGCTACGATCGCTCAATTCACTCAGGCTCACAGCACAGTGTCCACTGCCCACGGCTCCCAGCACCGCAGCATGCACAGCGTTCTCCTTCGCCTCTCACTCGCAATATTCAGTTGTGTGGCAAGTTTGGCCGAGAGACATCATGGACAACATCATATAAATGACAAATCGGACCTGACTCCGATGTCCGACCGATTGGAGAAAAATGTCGGGAAAACCTTTTGCAACCCAGCTTCATATGTGTAAAACGCTCGAAACGTCTGTTAGTATTAAGTTGTTAAAATAAACTCTATAAAAAACTTAAAAAAAACGAAAACTTAGTTTTATTATTTAGTAATCGTCGTCGTCACAAGTCCACTGCTGAACATAGGCCTCCCCCAAACAGAGTCACAAAAGTTTGTAGCTCTCATTTTGGGGGGTTTTGCCATAGTTGCCACGCTTGGCAGGCGGGTTGGCAACCGCAGTTTATTTATTCAGATGTTCCAGGGAGATGCTACTGCTGCCCATTCTCCTGGTTTAATATCCCTCTGTCGACTTTTACGACACCCACGGAATGGGATGGGATGGCAGATTCTCTTAGGCCGTTACCACACGGCGGATTTAGTAATCGATAATAGCGTATTCTGCCGGAGTTTAAAACAAAGGTGGCTCAGGACTGTGCTTTTCAGCAATATAGTGTAATCTAATGTTCAATAGTTAACTTGCGTTGGCTTTATTGATCAAATTACGAAATTTGCAAAATACCGTCCACAGATGGCGTTACTTGTCTCACAAATCTTTAAACTTTATGGAATTTCCGTCGTAAAATGGGCATAAAATAGAAGTATATTTATTTTATTTGTTCGTGTGCCAAATATGTCTGATGGTAATCTTGGGCGTTGTCACGCCCAAGGACTGCAATGCATTGCCTCGTTTTCTTTATTTTTGCTTATCATACATAATACACTAGCATTATGCTGCTATTTCGATTCTTGCTGCTGATTCGTGCAGTACCGTATACACCAGAATTCCTCTTGTATCGTGAGTTTGTTTACAGATATAAATTTCATATTCATTACACAACCAGCTCCGTAAGCCAAAGATTTGTTTTCGCATAAAGTTTGCTCTGGCCGGGATTCCAACGCAGAATTCGCAGCGTAAAAGTCTCCAACCACTAGACGACGTAGTCATTGCGCGTCTCAATGGTTGGATACAGCGTATTAAGTTGTGACTGATTTGGTTTATTTTTAATTATGTATTTAGGGACAGGGCCGGCCCGAGGCCAATTTCAGAATGGGGCGAGATAAAATTATGGCGCCCCCTTGGTGACCCCTAATATCAGCAAGCATAGGTCCCAGAATCCTTAGGTTGGTTTTTATTTTATCTATTTATGAGGTTTGTGAGATGACTTAATTTTATAACCTTGAACAATTTCTGTAGTTTTTATATTAATAAATCATCGACTAGAATATGGAGCTCTGTCAAATCCTGGATGGCAACCAAATCCATTTGGGTTCTGGATGAATTTCACGTTCACCGTGTCATTGCTGCGGACCCAATTTTCGATGTTATCACATAAGCATATGCCTACGGCAAAATAATAGTTCTTTTGCATACTTCGAGTATGACATTAAAGAATTCTTTGACAGTGTGAACAGATTAGTAATTAATAAAGGAGTATAAATAACATTATAATAATTTGTTAAATTTAAGATAATTATGTTATTTATTTATAAAATGTTTAATAACTATTGAAGTGATATGTTGACCTTAATTTAATTTGCATGCGGTATATAGAAAAACTAAAACATGTGCGACTCATCAAGTAAAACAACTGTATTATTAACGTGTTTTATTCAACTATAGATTATTATTATTCGGGGTATTTCTGCAGTTTTCTCGTCTGGCTGGGATATATATGAATATATTAATAAATATATAAAATAAATTAGATAATAAAAGACATATACTAGACAAAACTATACAATAAAATCTATACATATAATAAATCTGTAAACTTCACGTGTCTGTACATTTTTTAATTTTGGGAAATAACTGATTGAGGGACGCTAAAAATAAGTTACTAAATACATTTCTATAATTTAAGAAAAGTCCCTCTGTCTGTCTGTTCGTTTGTGAACGCATCATGCCTAAAGTACTAAATTTAATCAAAAGACACAGTAAGAAAATCATTGAGGGTATCTTCCTGTAACATTTACTCTTTGTTTTATTAAAATCGGTTTTTTCTATAAAAAGTGATGGATATTTGAAGTTAACGAATTAGTTCTATGGTGGTGATGAATCAATGCACTTCATTTAAATCTTATCTAAGAAATGGTAAAAAAATGATATAAAATTAGGTTGTATGAATAAAAAGTTAATACCTGAAACACAGTAAATGAAAATATAATTTTATTATATCTTCTCACAAAGAATATCCTTTAGACATACTAAGTACAATATTAAAACAGTATCACTGGCGTTAAATTACATTATTTTTCTGAATAAGGATCTTAAGATTATCCGCTGTTTAAAATTTAAACATCGTTGATATATTAGCTTTAAATATAGACACGTTGAATATTCCGATTCAGGGCAGGTACAACTGCCTTCTTAAGTTCTTTTTTAATGCGTACTATCTGATTTTTAAATATTGCACTATCTATACTAATTTTACATTACGCTTTAAAACATAACATTTTTATCTATACATATAATAAAAATGTCAACTGCACGTGTCTGTACTTTTTAAAATTTTGTGCGAATATTTTTAAAAATCAGTTTATTCTCTAAAAGTTATGAGTATTTGAAGTTTACGAATTTGTTCAATGTTGGCGATGAGTCAATTAGGTAATTTAAGAAATGGTAATAAAAAATGTAAAAAAATTCTATGGTATTATACTAACACCTTAACCTGAAACAGCAAATTAAAAATTATTATTATATTTTCTTACAAAGAATTGAAACAATCTAAGTACAATAGTTAATTACGTATTTTCGCCGTCAAGTTAATAAGCATTATCAATAGATGGCGTTGTTGAGCAAATTACCGTGGTAGACTAAAGACACATTTTTATAATGTTTTCACCTGGCCCAGAAGTTCAGCTGCACTATGAAGCTCTATTTACGTATACAAGTTTCGGTGCTATCCGAATCCGATGAAGCTGTATAAGCCACAACGGCTAGCAGCAAAAACATCACCGAAATCATATCAAATATCTGTCTTTAAGTCTGTGGGTGCTGAATGCTACACGGTATATATATATCTTAAAACTCTGTATGTTATTGATCGAATAGTCTCTATAAATGTTTATTGCTCATAGCAATTACCACAAACTTTGGGAATTTATCGTTAAAATTTTAAAATTTGTTTATTAATTTAATAATTGTAGGGTTATTAATTATTATTATAGGTTAGTTGGTTTGGGTCTACATGTTTTTCATTAACAGGTAAAAACTTATTTTAAATTGTGTTATAAATATGTACAAATAAAGAGTGTCTGCCTGTGATTTCGCATAAAGTTTTTTCTTAAACTCATATAATACATGAGTTACAGAAAAAAAATTGCAGGGTACAACCAAAACTCAAACAAGCGTTTTTAAAATTTTTGTTGTTTGTTTGTCCAAACTAATCTCAGAAACTTGCATTGGCGGGTAGGGGTTTCGGAAATAAAAATTGTCGCGTTTTGGTCATCATTATTTTCATTCATGGCAGTTTTAATACATTAATACTTGCATATAATCACGCCTTTTTTCGATACAAGGGGTAGGCAAAGGCTACACATGTAACCCACTTGAAACGATATTTTCATAAGTGAGACATTTTAGTAACAGACAGTTTTAATATTTCTCTTAATATCTTAATAATTGATTCGCAACATTCATAGTTCTTTCTTTAACGTCTTTCCCTTATATCTTATCTATACATATAAATAAAATTGGAGTGTATGTCTGTCAGTGTGTGATTTCGCAATAAGTAAATATTTTTTCTTTGCCGAAACTCAGAAAAACACACAAACAAACAAACAGGGACACGATTTTTTTAAAAATCGTGTCCCTGTTTGTTTGTTTGTTTGTTTGTTTGTCCGGGCTCATCACCGAAACAGTTGAATCGGTTTTGGCGGGACTTTTTAGAGAGCAATCTAAGCTACTTTTTATTTCAGAATTATTTAGGGTTCCTGCGTAAAATCTTAAAAACTATAGTAATTAGGTATCCCCGCAGCTTTAATTTGCATTTTAGTCATCATTATTTTCGTTTTATGGCAGCCAAGTATTTATCTTAATCCATATTTAATATTATAAATGCGAAAGTAATTCTCAAGGACACACCCTCTGCCTGTCTGTTACCTTTCACGCTTCAACCACTTAACCAATCATGACGACATTTAACACAGAGACAGCTTGCATCCTGGAGACGGACATAGGATACTTTTTATTCCAGAAAATCAAACAGTTTCAACGGGATATTTGAAAAACCTATATCCACGGACGAAGTCGCGGGAATCAGCTAGTATATAAATAAAAACCCAACCAGACGGGATCCTTCGAGAGGGGAGACCAAACGGCCGAGGATTAGGGGGATTATTATTATTATTATTAACCGGAATACGTTATAGTATTCTGAAGGGTGAAGAACATTCAGGCTAAGTAGGTCACCATCATTATTAGGCTGCGAATCACCTCCGTGCTAGTGCACACTGCACACGGGCCACCCGATATCAGTAATTGGTTACTGTTTCCTCTAACACACATTCGATCTCAGTGAAGAACAATGAGCATACGCTTTTTTACATTCACAAGAGCTTGAAACTAGCCTGGATCGGTTAGCGAAATTTTAAGTTTGACATTTGCCACTCCTGAGCGCTGAGATAGCAATTCTTATAGACTAGCTGTCTCCCGCGGTTTCCGGACCTGCGTAAAATAATTCGACCCCGACCGATGATATACATATTACTTCCTTAGTTGAATCGAATTTTGGGGTTTAAGTTTTAAATTTTTTTTGCGCGGAACCCTAAAACATTTTCTAGAATTAAAGTAGCCTATAATATGTACCCGCTATAATATCAGCTATATGTCAGTGAATCCCGTCAAAATCGGTCCAGCCGTTTCGGAGTTTAGCCGGAACACATTAAATAGTTTTCCTTATAAGTACCGTTGTATATACTTTCAAAAGCACTGAGTAAAAAGCTGTTATTTTGTTATTACAAACAGGCACTTCAATTTAATTTTTTTGTATAGATATTCCCAGTAATTACACAAAGTTGCAGTGCTCTTCAAACCGAGACAAAGCAATGTTTGCATACTACTGCTTCACCGCAGAATGCCACTGCGATTCTCACTTCAGACACATTCCTGCAAGGAGATTTCCTTATACCACTAGTGGAGAGGAAGTACTGCAGTGGACTGTAATACGGTTGTTATAGCATATTTTTTTGATACTTTTTTTGTATTAAACGTGTCTTATTGAACGTGTCTTATCTTAGCCGTGTGGTAGCGGCTTAAGAGAATCTACCACCCCATCTCATCCCGTGGGTGTCGTAAAAGTCGACAGTGGGAAAATTAAAAGCAGAAGATGGGCAGCAGCATCTTCCTGGAACATCATAATAAATAAACTGCGGTTGCCAACCCGCCTGCCAAGCGTGGCAACTATGGCAAAATCCCCCCAAAATGAGATCTACAAACTTTTGTGGCACTCTATGGGGGAGGCCTATGTTCAGCAGTGGACTAATAGTAGGCTGAAATGGTGGTGGTGGTGGTGTTTTATCTACGCGTCACCGAAACGGTTTCAAGAGATTAAAAGAAGCCACCAATAGATGGCGTTAAGATGCATTTTTACTAAGAAACATTAAAAAGATTGCAATAAGTTTTTCATCGATTCTGAGAAAGTAACTTTCGACGGTTACAACGGTTTTGTGTTATCAGTGCGATGTGTATATCGATTAGGGTATCGGTGTGAAATGAAAGTACTTTAAATATGTCCATTAATATTTTATTAGATCAGTAACTTAGCAACATGTATGGAGCCCAGCTACAACTACTCACTATATTTACACGACAATGTACAGAGCGCCCAGCGCGAGCAAATGCTGCGCGCTCGTCCGCTCACAACTTCGACGCCATTCTAGAAATTATTTTTTTAAATGTCAACAATCAACCAAATGTTATCTTTACATCGAGCGTCTATGTCAAATCAGTAAACAATATTCTTTTCGACAGTGTCGGGCTTGTAAAAATTATTTGTACTGATAGATCTAACGTTTAAGGAATCGACTTCTATAATTAGTAACTAAACGAAGACGATTTTAATCAGTTTATAGAACCGTTACAAATTTCTTATACGCTAATTGAAATATCAATGTAGAAATAAAGTTATACTAGTTTAAGTTCGCTTTTATAGAAAAAAAAAAATAGGACACGTTGATAATGTTACATTTAGTGACGCACTAGCACGGTCACGTGTGGTGAGCGCGAGCAAGTGCTTGTTGGCGACGTCGAGGCTGGGAGCAGACGCCGCGCTAATACTAATCGCACCACACTAATACTCCACGCCACGGCTTTGTCTCTTCAGGGATCTTTAAGTACAATTCACTGACGGAGGAACCACGTAGCCGGCCGAGGCGATGTTGCCACACTAAGCTTATCGAGCGTTTATAATGTATAAGAAAAAAATCAAACAAAGATGGACTTTGATGTTTCCTTCTATAATATTTAATAATTTAAAAACAGGTTCTCCTGTGTGCTAGAATGCTTTAGTATTCAAACCTACTGTCAAGTGTATGTTTTATTATTAATGACATGGCCTCAACCGGCGACGCGGTCTTATCAAAATCTCTGAATCAATTAATTCCTTTGCGAACACTACTTTGGTCGCAAATCAATTTCGTAACACTTTCTGTACGCTAATTTGTATTCAAAAGTCTTATTGTCGATATATCACAAATCGCAGCGCGCCATCGGGCCCCGAGCCCTGCACCCACACAACGGAAGACAACGACAGTTTCTTTAAACCTACAAAATACGTGTAACAGTGATAAAATAAAATACAAACATACGAATACATCTAAACGTAAATAGAAACCAGAATTTGCGCGGGAGATTCGGTCCGGTCCGACCCCCCCCCCCCCCCCCCGCCGGCGCACACGTTGCGATGTAAACTTAACAATACTGAGATTTAAACTGAAGCGGTGGTCAGACGGAATTTCTCATCGATGGGGCTACGCGGTTCGTAAACGAATAGTGCGAGGAACTTGTGTTGGCGGGCGTCAGACGAGCTTGGCGGGCTCGGCGCGGAGCTTGGCCAGCGTCTTCTTGACGCGCAGCGCGGTCAGCCGAACGGGCGGGTTGGCATGCCAGCACTCCGCCATGGCGGCCGCCAGCGCCGACAGCGGCTCGGCGCGCCGCCAGCTCGACGGCACCGCCGGCCTCGACCCACCCACCACCACCGCCGCGTGCATATCCTCGAACGTGGGATCCGACGGCACCACGTCGTGGTACGGCAGCGCATATGGCTCCACCTGTTGCGCGGCAGCGCCGACGGCGCAGCGCCGGCACATCTCCCACAGCACCAGCCCCAGCGAGTACATATCCGCCATCTTGAACGCCTCGAAGTTGCCCACGTCGAGCTTCTCGTCGAGCACCTCGGGCGCCATGTAGCGGCGAGTGCCGACCCGTGTGTTGGGCGCGATGTCGACCTCGTTCCTCTCCGCCACGTAGCGAACGGCGAGGCCGAAGTCCGCGATGGCGCACTGCCCGTTGCGCTTCACCAGTATGTTCTTGCTCTTGATGTCCCTGTGCGCGATGGCCGGCTTGCCCTTCGTTCCGAATATGTCCATGTGCAGATGCGCGAGGCCGCTCACTATCGAGTAGGCCATGGCCAGCAGCCCGTGCGTGTCCAGCACCGCGGTCTGCAGGTAGTCGTGCAGTGATCCGTTCTCGTGGTAGTCCGTTATGAGGAGCATCTGCGTCCAAGAACCGGTGCCCTTGATGTCCGCGGCTATGAAGCCGAGGATGTTCTCGTGCCGCATCAGAACGGTCTGGTAGATCTCCGTCTCGCGGAACCACGACGCCTCCTCAGTCGTGAAGAACACCTTGACCGCGACTTTCTCGCCGCGCCACCTAGCCAGCCACACTTCACCGTACCGCCCCTTTCCTATAGACTCCACCATTTGTATCTGTTTAGCTACTGTCCGTTGGACGAGCAGTGGGAGTCCGGAGCCAGATCCTGAAGATATTTCTGTGTGATGCGAAACTGTGGGAGGTGACGGAGGTCTCTTACAACCGCGCCGGCGCCTTCTGAAGAGGAGCAGGAAAGCTGCTATGAAGGCGAAGAGGGCAACACAAAGGGCAATCGCGACGAGTAGCGTGGGACTGGCGGGCGTTGGTGGGCGAAGTCCTGGGGCTTCTGTGATGTCGGGCGGAGGTTCGGCTAGCTGCGGCCGCAGCCGCCTGTTGCACAGGTCCGCCTCCGAACAGCATTCGATCACCTTTGGGTGCTGATGGGGAACTTGTGAACTCTTGCACTGGAAAATAAAAATGTACATTCATGAGTCTACGTTGTACAGAAGGTCAAAAAATGGTGAATGACACTCGAATTATCCACATGAATGTTGCGCAATTTTTTACGAATTACTATTATTTTTGGTGTTTTTTGTTAAACCCTTTCTTGAAAAAACTAAACGTTTAAATATCTTTTTTCAACGTAATCTTCACGCGGCATTAAAGCTGTCAACATTGCAACAATTTTACAAAAGTAAAAAAAAACCCATTTCAAAAATTGACAGCTATTTTCAAAAAATATTAGACTTAATTAGAGATGATGACATGGATTTTAAAACGGACACAAAAATTTTTACAAGTTTAAGCCGCTACGGCATAGTGTGAAAGCAATGTAGCTTACATTTCTTTCACACTATGCCGTATTTGTTGTTCAGTTTTGTGTATAATTATTTTTTATATTTTTTTAAAGAATGCAAAAGGTTTTGTTGTCAGAAAAAAAAACCAGTCTGTCTGTCGTGTCTCAATTATTTAAGTCACTATAACTACTACACGTCAATTAGCAAATTCGTTTCTTCCCTTTACTCAAACTATATGGGCTAAACATAATTATGTTTAATGACAATTTAAATCTCATTAACATAAAAACATTAAGATAAGGATTTGTTTGAGCTTGTCAAATGTGAGGTAAATAAAAAGGGAGGAAAAACCTGCACTGATTCTATTACGTACGTACACTAGCGTCGACTGTTCGCAAGTGTCGTCGGACGGTATTTGAATACAATCGGGAAACTTTAATATGACGTACATAGATATTGATTGATATATTGTAAACAAATATTTGCAAATAATAATATATAAGTGTAGGTCATGACAAAGAAGGTAAACTATATGGCAACGGTTTTTTCTGATTTATTTATAGAAATTTAAATATGACTGGACTCTCTCGTATCTCTGAAGTCGACTGGTAACAAATTGGACAGATGGAGGAACGTTCAAAAAAATTCAAGTATATTTGGTTAACACCAACTTATATTAACAGTATTCGCTTCTATACTAGCTGTGTTGATTGCAAAAAAAAAACAAATACTTCTGTCAAGAACGTTTTTAAACAACTTATATAACGGAAGTGCTATGCGCTATTGGATTGTATTATCCTTCCAGACGAGCTAATACAATCCAAAACATTATCTAAGAGATGTGAGTTCGTAAGATACTTGCCAGACTGTTAAGTCTCATAAGCCCAGTGATTACGCTAGCTCACAGTGCCTTCAAACCGAAACGCAGTAATGCTTGCACACTACTGCTTCACGGTGGAATAACTGGCCCTGGGGTGGTACCTACCTAGACGGATTCCTGCATAGGACTCCTAACACCAGTGAATGTTGTGCAAATTTATCAACACATTATCGGTATCCCGTATAATATTCATCGCAATCAAATAGTGTGACGTACAATATTTCAAACCTTTTTTTTTTAAATATTGCATTGTAAGGACATCGAAATTGACCTTTTTTAATTACTTTTTTATAAAAACCATAGGACTAGGATTTTCTTCTGTATCGTGGGGTGCACAACAGACTCACACCCGGAAACCAAAAATGTGTATTTTCATAAATGTTGGCTCCGGCTGGGATTCGAGCCCAGGACCCGCGGCGCAGAACTCAGGCACGCTAACCGCTAGGTCAAGCGGTCGACATTAATTTAAGCTCATTATTCATTCTTTTAAGACTGACAATTTTTGATTAATGAGTCTTGGAACACCAGTAGGGTCCAAACCCAGTAGAAGCTACTACGAGGGTGGATTGAAAAGTACTCGGCCTAACACAGATCCATTCAATTCTAAAAATCAAATCTACCCACATTATTTAGTTCAGTTCAGACTAGTTCATTGTGTGAAGTTCGAAACGTGTGCGATAATTAGTTGTGATTTTATAAATTTATTAACAAAGTAATCGGTCATAATTTCCGCGAATGGAGCAAATCGAGCAGCGTGCCGTCATTAAGTACCTCCATAAGAAGGGGCTATCATCAAAAGCCATCCATGATGACATGGTCAGTACATTAGGCGATTGTGCTCTGTCATATTCATCCGTCAAAAAATGGATGCAGAATTTAAGCGTGGTAGAGAGAGTGTGAAAGATGAACCCCGCTCTGGAAGGCCTTCGACGTCAACTACTGACGAAAATATTAAAAAAGTACTTGATTTAATAATGGGAGAACGCAGATTAAAAATTAGAGAGATAGCCGAGATTATAGGCATCTCTTATGAACGAACTCAAAACATCATTGTCAACGAGTTGGGTTTCCACAAGGTGTCTGCGAGGTGGGTTCCGCGACTGCTTTCAGTTGAACAAAAAAGGACGCGATTGACTATTTCACGAGACTGTTTGGAGTTATTTGAAGCCGATGCAGATGATTTTTTGAATCGTTTTGTTACTATGGACGAAACATGGGTTCATTACTGTACACCGGAAACAAAACAACAATCAAAACAGTGGAGAAGACCTGGTTCACCACCCCCTAAAAAGGCTAAGTCGATTTTGTCGGCAAATAAGGTGATGGCTTCAGTATTCTGGGACTCGAAAGGTGTGATTATGATTGATTATCTTGAAAGGGGTCAGACTATAAACTCTGATTACTACTGCACCTTACTACGTCGTTTACGAGAGGAAATAAAAGAAAAACGTCGAGGAATGCTCAGAAGAAAAGTCCTGTTTCATCAAGATAACGCCCGTGTTCACACGTCAGTACAGTCAATGGCTGGAATTCACAACCGTGGCTTTGAACTGTTACCGCATCCGCCGTATTCGCCTGATCTGGCACCATCAGACTTCTTTCTGTTCCCTAACCTAAAAAAGCACTTGGGAGGTCAAAGATTTTCGACAAACGACGAGGTCAAAGCAGCTGTAGACGCATATTTTGACTCTAAGGAAGAATCATTTTTTTTAACGGTCTAAATGCTTGGAAGGGGAGGTGGCAAAAGTGTATTGAACTTGATGCTGATTATGTAGAAAAATAAAAATATAACTGATTTAGTATGTGTTTATTTTCTTGGTTAGGCCGAGTACTTTTCAATCCACCCTCCACCCTCGTACATGAAACACAAATGATTATTTTTTTATTTAGGACCATCAACAGTAGATACAATCATACAAGTTTATATTATTTGTCGACCGCGTGGCGTAGTGGTTAGCCTACCAGACTTCTGCGCCACCGGTCCTGGGTTCGATTCCCAGCCGGAGGCAACATTTGTGCAAAAACACAAATTGTTGCTTTTCGGGTCTGGTTGTGTTGGGCATGTGAAATATATGTTTGTAAAACGCACCCACGATACAGGAAAAAATCCTACTGTAGGGCTTCGTTTTTTTTTAAAAAAAGAGAAAAAAAGAAAAAAAATTATATAGAGACAAAGTTTACAGTAAGGTAATTGTTCCACCAATAACAGATGATCAAAGCATGAATTAATTAAATTCTGAACATTATAAAAAACCAACAATAGAGCTAAGTTTAGATTCACTATGTTTATAACACTGGCGTGCAGCCAGGGTATGGAAATACGTCTAAGGGCGGATTTCAACGTAGAAAATAAACCCGATCAGTTCAAGCTAAACGAAGTTTAAGCGTTTAAGCTTAACTGAGTTCAATGCTACAGTTTGCATTTCATCAATATCAAATAAACACAGTTAAAGCTAAACGCGATTAAAATTCTGAACGCCCAATTTTCGACGTTCAGCTCTTTAGAAGCGTTTAGAGAGCTGTCATTGTCAATTGCACAACTATGTAAACAAAAAAAAAATTTAACCTATGCATAAAAACAGGCTGTTTGATGTCGCAAAATATGAAATACATCGAGTTTTTGTTTCATTTTGTGACGATATTTCATGTAAACTTCGTTTTTCTAAACGCGATCAAAATGGAGCTAAAAACCGAGATCAAATGTTACATTTGATCTGAGTTAAGTAAAACGTGGTTTTAAACTTGGTTTCCAAAGCGATCGGTGAAATCGGGTCTAAGTAACGAATCGTATAAGGCCGCGCCAGAGTTTGTTTTGGCGCATAGACACATCACCATAACATAACGTGGGCAGTTGACGTTCGCCGTCATATGTCGACGTTGTCAAAATCGGCGTGGACGACATCATCACCATGAAAAAGTGAGACGGTGTGATCGGAACCAACCTGCATGAAGCCCGACTCATCCGGCGGCAGGCAGCCGGCCGTACGCTCAAGGTCCAGGCGTCCGCCATCGTCCAGCACTTCCTCGACAGTCGCGAAGCAGTAGCCGCCGGGTTGGGTCGTGCAAGTGCCGTTCGCCGCGCCGTCGGGGCACGCGCTCGCGCCGACGCACTCGCACACTATGCCCCGACCTGAAAATGTGTTCATTGTGCACTTTAGAATCAAAATCCTTTATCAATAATATCTCGTCTTTATTTGCCTTTCATATATGCAGAAATAATGACCAGTAAGCTGAAGGGAGTGATAAAATGTATTTAAAATTATGAATTTGCACATTTTGAAGCACCTATAACAACATCTCTCTATGGCTTGGGTTGACTGGTAGAGAATGCGAAAAGGCACTAAGCCCGCCCTTTGTAATACTTTTTTTTTAAATAAGGTGAATACAATAAAGAAAAAAAAAACCCGTAACTATGATATCCGCAGCAGAACTAAAATAACCGATACAGCCTTATGGGTTATCACGCTGAATGTGAATAATATGGCTGGCCCATTGCCACAATGGGCCAGCCATACCCCTTACAAGATGGAGCGACGACCTGCACTGTTTTGCGAGAAGTCGATGGATACAGGTGGCTCGGGACAGTGTTTTGTTGCAATCTATGGGGGTGGCCCATGTCCAACAGTGGACTAAGACAGGCTGAAATGATGATGATGATGAAGCTGAAGTGGCACTGGGCCGTTTGGTACTCGGGTGGCAACCTCGTACCGGCAAGCGTAGGGAGACCTCACCTCCCCCACTATATAGCGAGGACCTGCATGGTTTTGTGGGAATTCGATAGATGCAGTTGGTTCAGGACCGCGTTCTGTGGCAGTCTACGGGGGATGGCTATGGGGACTTGTAATAGTCTAAAATTATGATGATGAAAACAAAATATGAAATAGTGAACAAGTTTTAGCCTGTACTGTATTATGTAGCACAAATACAAATGTCATTTAAAAGGACTAAACTCGACGAATGACCTTTAAAAGAAAACTATCAAATCTTTATATGTAACGCAAACAGAGGTCTGCCAAGCATATACATTACATACGTTGCCATGCTTGACAGGATACAGCGCCCTATGATATACTATTGATCATGTAAAACGATTTGAAATAAATAAAATTATAATATATTATGCTTTGAATACTGTTTTCTATCTATACAAAAGCAAATCACTACTGATCATCACAATATATTAAAAAGTACAAGACATGAAATTTGGTATATTTTCCCGTAACAAAAAATACTTTTCATCATTTTTTTTAAGTTACCCGCTATAATATCAGCTATCTGTCAGTGAAAGACCCGTCAAAATCGGTCCAGCCGTTTCGGGGATTAGCCGGAACAAACAGTCAGATAAATAGACTGGCGAAAGTTTAAAAAAAATGTTTTTTTCTTATTAGTACCGTATAATATACTTTGATACGCATTGCCGCCGTTTTGGTTATTACAAACAGACACTTCAATTTTATTTATTTGTATAGATAAAAAGTGCAAGGTTAATTGAGAAATATTCTGAAAATGAAATACCACGTCCATCAGGAAATACATGTTTAATTATTTACCCTAATTACTCATAACATGTTTAATTATTTATCCTATTTACTCATAAACTCATCATCGGACATTCTGTGCCGCTCACTTCAGAAAATCCAGAAATGAGTACATCGATTGAGAGAATGCTGACAATGTCAGTTGCTCTGCTTTCAAACAAAAACTAATTTGATTAGCCTGAAATACATTGAAATAATCAAACTAGAGAAATTTGACGAAACAAAGGTTTGAAGGGCACTGAGAGCTTGCGTAGTCACTAGGCATATGAGACTTAAGAACTGGCGTCTTTGAGCGACGGGCGCAGTGTGACACTCAGAAATATTCTATTGATATGGGCGGACGTTACACTTACCATCAGGTGAACGTTTTGCTCGTCGCGTCCCATTCCAATAATAAAAACTGCGTCTAGACTGAATAAGAAGAAAGCATAGACAATACAACTGTGGTCACGAGTTTAGCGAGGCAACTGTCTGCAAACTGTAACCTTACAAAGCATCAGACTTGAAAATAGAATATATTTTATTCAATATAGATTTCATAATACTTAATGACTGTCTAATTACTACTAGTAGTACGAGGGGTGATCCAAAAGTAATGATAATCAATAATAAACACAATGAATAAAATAAATAAATAAATTTATTTCTCAACATAGTCTCCTAGCAAGTCTATACATTTAGTCCATCTCTTTTCTAATCCTAAAATTCCCTTAGAAAAAAAATCTTTATCTTGACTCTCAAAAAAGTCCTCAACCGCGGCCATCACGTCGCTATCATCGTCAAATTTCTTGCCTCGGAGGTGTTCCTTGAGTCGTGGAAAGAGATAGAAGTCGCTGGGGGCTAGATCTGGTGAATAGGGGGGGTGTTCCACCAGCTCAAAGCCCGCTTCCTGAATGGCAGCCATGGCAATTGCAGCTTTGTGAACCGGTGCGTTGTCTTGATGGAACAGCACTCCAGCCCGCAGTTTGCCTCGCCTTTTCTCCTTAATAGCCTCCCGCAATCTTCTTATTTGTTCTGCATAGTAGGAGCCTGTAATAGTGGCCCCCTTTTCCAAGTAGTCCACCATGATTATTCCTTCAGCGTCCCAAAAAACAGACGCCATAACCTTCCCTGCTGAGCTTGACACTTTGAATTTCTTCGGCGTCGGTTCATCGGATCGTTTCCATGTCATCGATTGTTGTTTTGTTTCAGGATCAAAATGGTGGATCCAGGTCTCGTCCATGGTCACAAAACGTGACAAAAAATTATCCTTGTCTGCCTGGAACTTTTCGAGATTTGCTCTTGACATGTCGACTCGTTTCTTCTTTTGCTCGTCGTTTAACATTTTCGGTACCCAACGCGCGGAGACCTTTCTCATATGCAATTCGTTCGCAAGGATTCTTTGAATGCTGCCATATGAGATCCCTGTGACCTCAGCTACATGCCTGATAGTCACTCTTCGATCTTCCAATACAACTTCTTCAACTTTTTTCACATTTTCTTCAGTGAGGGACGTCGATGGGCGTCCTTCGCGGTGTTCGTCTTCCGTCGATGTTCTTCCCAACTTAAACTCCTTAGCCCAGCGTGCAACTGTGGAATATGGAGGAGAAGAGTCCCCTAATGTTTCCACCAAGTCGCTGTGTATGTCTTTGGTAGACATTTTTTTCAAGCAGAGGTATTTAATGACAGCTCTGATTTCGTGTTTTTCCATTTTGATGTTCACTCCTTGACAGTCCGTATTCAAATGAATGTAGCTCCCGGGAATCGTGGCCTATTTATATGATTTTTTTTCCCTGAACTAGTGGTTAACTGAGTAAGTGACTGAAATTTTTTTGTATTTTTGTGTGCACTAGAAATAACTGATTATCATTACTTTTGGATCACCCCTCGTAAGAAAAAAAATATTTCAAACTTTGAAAGAACCAGCTTTTTTCTTATGAATGTCAAAATCTACCGGCATCCATCTTCCCGCAAAATCGTGCAGATCGTCGCCCAATATAGAGGGTTACCGATAACTGCGTTTACCGGTATGATGTTGCACAGAAGGACCTTCCTTTCCCCATCGGTTACCGTCCTCTCGAGTTAACAATCTATATTTCAGATGTGGTGACGTTTCATGTATTGTATGATTCAAGAAGGCTTATTTAATTTGTTGTGGTTCATTATTTTTATATTGTTTTACGAATTTACTCGTATTTTGTTTGGAATAAATAAATCTGACTATTATCAGTCTCACTCAAATGAGTTTATATGAATTTTACTGGTGGTAGGATTCCTATGCAGGAATCCGTCTAGGTAGGTATCACCCCAGGGCCAGTTATTCTGCCGTGAAGCAGTAGTGTGCAAACATTACTGTGTTTCGGTTTGAAGGGCACTGTGAGCTAGCGTAATCACTGGGCATGTGAGACTTAAGAACTGATGTCTCAGGGTGATGGGCACTGTGTGGTGTCACACAGAAATGTTCTGGGTGACACAGCATTTGTTATGGGCAGACGTTGGACTTACCATCAGGTGAACGTTTTGCTCGTTTCATCACTTTATACAATAAAAAAAATGAAAAAGATACAACAATTACAATGCCCGAAGACTGACGCGTGTACGCTCCCGACGAAAATATTTACACGTCGCACTAATCAGTCGCACACACCGACTGAATGATAAATCGTTCTATGTGGAACAAGAGATAAAAAACCAGAATTAAACTTGAATATTGTAAACAAACTGCGCCGACTAAACCGAACTAATGTCGACTATGTATTCATTGAAAACTTTCGGACTGAAATAAGACAAGAAATCACCTATACGATATCATTTCAGCTCTTTAGCCCACTGCTGAACATAGGTCTCCCCCATAGATTGCCACAAACGTTGGTAGCTCTCATTTCGAGGGGGATTTCGCTATAATTGCCACGCTTGGCAGGCTTGTTGGCAAGCGAGATTTATTTATTCAGATTTGCCAAGAAGATGCTGCTGCCCATGTTTTTGTTGTATATAATATAACTGCAGCAAGTGTATCGGTATACTGTGATAAGTATCCCCACCATGTAACCTACCGCTCCTACGTGACTGCAACCTCCTAAACGTTTAAAGACAGTAACGTGCAGAGCAAATGGCTTCAGCGTCGCCAAGAACTCTGGTCTAGAAACTTCTGTACAGCACCACACTGACACATTGGTAGTTCGTCTCATATACCCTGTAACTGTCCTAGCTTCAGTGTCCTTCAAACCCAAACCCAGTGACGTTTGCACAAACTGCTTAACGGTAAAACAACACTGCGGCCACTGTATACCTAGGCGGATTCCAGTATAGTATAGTAATAGAATCCTACCATGAATCACCAACGTGGTTCAGTTCTGAACGTAAACAAATAAACGGCAAGTTTCTGGGCTTGTGACTAGCCCGTAACATTTTACAGGTGTCATTACATGACGTAGGTACATATATAAGGTGCCAACTATCTCATTTTTTTTATTGGATAAAGTGACGAAACGATCAAAACGTTCACCTGATGGTAAGTGCAACGTCTGCCCATAACAAATGCTGTGGTACCCCGAACATTTCTGTGTGAATCCACACTGCGCCCGTCAACCTGAGACATCAGTTCTTAAGTCTCATATGCCCAGTGATCACGCTAGTTCACAGTGCCCTTCAAACCGAAACACAGTAATTCTTGCACACTACTGCTTCACGGCAGAATAACTGGCCCTGGGGTGGTACCAACCTAGACGGACTCCAGATTAAGAATCCTACCACCAGTTACGAGTTCACGTGTTATTAATAAGAGAGATAAGATTAAATCAGTTAATTTTGAGAAACAGAAGGCTGATATAAAATTATCAAGACATTACTTCATTATAATGATTTATTATTTACCTGAGAATGTAATTAATTTTATTGCAAATGAAAAATACAAAAGGTCAGATTGATAAAAAAGACAATAGACAAGAACTCTTTTATTATAGTAAAATTTCATCACCCACAAGCCTCAAGCAAGCGAGTCCTGACACTGGACCTCAGGATTCCAATCACAACGCGACGTCATTGGTCTGATTAATTGTATTGAGACTGCCGTGTAGTTTCTTTAACATCGGCTCCTCATCTTATAGTATCGTTAAAGTATTCCATCGAAGATGAGGGCGAGTTCATCGTTTCTGCCTATCACTAGTTCACTGCTGAACATAGGTCTCCCAGATACACTTTTGCCATAGTTGCCTCACTTGGCATGTGGGTTGGCAACCGCAATTTATTTATTAATATGTTCCAGGAAGATGCTGCTGCCCTGGTTTACTTGTTCCCTCTGTCGACTTTTACGACACCCACGGGACGAGATGCAGTGGTAGATTCTCTTAAGGCGGCACGAGGGGTAGTGCCTCGTGGTGGCGGTCAAAGTAGAAAAACGTTGACTGCCAGTTGGACATGGTCCTCTCAATACCATAGACGTCGCAGGATCGAGCCCGCCATTCGACTATTGTCGTGAGCATCAAAAAAAAAAAATCTCTTACTGCTACATTTAGAGACGTTAAAGAATTAGTTAAGCATTTCCTTAGCTTCGTGTTGCTGCCGGAATGCGTCTAGGCCAAAACCGAAGTGCCAGTTATTCCGCCGATAAGCAGTAGTCTGCAAACATTACTGTGTTTCGGTCTGAAGTGCACTGATAGCTAGCGTAATAACTAAGCATATGCTTAAGAACTGATGTCTCAGGGTGACGGGCGCAGTGTGGTGCGCAGAAATGTTCGAGGTGACACAGCATTTGTTATGCGCAGACGTAGCAGTTACCAACAGGTGAACTTTACTCGTCTCGTCACTTTCTTCCATAAAAACGTGTATTTCACACACCCGCACACATAATAGACAATTTTAAAAAGTCTACCGTAACAATGACTAATGGTTGGTATACATCGTATTCATTTATACAGATTAAAAAAAATACTAATATACTCGTATCTTTCGTCGTGTGGTGGCGGGTGTGGGCGGTCGTATAATCCGATAAACACCGAATCGTGTCCCGTGAGTAAACATATATACTACAAAAATGTAAACATATATACTCCCAGCTGTACTGTACTACTGTACCTGCGAGGAGCAAGGTTTTGATTAGTCAAGTTATTAAAAAAAGGGAAGTACTAACATATATCTATATATTAATACGTGGAGAGAAAACTTTGTATGCCTTTTTAAGAATATCGCGCGCACGAGAGATTTAGCATATTTAAAGTTTGCATGGAGAAGAAGCGAGAACGCTGAAATGTATATATTAAATACATTGTATAGTAAATAGAATCAGGCGTTACTTTGCGGAAATCCATTATAATAAAGGAAAGAAAGTTAATTTGCTAAGATCCGAATGAGTGAAAATTTTGCTTTTCATGAGGATCTTAGCATTTAATAAGCAAATAAACTTTCGTTCCTAAAGTTGATTTGTTTATTAAATACATTGTGTTTTAAATACATTTATTATTTACGTTTACTCTGACCACGTCAACCACATAATAGTCTATGGTCAAACAGTCGTACATAGTAGATTTTCGACATAGAATTTTAAAATGTTGCCAACAAATAATTACCCCAAACTTAATAACTACCAAACGTTACATTTTTGTAAATTACGATCGAATTTTGACCACAGGGCGACCACTTGTTATAATTATTAGAGAATGAACAAAAAAGGGCTGTATAAATTCGCATCCAAACAACTTTACTTCAACGATCAAGTCCGATTGTCGATTAATCGGAGTCTATTCCCATATACATCATACTCGTAGATGGCGGCCTACGACAGTTTTCAATAGTCAATCGATCTGTAACTACCTTATAAGAAAAAGATTCGTTCAGAATACCATAACAACAATGCTGTCTACTATACTGCTCGTGGGAACGCAATGGGGAGTAAGATTATTTTGACTCGTACCAAAATATTGGCGATGTGGTTCGACACCCGTCACGTCTCGTTTTGCGCGGGGGCGAAAAGTGGGCTACGCTTGCGGTCTCGGCCTACCCCCTATATGGGAAAAAGGCATGACTTTATGTATGTAATTTATCGTAAGACGCCAAGACCGATGGATAGAAGAAGCGTCTATATTGTGAGATATCTGGAGTGTTCAGCTATTATAGTGCATCATTACACTTACGGAAGTTTTACCATTAAATTAAATTTTACTTCACATGATAAAATTAAGGCTTCAGCAAATTGAGACCACAACGTTTAAATAAATAAAAATGACATTGGTTAATATAAATACATCAACTGTCCTTAAAGGGCAGAGTTGCAGCGAGCTGTAATTCGCTTAGTCCGTTTTATAA
Organism: Luehdorfia chinensis; assembly: GCA_019845155.1. Taxonomy (NCBI): domain Eukaryota; kingdom Metazoa; phylum Arthropoda; class Insecta; order Lepidoptera; family Papilionidae; genus Luehdorfia; species Luehdorfia chinensis. The sequence continues at coordinate 1,867,103 of JAHVAK010000488.1, forward strand.
ATGTAACGATCTGACATTTTCGCTGAAAGGGTAATGACTGTGCAACAAGTAAGTTGCGTAAAAAATTCAAGTTTTGTTTATGTCCAAGTTAAAACTTCTGTTAACGTTAAGAATCTAACAGGACAACAGTGTGAGGACTAGAATGAAGAACTGCTTGGAAACTGGGGGCTGCTATATTCAACATCCATACTGATATTATAAATGCGAAAGTAGAGAGTTACTATGGCATTTATAATATAATGTCCCTCTGTCTGTTTGTTACCCTTTCGACGACGAAAACCTGCAGATATAACTATTATCCTGGAGACGAATATAAGATGTTCCGGAGAAACAATTAATTTCCACATTATTTTTATAAAAAACCTAAATCCACGAGGACATAGTCGCGGGCTTCAGCTAGTTAATATATATATGATAAATATATAAATAATAAATACAATTACAATAAATTGTAACACAAGATGTTCCCCATGAGATTGCAAATCTCTGACTCATTCGCACTATTCCCTAATATAAATATTAAACCAAAAATGTAGGCTTTTCAAAAAGTTAGAATAAAACTGCAAATACGCAAGAATCTTGCAAACGGAGTAAATTTATTCGCTAAAATCCGATGAGAACGTAACGAAATGTACAGAAAAATGCATAAATGACCACACTGTAAATCTAGCGACTTAGTAACCCAGCGAAAGACAAAAATATATCTGTTTGGCCTATTTACCAAGATTTTATGAACTTAAAAAATCTATAAGAATGGTACGATCTTTCCTTCTTACAAGGTAAAGATGATCATGACGATGATTAATAAAATTTTATATAAGATAATAGAATAACAGGTAATGATAATAAGTTGTAATCTATCGACTGTAACATAACATTTGTGTAAGAATAAGCGTTTGTGATTCATCTATAGATGAATATTGAGTATAGTATGAATTTAAAAGTTTGGAGACCCTTACGCATCGAAGAAATGTAGGACAAGAATATTTTTTTTAACCAAACTAACTACTAACATTAAAAAATATTTTACAAAGTTTTTCAAGAATTTAAACCAATAAATAAAAAAAATTCTTTCTTTTAAAACCGGGATATGCACGAAGTAGATAAAAGTAAATTATGTTTTAAAGGAAAGGTTTTATACCTCAGACATCGATACTCAAAAAATACCACTGAAACGTTAATAACTTCCATAGACATACATTAACTAATATAACTATATCAATGTAAATATATATACACGGTAAACAGATAAATATACACACAGGTAACTGTTTACGTTACACTAGTAGATTACCCACTGCAGATAAAAACAACGCCTCGACACAAGCAGGTTCTGTCAACGAAATTGACTATTTATAACCGAAGAATTGTGGAGACCTTTTCTTCGAAAAAAAAATCTGAAATTTCCGACGTTTCTTCTGAAATCAATCGCATAATTGGATCGTTAGACTTGTTCGCTGAAGGAGCTTACAACTTCACATCAAGATGTAACAGCGATCTAGTGTTTAGTGAATTTCATAACAAGAACCTCATGAACCAATTCTGAGACGCTGACTCGGCAAAAATAAATATTATGTGTATAATTGAAATGATAGCTTAACAGAATAAAGAAAAAAAAAACATTATTTGCTTATTTTAAATAGCCGTAATACCGCACTCCGTATGGATTAATAGACGTTATTCTTGTTAATAAATCATTTTAATGGTAACACTTTAACACATCAAGAATATAATAGTCCAGCAATATGAAATATATATCATTGAGAAACTAATGTTTAGGGCGAGCCATTGTGTAGTTTTTTGACCATCCACGATCAACAGGTACCCGGCCGACCTCAGATTTAATATGTAGGGCTGTAGAGCCAATATTTAACAAAGGGCTAACATTTAACAAAGGAGCTACAGGTATATTTTTCTATTGCATATTTCTTTCCGACTACATATATTATTCAATTCATTATTTTAAACATACTGCATCAGGTAGGATTCCTATGCAGGAATCCGTCTAGGTAGGTACCACCCCAGGGCCAGTTATTCTGCCGTGAAGCAGTAGTGTGTAAACATTACTGTGTTTCGGTTTGAAGGGCACTGAGAGCTAGCGTAATCACTGGGCATTTGAGACTTAAGAACTAATGTCTCAGAGTGACGGGCGCATTGTGTTGTCACACTGTTCTGGGTGACATAGCATTTGTTATGGGCAGACGTTGCACTTAACATCAGGTGTACGTTTTGTTCGTCCCGTTACTTTTATCAAATAAAAAAAAGGACAAATAAACAGCCCGGGAAGAGAATCTACAAGAATTAGGCGGTCAAAACTATATTTAAGCACAGTCAAGTGTTATCAAGAAAGTTGTAAACAAATTAACGTATATAACATAATGTATAAATAGCTGTAAATAACTAAATCGAGGTAATCGAATGTAGCCAATCAGGAAGTAACTAGAGACAGAGTATACGGTTACAAATAAACACATTAGCGTGGCGACGACTGAGATAGTCGCGATTGCTTGAATAATCGTTTTAAATTACCTGAATTAGCATTCAATCAATACGGCGATACGGACAATCGCACATCACATGAGAGCACGAGTTATCTCTATCCAAGCTTTACTTACTCGATGAAAATGTTAAACGACTAGAACAGGAAACGATGAATTATTCAAGCCGTGCATCCTTCCACTAAACTTAAACCGCTCTAAAACGTACACTCAACCACTGATCACTTACATTTACAACCAACTGGAAATGATAATTATGAAACAACTGCATAAACAACACCCTATAACACTGAACCGATGTTGCTGCACTCGATTGAATACGAAACAGCATGCACACCACCGCTGCATCTAGATTTTATAAACTAATTTAGCATAAGGAATCGTACTTAGTCTCATGTCGGCGAGCGTCCGAGAGAAGACCGGCCTCGCGTTCGCGCTATCATTTAAATATAACTTCGCACCGACACCGCCGTCTGTCGCCGGCTTTATTTTTACACTACAAAGATTGTAAACGGTCGGTCACAAGGCACGCCGTCTCACGGGAGACGCCACGCTCGGTTGGCGCGACACGTTAGTTCCGAGCGACGATTGCGAGGCGAATGAGTGCGCGCGGCGTCCCCCTGGGCTGGTGCGCCCCTCCCCTCCGCGGCGCGTGCACTATGCACCGCTGCAGCCTCCACATGGTGGAAGATAACGCGACGGCCAACCGCGATCCGTGTCAGGACGGCGGCGATTCGGGGCACACGGCCGCACCGCGCAATTCATTGACGCCTCCGAGATGATGCCAACTGTTCATACGACACGTAAACACTAGATCGGCGCCCGGCCAAACCGACCGAACAGTCATTGGAATCTACGAGTTCTTAAATATAATACAGTTGATACTAATGTAAATTAATACAGAGCATGACAACAACTGATTGATTCGAAGTAAATAGTCGTTCTAGACGATAGGAAAGCGCTTTTTAATTTTTAATTGAGAGGTGTATCGTAATCCATGCGACACATGTATATTGTACGTTGTGTCATTAATAAAAGAGTATAATTAATACGTCAAAGTAGCAACATCTCGCTTATTAACGACACATCTCTACAAAACATTATAAAGAAGTAAAATTTCCGCAACAAACAAAATAAAGACGGTTAACTTAAACAACGACATCATTATTTCACTCATATTTCTGAATGCGCACATCGCAAATAATGAATTCCTTTAGCGAGGCAGACGTTACCTAAAGTTTGTTCAAAGCTGGCGTCTGTCGGAAGCTGCAGCTTTTTATAGTTTATGATCGAACCGTACATCGGTACTTCCACATGTTAAGAGAAACGCTTCCAGTGAAATATTACGGCGCTGAGCTGATCACGGCACTATTAATGAGACTCTTTTACGATCGCCGTATCGCTTTCTGTTTATTGTTATTTCCTTCGATCGTCAGCGGTTGCCTATTACTGTTGTAGGAGTATAGAAATCAGCGGGACATAAAACGATCGGTCTCCTACGAGTATAATCGCTGTAGATCTTTTTACAAAGGACTGTGACTGGCCCCGTAGTGTTCTTTTTAACTGTGTATTGGTTTATCGTTATCTCGTCTCGCAAATCGCTCGGGGCCGGGCCATATGTTCCTCGCGTACGTTCCACGTCACCGGCGTCCGTCCAATTCCCGCAATGAATAACGGTAGAGCTCGATCCAGCGGCGGCATTGATGCATCTCAAGGATGCCCGCGTCCGCACCGAGATGCAAAATCGAAGACGCGCGCTGGGACGAATTTTAACTGGCTTTATTAATTCAAAGTACATACGCCGTACGCTATTGTTCTCCACGTTGGCTAGGCTCGACGATTTGCAAATAATCGACGTTATTAGACTAATGTGCGTCGCGACTAGACTTAATGGTACGAGTATTTCCGGACCACATCTACGTTCAACTTTTGATACCGTTGAAAATAGTGATGTTCCCGTGAGAAAAACTATAAGTATATCAATCAGAAACTCATCAAAGCGACATAACGATTATTACGAATATAAATCACGACCGCAATACTGTGGTTGAATCAACTTTCTCACAAACTGGTGTCCGTCCGGCAGTCGACGACCTATCGCGCGTTGCTTTCGTTTCGGCAAAACGGCTCGGTTATTTCCGATAAATGAACCGATAAATCGGATATGAACGAATCAAGTCCCGCTACCGATCGCATAAATCGATTTGTTACCAAGATATCGGGTAAAAGAGCGACGGATCGAGATTAAATTGATGCATGCGTTGCATCGCACTCTATCTGATTTGGTTACGAGCGTACGCCTCCGCTGCTTGTTGGAATTAATGTGCAGCTTCAGTTGAATGATACGCATAAAAAATCACTTAAAACGAAAACAATACTTGTTATGTAGTCAGATATCCATTAAATTATATATTGCCTACTTTTATTACTACTGTACTACAATCAAATCGAGGCTATAAACGTAAATATTATATCACTAACAATACGGCTTTTAGACATAAAACTGTAAGCTTCGTTCTTGAAAAATAAACCTTATTGTACCAATTTTAGAGACTCAATATTTAACAATATTGAAAATACATTAACAAGATATTTTATGTTAACATTTAATTAAATCAAGATGATTTGTCATTAAATGTATTATTCATTTTAACACAAAGGATATTCGCATTCCTGCTATCCGTATATATATCCATATATAATACTAGCTGATGCCCGCGACTTCGTACGCGTGGATAAAGGTTTTTTAAAAATACAGTGGAAACAATTTGTTTTTCCAGGATTAACCGATCTAGACGAAATTTGGCACATAGATAGCTTGCATCCTGGAGACGAACATAGGATACTTTTATCCCGGAAAATAAAATAGTTCCTACAGGTTATTAAAAAAAAAACCTTTATCCACGCGAACGCAGGTATCAGCTAGTGGATTCTACAATGTGTTTGTTTGTTTGTTACACATTCAATCACGCTCAAACGGCTAAAGAGATTTTAATGAAATTTGGCACAAAGAAACATTGGAAAATGCTATAGGGAATCGGTCATTTCTACGTTTTATTTTACGCTGAGCGAAGCGTGCGGGGGACAATAAGTTGATCTATATATATATATTTTATCCTAGGTATAACACCGAATAGCACCGCAGAATGCAAAGCAGCATAATTAGAGAAACTTGGTGAAGTATTCAGATTTTATTTTTATTTTAATCAATGACTGGTGGTAGGATTCCAATGCAGTAATCCGTCTAGGTAGGTACCACCCCAGGGCCAGTTATTGTGCCTTGAAGCAATAGTGTGCAAACATTACTGTGTTTCGGTTTGAAGGGCACTGTGAGCTGGAGTAATCACGGCGCATATGAGACTTAAGAACTGATGTCTCAGGGTGATGGACACAGTGTAGTGGCACACAGAATTTTTTTTGGGTGACACAGCATTTGCTTTGGTCAGACGTTGCACTTACCATCAGGTCGAAAAAGATTTTTACCTGGTAAAACACACTTGGAATATTCAATCAATAATATCGTGATCGTCACCCATAAAATTCCATATATTCAACAGTAATTGATCTCGGATAGATATTACATCAAATATACTGTCGTGGTAGCTCAGGGGCCAGGTGCTCGCCTTCAATTTCATAGACGCGAGTAACCTGGGTTACAATCCCCGGTGCCAGCACCTCTAAATTTGTTCAACAATTTTAAGTGCTGATTTACCACGTGCTCAGCGGTGAAGGAAAACATCGCGAGGAAACCTGCGTCTCCCAGGAATAGAAATATTTCGAGGATATGTGAAGTCCGCCAACCCGCATTGGAGCAGCGTGGCGGACTTTTCCCAGCTCCAAAAACCCTCTCAGAAATGAGAGGAGGCCTGTGCTCATCAGTGGGACATTCATATGCTGTTACTTTACTTTTTACTTTTATACTGTCCCAACGTTTACAGATACCAAAGAAAACAGAAAGGAAAGAAAGTTAATTTGCTAAGATCCGCATGCAAAATTTAAAATGTACGTATTACCTAGTTTTTGAGGAGCACCTCCCGCCCTCTCTCAACAGCGTGCACAAGCAAACCAATACCGCCACTGGGAGCCGCCACCAGTAACCACTAAAACACTACCACTAAGCAAAGTCGAGAATACGACGCATTATCAAGTGATATTGACTCTACGACAGACAGCCGCCGAGATTGTCATTGAGTCAATATCACTTGATAATGCCTCGTTTTGTGGTGAAACACGTGTAATTTTCTATGGTATCTGGTGACGGCTCCCGGTGGTTTTTTTTGGTTTGCTTGTGCACGCTATTGAAGGAGGGCGTGCGGCGCTCTTCAAAAACTAGGTAATACACACCATTTTACATTTTGCATGCGGATCATAGCAAATTAACTTTATTTCCTTTAATATAATGTTTTCGCAAAGTAACGCCTGATTATATTAACTATTTTACACAATATACAAATAAAGCACACAATCCGTTGAATTATCTCTAAAGGCTTACACAGAAGAGTTTGCTGTCGTTTCATAAAGCTGAGCAGAATAGGAAGTCTAACATTTGATTATAAGCAGCATTAGTAAAAGCAAATCGATTAACAGGCAACATCGGCGCACGAGTCACCATTAAGACCAGCGCGTACTCCACGCCCCCCCTTATCTAAAGTTGTAACGTCGTGACTGCTGCAAATGGCATTCTGGTACCGCGCTGCAGGCTGTCAGGGTCGAAAGGGTCGCAGGTCTAACGACCTCCCGGATTATTTAACTAGACAAGATCCCCAGGGATGAATTAGAGACGAATTTCGGGATAGCCTTTTTCGAAGTAATTTTAGAGAAGTATTTGTACCGATTACGAAGATGGGGATGAAAGAAGTTTGATGTATAATAAATTATTTAAAATCGTATTGTGTTTGAACCATATGAAAGTAATTTTAAATAACATGGTTACAGTGGTATACTCTTATCGGATGCACTGGCTAAATGGAGGACTACCACTTTCATGCAAACATAATAGTTTATTTTTCCTAAGTAGTACAATTAGAAAGCCTTGTACATAGCTGCTGTAACTACATCTATAGAAAAAAATAAAATTGAAGTGTCTTTTTGTAATAACAAAATAACAGCTTTTTACTCAATGCTTATAAAGTAAAGTAAACTAATATTTCAGCCTATAAATGTCCCACTGCTGAGCACAGGCCTCCTCTCATTTCGGAGAGGGTTTTGGAGCCAGGAAGAATCCGCCACGCTGCTCCAATGCGGGTTGGCGGTCTGCACATATCTACGAAATCTTTTTTTATTTCCCAGACATGCAGGTTTCCTCACGATGTTTTCCTTCACCGCCGAGCACGTGGTAAATCAGCACTAAAAATTGCAATAACCAAATTTAGTGGTGCCCGCACCTGGAATCGAACCCAGGTCACTTGCGTACTAGTACTTCGCGTTATGAAAGTGTCAAAACAAGAATTATTTTTTTAATCCGGTCTGTCTGCATTTACCGGCTAATCGCCGAAACGGTTGGACCAAATTCGACGGGACATCACTGACAGATACTCGTAGTTGATATTATAGTCGGGTAACATAGGCTACTTTAATTTTAGAAAATAATTAGGATTCCGCGCAAAAAAATTAAAACCCCAAAATCCGATTCAAATATGGAAGTATATGTATATCATCGATCGGGGTCGACTTTTTTAACGCGGTTGAAACTGCTGGGCATAGCTATTCTTTATATAATAATTCATGAAACATGGGGTTGTTTGTACTTTTACATTTCATTTAAACTTATTATTTTTATCATGAATTTACTTTCGGAGACATAACAGCACTCATTCGTGTTTTACTACTGTTTAGACAGTCCACAGGCCTGGCCACCCTGTTCAAGGATCAAGGAGCATAATTTATTCGGCGGCAGAGTGGCGCGGCCGGAACGTCCCTCGCCCCCCGCCGCTCTCGGAACTGGATCTCGTGGGGTTTTTGTGGCGCGGGTTTATGTTAAACGCACGTTACGTAATAGATTTAACACACCCTTAGTAATGCGCAGGTTTGAAGGAGCCTTCGTCTTTAGATATGAGTGCATGCGGGGATAAAAAATTAAAGAATTTAGTATAGTTTTTAAGAATAATACGAGTATCATATATCTTATATTACTACTGTAATACTGAAGAGTTTGTATGTTTGAATGCGCTAATCTCAGGAAATACTAATCGGTGTTGAAAAAGTTTTAATACATTAGATAGCCGGTTTATTGAGGAAGGTTCTTAGCTATATAACTTAATGCATCAGCCTGAAAGAGCCGAACGGTAAGAGCCGAACATTACCGAGGAGGGCCGAACTGTGAATGCCAGATCAGCGAGGTACGTGTCGTACGACGCATTCATGTGGTCGGATTATTTTACGCGAGTAAAACCGCGGGGCTAGTACTAAAATAATTTCGTGTTACGGACAACTTTGTTTTCTGGAAATCGTTTAAAGGATGTATGTCTGTTCTCTTTTAAAGGAGAAAGAGACGAGGCGAGCAAAACGTTCACCTGATGGTAAATGGAACGTTCGCCCATTACAAATACTGCGTCACCTAGACCATCTCTGTGTGGCATCACACTTTGGGTCCGCCCCTTGAGACATCAGTTCTTAAGTCTCATGTGCCCAGTGATTACGCTAACTCCTAGTGCCCTTCAGACCGAAATACAGTAATGTTTGCACACTACTGCTTCACGGCACAATAACTGGCCACCGCCAGGTGGTTACTGCCAGTACAAACGACTTAAATGTGGTCTGTCCTTGTAGTAAAGAATAGATACTGAACAGTTTTGGACAACAATTCATCATCATCCTCATCATCTTATCAGAATATCACTAGTCTACTGCTGAACATAGGCCCTCCCATAGAATGCTACAAAAGTTTGTAGCTCTTATTAGGGGGATTAAAGGGGGATTTTGCCACGCTTGGCAGGCCGATTGGCAACCGAAGTTTATTAATTCTGATGTTCCAGGAAGATGCTGCTGCCCATCTCCTGGTTTTAATTTTCCCTCTGTCGACTTTTACGACACCCACGGGTTGAGATGGGTTGATAGATTCTCTTAAGCCGCCATCACACTGATAGGCTATCTGATTCAAATATTTCAACTTTGTATTTTCAATTCATGTCAAAAATATTAAGTATTATATAGTACTGGCTGTGCCCAGCGGTTTCACCCGCGGTTTAATTTAAAAGAAATCGCTCCTAGGGTCGTGGCGTGATGTTATCCTTCCTCGATAAATGGTCTATCCAACACTAAAAGAATTTTTCAAGTAGAACCAGTAGTTCCTGAGATTAGCGCGTTTAATCAAACAAACTCATCAACTTTATAATATTAGTATAGATGAGTTACAGCAATTGACGACAGCCTGGCCCGGTGGTCAGAGTGGCACTACTAGACTTCTGCGTCTAAGGTCCTGGGCTCGAATCCCAGTCGGACCCCTAGTTGTGTTGTGATTGGCACCGTGTCTCTGAATTAATAGCCTACCACCTATCTTATCGAATGAACGTTACACGGGTTGCGGGTGAGCACGGATGAGTGAGTGCTTCTATGCACAGTGATTACGCTCGCTCTTGGCCTTTCAATATGCACAGAAATCCTACCACCAGCTTCTCATTGTGATTATCGAAATTTGGAGAATACAGTAGTGATCAATCAAACGATGAGGTTTTTTTATGGAAGAAAGTTACGAGACGAGCAAGTCGTTCACGTGATGGTAAGTACAATGTCTGCCCATAAATTGTGTGAGCCAGAACATTTCTGTGTGGCGCCACACTGCGCTGATGCCTAACAGCCTAAAATGTCCTATACTAATGATCACAGGTCTCCTCTTTCTGAGAGAGTTTTAGAGCCGGGAAGGGTCCGCCAAGCTGTTCAAATACGTGTTGGCGGATTTCACATGCCGTCGAAATATTTATATTCCTCGAACTTCCAAATATAGTGGAGAGCTATCAAATGCGCAGGAGATATTATAGTGCCACAAGTGGACGTGCAAACACAGAGGCACTCGTCCTAACCTACCCGCGCCCGAAGTAACGCTAATGCGATAAGATCGGAAGTGGGCTAGGATGCAGTGTCAGAAACACGGGGACAATCACAACACAACCAGACCCGAAAACCAACAATTTGTGTTATAGCACAAGTGTTAAAGAAAAGTGTGTAGAAGTCAGGTACTCTAACTAGGTCTCGCGGTCGTCAAGAGACATTATTATTCCCCGGATATGCTGGTTTCCTAACAATGTTTTCCTCCACCGCTGAGCACGTGGTAAATCAGAAATTAAAATTGCAGAACAATTTTAGAGGTGAAGGCACCGGGGATCGAACTGAGGTCACTCGCTTACTATGAAATTTACGGCAAGCGCCCGGCCCTTGAGCTGCCACGGCTGTACCTATGCGGATTTGTACCCGCTTGTAATCGCACCACCAGTATGTACTCATCATCATCGTCATCATTTCAGCCTATCACTAGTCCACTGTTAAACCTAGACCTTCCACATAGATTGCTTGTAGCTCTCAATTTGGGGGGATTTTGCCATAGTTGCCACGCTTGGCGGGCGGGTTGGCAACCGATTTATTCAGATGTTCCAGGAAGATGCTGCTGCCCATCTCCTGGTTTTATGTTCCCTCCGTCGACTTTTACGACACCCACGGGATGCGATGGGGTGGTACTTATGTATTAAGAAGAAGGAAACGAACCCCCCCCCCCCCTCCCACCAGACCGTTACCTGTTTTGCTGAAATCAAAATGTATCGTTGCAGCGAGTTCATTGAATCCCGCGCAAACACAACGGCCGTATCAATATTTACAAAAGCACTGTGAACTGTTATCAGATTACCTGACGTGAGAAGTGTCACCGCGTGTCCATACATACTCGTACATATATACGTACGTACACACGCGTTGTTCTCGCACGGCAACTATCTCAGGTTCAAGAACTTCGCTGTCATTGACAACGGTGGGGGCGTAATGTTACCATACCGTTTTATTACGTGAATGTAGTGAGATGATATGTGATACCATTGCTTCTCAAACTGTTTCGGGCCACCGAAAAAAGTATGTTTAGGAAAGTGTTCCCGAGCATACTTTCTCACAAGGCTTCTCTAAAAACAATTTCATCATCACGTTGTTACGAATCTCATTGGTCATTATTACTCTTTTTTTTTTTATTGTATAAAGTGATGAAGCGAGCAAAACGTTCACCTGATGGTAAGTGCAACGTCTGCGCATAACAAATGCTGTGTCGCAAAGAAAATTTCTGTGCGATACCACACTGTGCCCATCACCCTGAGACATAGGTTCTCAAATCTTACATGCCCAGTGATTATGCTAGCTGGTAACCGCTGGTATTTTTCTTAAATAAACAATGCCCCGTAATAGGAAATCTACTCTATCGTGAATGTGAACGTATTTTACAGACAATAATTTCACATGAACATATCGCTCACTTAGTAATACTCGTATAAAGGCACAACTAAAAAAATTGGGTATTAGAGTTTTTGGCATAAATGGGCACAAAACTACTACTACTACAACTTGTCTCTAACAGAAATTGGCCTAATTCATAAGATGCCGTTATAATTTATAGAAATTTAGTAGGAGAGGGGCCTATCTTGAAAGCGGTTTTTTGACACAATTTTTTTATAGTTAAATTATTATTTTTGTAATGTGTCAATTATCCATTTTAGAGCTAAAATACTGTAAATTTTAGACCTTGATTTATTTTTTGGCTACCTTTTCAAATAAAAATGTTATGTACACATTCCCAATGGGTAAATGAAAATAATGAAATTGCCCAATCTTTAAACTCGTTTTTCCAAAAGTAAGGATTTTCGATTTGTGCCCTTTTAATACTAAGGGTGCGATATATACATACATCACGACTGTATCCCATAAGGGGTAGTCAGAGACTGGGCACTCACTGCAAAAGCAGATGAATGCCACAATCTACGTTTCACCAAAACAATATAATGCACTTGGTGTGATAGGTGGTGAGCCCATCGCCCCCATGCGCTATTAGGTGCACAATGCAGTTTTATTCCTTACTTGCCTTTTACGAGATCCATTGGATGAGATGGAGTGGTAGTATTCTTTTAACGAGCTGCCACCACACGGCACATTCGCATGAACAACACAACAAAACACGATAACCAAAAATTTGTTCTTTTGCACAAATATATATCCCCGCTGGGCTTCGAAACCATCACACGCGGCGTAGAAGTGGGAACTCTGTCCACAGAACGTGGAATTTCTTTAAGTGCGCCAGTGTCGTACCGTCGTTTTTAAAGGAATGCTTATATTCCTGTTACCGAGTACAAATAAGCTTGAAGGCTTGTGCTAGGAGATAATTCATGTAAATAATCGAATGATGGGTTCGGACTCATCTCCCGGTCCGAACCTTAAACCATTGGGCCACTGGCGCTTCTAAAATTGTTCATTGTAATTTCAAATGCTGATTTACAAATTCGACAATGAAGCAAACGACGGTTGCGAAACTTATTATAGTTTACACAATACTGCTCCACGCTTGGAAGTCACAAAACATTATATTATTTATTATAATGGCGGTAGGATTCCTATGCGGGAATCCGTCTAGGTAGGTACCACCCCAGGGCCAGTTATTCTGCCGTGAAGCAGTAGTGTGCAAGCATTACTGTGTTTCGGTTTGAAGGGCACTGTGAGCTAGCGTAATCACTGGGCATATGAGACTTAAGAACTGATGGCTCAGGGTGATGGGCACAGTGAGGTGTCACACAGAAATGTTCTGGGTGACACTGCATTTGTTATGGCCAAAACTTTCCTCTAAAAAGGAAATATATTTCCTCTTATTGATTTTGTAGCGTTACTGGCGCGTCTTCTGAAAATAATCAAAACCTTCGGCAATTACGTTAGACGTCGATAAGAAATCCAACAAAACAAGCATAAAGCACATAAAAATACTGGGTCACGTGTTAACACCGACACGATCGAGGCAATTGAATTTAATGATATTATTTCAAAGGCGACACAAATAGTCGAGACGCCCGTGTACGATATCCATTCAAATTTCGTTCAAGGCCTATTAACTGTAGAGCGATAGTCGCGGGAAACGGACATACATACATACATACATAAGATCACGACTGTATCCCATAAAGGGGTAGTCAGAGACTGGGCACTCACTGCAAAAACAGATGACTGCCACAATCCACGTTTCACCAAAACAATGTAATGCACTTGGTGTGATAGGTGGTGAGCACATCGCCACCATGCGCTGTTGGGTGCAAAGTGCAGTCTAATTGCTTACTCGCCTTTTACGAGATCCATTGGATGAGATGGAGTGGTAGTATTCTTTTAACGAGCCGCCACGAGCAAAGTGAAATTCAGTGTGATTTTTTTTTTAATCTATGGACATAAAGCGATGCTCCGTACTAAGATTTCTCCTTTTTAATAGGAGAAAGTGACGCGACGAGCAAAATGTTCAATGGAAGTGCAACTGCTCATAAGTGGTGCTGTGTCACCCAGAACATTTCCGTGTGGCACCACACTGCGCCCATTACCCTGGGACAAAGTTCACTTCTTAAGTCTCATATGCCTAGCAATTACACTAGCTCTCTGTGCCCTTCAGACAGATACACAACTGCTTGACTGTGGTGGTACCTACTTTCTACTTTCCTTTTTAAATAATGAATAAAGGTTTCCCGCATTGGGATCTCCCTTCAACGTGTTTGTGTTTTACACACATAAATTGCACACAGACCCGAAAATCGATTTAATTGGCTGCTAGAACACTGGATTACTCGTAGATCGTTTTGAAACACCACAAGGTCTATTTCGTAACTCTGGTAGGTTTTGTGATCGGTTTTATTTTGGCGCATGAAGCTCGTTCATTGGTTATTGGGATCAAATGAAACCGATCACGAAACCAACCAGAGTCAAAAAGTAGACCCCCGGAAGGTTCGTTTAGGATCGTTACATTACCGGTGGTAGGATTCCTATGCAGGAATCTGTCTGGGTAGGTACCACCCCAGGGCCAGTTATTCTGCCGTGGAGCAGTAGTGTGCAAGCATTACTGTGTTTCGGTTTGAAGGGCACTGTGAGCTAGCGTAATCACTGGGCATGTGAGACTTAAGAACTGATGTCTCTGGGTGACGGGCGCAGTGTGGTATCACACTGAAATATTCTGGGAGACACAGCATTTGTTGTGGGCGGACGTTGCACTTACATATTACATAAGTTATACAATAAAAAAAGTGATTATAAAAGTAAATAATGAAATAATTATAAAAGACAGCGCCGTCATCGATTGCAATACGTAAAGTCGATGAGTCCAAAGTCAGTGTAGATCACGAGACGCTCTCTCGCAGAGCGTATCGAATACAATTAGGCAATTGGCTCTCGAACCGGCTCTCCAGTTCGCATCCATTAAGGTAGGGATTCTCAAACATTTTCTGCAACGATCCGGATTTTTGATGAGGGCACTTATCTATTGTACATTCAATATATCGAATATCTATATTAAAAAGTAGAAGATCTTTAAATGTGTGCATTAACTGCTAAGCTAATAGCCTATAAATGTCCCACTGCTGAGAACAGGCCTCGCCTACTCGAATTTTGGGCTCTGGAGCCGGGAATAGTCCGCCACCCAGTTTCAGCGCGGATTATCTTTTTTTATTGGATCATCATCAAGTGACAAGACGGGCAAAACGTTAACCTGGTGGTAAGTGCAACGTCTGCACATAACAGACGCCGTGTGACCTATAATATTTCTGTAGGACACCACAATGCGCCCGTCACCCTGAGACATGAGTTCTTAAGTCTCATATGCTTATTTTCATATGATTACGCTAGCCCTCAGCGCCCTTCAGACCGAAACAGTAATGTTTGCACGCTACACGACAGAATAAGTGGTCCTGGGGCGGTGTAGATACCATCCCAGGACCAGTTATTCCGCCTAGGCGGTGTCCTCTAAAATTGGAATTCGAATCCGTATATTTAATTTTCAAATTGCCACGGAACACCTATTCCTCCGCGGCACATTGTTTGGGAACCCCTGCATTGAAGCACCTACTAGTATCAAGCGTGATGAATGAGCCTAGCCCTTTAATTGCACATTAACCCCGGGTGGAGATAGCCGGTACGGCCCTCATTCACTACACTTCTGCGCTCGCCTTATAAATCTCCGTATTTATAAACTCGCTTGCGTAATAAGCTGCGATATCAACCCCGATGTGTTACATATTCGAGTCTCCCCGACATGTTATGCTTTCGTGGAAATCACTTGGCATGCGGGTTATCGCATTATACAACGAATATAAACTATTTTATACGGTATTCCAGCCGTGTGGTGGCGACTCGTTAAAATAATACTACCACACCATCTCATCCAATGGATCTCGTAAAGGGCGTGTAAGGGAATTCAACTGCACTGTGCACTCAACAGCGCATGGTGGCGATGGGCTCACCGCCTATCACACCGATTGCATTATATTGTTTTGGTGAAACGTGGATTGTGGCAGTCATCTGTTTTTGCAGTCAGTGCCCAAACTCTGACTACCCCTTATGGGACACAGTCGTGATCGTATGTATGTATGCATGTTCTATATATAGACAAATAGGTAAATGAACACAAAAACAAAATTGATACGCCAATAGCCTAATGGTTTAGGGCACGTACTGCGAAACATGACGTCGCAGGACGCCTATTGGCTGTTCGTCTATCGTCGTGTTCGCTAGTATTCTAGTTAATGGAATCAGGCGTTACTTTGCGGAAATACATTATAATGACAGAAAGGAAGTTGATTTGCTAAGATCCGCATGCAAAATATAAAATGGTGTATATTACCTAGATATGAAGAGCACCGCCCGCCCTCCCACAGTAGCGTCACCGGGACCGGGAACCGCCACCAGATACCCTTCACCACTAAAACACTACAACTAGGCAATACACACCACTGAAGTCGAGACCACGACACGTGTTTCACCTCAAAACGAGGCATTACCAAGTGATATTTAGTCGACGACAGTCCGCCCCGAGTCACACTCACCATTTCATATTTTGCATGCGGATCTTAGCAAATTAACTTTCTTTCCTTCACGATAGTATTCTTTAAAAAAAAGTACAGTACGATGTTCTTACTCAGTTCATTAAATAAATAATTAATGGTGGCCAATCTAGGGCTTGACATGACATATTCGGGAGATCTCGATTCTTCATTCTCGATCATTCGACTGCATTGACTGTAGTTAGTAAGAGGTAAAAATACGTGACTCATAGACTTTTTAAGAACAAAGAATCTTTAACTTGTGACCTCGCGAGTCGCTACGAGAACTTTTCTAATAATAATTAAAAGCTGAAGGTACTCCGGGTTAACTATGGCATCAGGACACCTCAGTCCTCCCGTGCCGTGGGTGGCGTAAAGCGCTCGAAACGTCGGGTCATAAATAGTACAAAATTAAACGCGATGAAATCCATAAAAATTAGTTATATTTAAATCGTAAAAGCAGTTATAATTGGTTAAGTAACCATAGCATGTCTTTTAGAATAAAATCCTTTAGATTTTTAGGAAATGCATAATAGTACCTAATATTATCGCCTATAGCCTAATCAATTAGGGTACGCATAATGATTTCTTATATTTACGCGAACACTACACATTTAAATGAAACTAAGTTTACGGATTTTATTGCGTTTAATTTATTACTATTTATAACCCGACGTTTCGAGTGCTTTTCGTCGTTCTAGGAAGTCTGCAGTCTGTGACCATGTTCTGGATCATCCCAACCATTACATCAGATTTGATAAACCACAGATCCTTGCAAAAGAACACCGATTCCTACCAAGGATGATTCGCGAGGCTATTGAAATCAAAAAACATCCTAATTTCAATAGAGAAGATGGTTGGGTATTACCACCAGCTTGGGATCCAATAATAAATAAAATTAAATCAAAAACCAAGCATACCACTGCAAGACTTCAAGACACAGTTAGCTCTTTCTGCGTAGATCGGAGCCAAAAATAATAATTAAAAGCTGAAGGTACCCCAGGTTAACTATGACATCAGGCCATCTGTCACCTCAGTCCTCCCGTGACCATGGGTGCTGTAAAGCACTCGAAACGTCGGGTTATAAATAGTAATAAATTAAACGCGATAAAATCCGTAAACTTAGTTTCATTTAAATTAGGGTACGGACTACGAAACATGACGTCGCAGGATAGAGGCTATAGAGGCCGCCATTCGACTGTTGTCGTGAACCATCTCCAAGCACAAGCTTTTCAGCTGAGTCGGAATGGTTAACAGGAATATTAGTAACTTGCGATCGGCCCCGGCATCGCACGGGTAGATAGATATTAGAAAGATAAATTATTACTTTCTTTGGACAAATAGAACAACAACAATTCCTTACATTTTTTGTAGCGACTATTTTCATCAGCGGCTCTGCAGCTGGTCAGGTAAAATTACGTTATTTTACCAAAATAATGATTTA
The DNA here is from genome assembly GCA_019845155.1 of Luehdorfia chinensis. Taxonomy (NCBI): domain Eukaryota; kingdom Metazoa; phylum Arthropoda; class Insecta; order Lepidoptera; family Papilionidae; genus Luehdorfia; species Luehdorfia chinensis. The sequence goes on from JAHVAK010000488.1 coordinate 1,885,066, forward strand.
TTTATGGGAACATAAGCCATGAAAGTTTAGTGGCTCAGAGCTTCCTTGTAAACAATATTTGATGTCGTGGTAGTAAAATAAAACGACCGCTCTCGACCGCTGCGCAAAGGGAGCCATCTCGATGATGCCCAAGTCACATGAAGCCTTGCGGCGGCGCGGCGTTCGAGAGACACCGCGGCCGCTGTATTTTTTATAGAGTGTTTCATTTTAAATTTAAATAAATATACACCTAATTAAATATAGTTAATAGAATCAGGCGTTACTTTGCGGAAATCCATTATAATGAAGGAAGGTAAGTTACTTTGCTAAGATCCGCATGAGACATATAAAAAAAAATATTATTATTAATTAAAATTACAAACCACTATTCAATTGTTTCTCTTTCACAAAAAATAATAGAGTAGGTAGGTAATTAATAGTTATTAGTCTATTCGCGCATAGCACGGGCGAGCGTGGGGCTGTTCGCTCACACCGCAGCATTTTTCTTACTTTTAGCATTTTTATACCTGTCGTAACTTCTAAACGATAGGTCCGATTCGAATAATTTAAAGAGGGATTTACATGTACATAATTAACCTTGACTATGAAACTATTTAGTAGAATAAGGATTAATATGATGATACGAATGTCATCATCTTTCGATTGTACCCATGTTTTGATTGACTCATTTGAACAAAAAGGTTATTATGACTTAACTATAATAGTTGGATATATATTGCCTCGCGGACTTTTTTGTGAGTAATAATGAGTATTACGAAAATGTAGTACTTTATTTTATTTATCATCAATAGTTTTCGCAGCGAACGCAAAATAATGACTTTTATTGGTAATTAGTAAATTTTTGATACCTAAGTTACATCATGGCAATATTCGTAGGATCACAGTTTTTTTTTAAATTAAATACAACTCATGTTAGTCGCTGATAATCTAGCTGTAAGCAGGTGAAAGAATTTTTAAAATGGGTTCAGTAGTTTCTGAGTTTATTTATATTTAACTGATGGTAGGATTCCTATGCAGGAATCCGTCTTTGTAGGTACCCCATGGCCAGTTATTCTACCGTGAAGCATTAGTGTGCGAACATAACTGTGTTTCTGTTTGAAGGGCACTGTGAGCTAGCGTAATCACTGGACATATGAGACTCAAGAACTTATGTCTCAGGGTGATGGACACAGTGTGGTGTAACACAGAAATTTTCTGGGTGACACAGCACTTGCTATGAGCGGACGTTGCACCTACCATCAGGTGAAAGTTTTGCTCGTTTCATCACTATATTCGTCAAAAAAAATTACAACCAAAGAAACATACAAAAAAATCAAATCTTTTCTCTTTATAATATCAGTTTAGATTTATATTAGTTTAGATATTAATAGAATTGCTAGTATTCTTTATAAATAAATAAAAAATATCTGCATTGGGAAAGGCCTTAGTCTAGTAATGACTGCTTTGGGGTGATGATAATTATGATAATGATGATGACGAAAATCACTACAGCATTCTTTGTACATTTAAACTGTAATGTATCGGAACAATGTTATCTATCACGTGCACATCTATGGACCTCGCGTATTCTCGCGTTTTCTCGCCACCATGGTGGTCCCGTACCACTCTGGGCGGTTGTATGAAATATCACTTCACTTTAATAAGTTATATTCCATAGATAATGTCAAACAATAAGCTTTCGAATTAACAGACAGAATTTAAAACAAACGGTTTTTTAAACGTCATAATAAAATCACGCTCTAATGAAAAATCTCGTAAAAACTCATTTTTGTGCTCAACTATTCCCACTACATCCTATTTTTACGACACCGCCCTGAAGGAATAAAAACTAATAAAATTGTAATAAATAGCAGATGTTGGCACAATTTTTTTTACATTCTATTATATTCTCTGTTCTATTTACATTACATCACTGGTGGTAAGATTCCTTTCCAGGACTTATTCAAGGTAGGCAGCCAATAGCCTAATGGTTTAGGGTACGGACTGCGAAATGTGACGTCGCAGGATCGAGTCCGCCATTCGACTATTGTCGTGAACCATCTCCCAACACAAGCTTTTAAGTCGGAGTGTTTAACAGGAATATTAGTAATGTAGCTAATATTATTTAAAAAAAAATTCTAGACACTACTTCAATTTTGTGGAATATAAATAGTATTTTTTTAAAATTATAAATTGAAGAATCTTTACTGGTGGTACGATTCCTATGCAGGAAGCCGTCTAGGTAGGTACCACCGCAGTGCCAGTTATGCTGCTGTGAAGCAGTAGTGTGCAAACATTACTGTGTTTCGGATTGAAGGGCACTGAGAGCAAGCTTAATCAATGGGCATATGAGACTTGAGAAGTGATGTCTCAGGGTGAGGAGCGAAGTGTGGTGCCATCCAGAAATGACACAGCATTATTTGTGGACAAACGTTGAGCTTACTATCAGGTGAACGATTCGCACGCAATCATGAAAACAAAAGTAGTCTCATATTAACCCACGGACTGAGAGGGAGCGATGGATTCTTTTATGCAGACACTACACGATAACAATTACCAGTTACGTGAACTTAAGCCCGTGAAGACACAACAAGTGATTTCCCGGTAGACATCAAATCGTCATTGTATCGTCGGAAAGAGTATTTACATTATTAGTAGCGAAGAAATGCAAATGTTTATGTTTGGTACATAAAAGTAAGATTTCTATTCTGCCGTGAAGCAGTAGTGTGCAACATTATTGTGTTTCGGTCTAAAGGGCAATGATACCTGATCTGAAGGGTATAGATACTGGGCATATGAGACTTAAGAACTGATGTCTCAGGAGGATGCCACGCAGAAATGTTCTGCGTGATCCAGCTTTTGTTTTGGGCACACGTTTCACTTACTATCAGTGTGAACGTTTCGCTCGTCTCGTCGCTTTTTCCTATAACAAATCTCTATGGAAAATCTACATTACTTCCAGAAGCCAGTAACATCGAGAAATTTTCCAGACATGTCGGAAATTGTAAATATCTTCTTTAATATATTAATCCATCCTAATCCGACCCTGATAATATATCCCCTTCACTATCTTATCAAGAAAAACTAACCATAAGCCTCCGAGACATAGAGGATTACATCCCGTAAAACATCCCACACGGCTCGGGCTGTTGCGTTCATTCAAACAGCCCGCACGTCGTCAGTTGACACAACTTCCGCAGACTGAGCTCTATCATATTTTCAAAGACGACAAACTTAGTTGCAAGTTTAACCCTTTATCAGGCATTATACCACCATAATGATTTCTTATATCTACGCGAATATATATTCATTTAATAAAACTAATTTGATAGACCACAAATCATTGCAAAAGAACACCGATTCCTACCAAGGATGATTCGCGAGGCTATTGAAATTAAAGAACACCCTAATTTCAATAGAGAAGATGGTTCGGTATTACCACCGGCTTGGGATCCTATAATCAATAAAATTAAATCAGAAACCAAGCTGTTGCAATACTTTAAGACAATGTAAGCTCATTTTGTATAGATCGGACCCAAAATGATAATTAAAAAGCTGAAGGTACCCCGGATTAACTATTACATCAGGACGTCTGACACCTCAGTCCCACCGTGACCATGGGTGCTGTAAAGCGCTCAAAACGTCTGTTTATAAATAGTTGGAAATAAAAAGCGATAAAATCCGTAAAATTAGTTTTATCCATACTAATATTATAACTGCAAAAGTAACTGTCTCTGTCTTTCTGTCAGTTTGTTGCCTTTGCTGGACCTATCTTGACGAAATTCAGCACAGAGATACCTTGCATCCTGGAGACGGCCATAGGATACTTTTTTTCCCGAATAATTAAATGGAATCAAACATCAAGTGGCCAAGTCAAGTATGCCTTAAATTTTACAGTACGCGAGTGACCTTTTTTATAGAAGAAAATGACGAGCAAATCGTTCACCTGAAGTTACATTGCCCAGTTTTCACGTGCTGTCAGTTCTAGTTCAGCTATCAAGATAGGTCCAGCAGTTAAACCGTGAAAAGGTAACAAACAGACAAGGACGGAGAGTTACTTTCGCATTTATTAAGATAGGAAAAAAGTCTTTTGGCATATACTATGTATAAACTGTCTGTATTTCTCTGGCTGTACTATTTGTATCTGGCTGGTTTTGATTACATTAAATAAGTTACATTTCAAAAAAAGAAAAAAAAATAGTAAAATGTTGTTTCCGGCTGTTTTTCATTTGTTTTTCTTTCTGTCAAAATGAGTAATCTAATGAAGAAATTCGATGCATTTTAAAATTTTATTACAAAAAACACAAGCCCCGAAAAAATTTTGTGACGTTTATGGACCTAGTACAGCGCCAGTAAGAGTAGCACAAAGTTGGTTTAAGCGTTTTCAATCTGGGAATTTTGATGTCAAAGATGCACCTCGCTCTGGTCGCGTGGTTACGGATTTATATATATTCATATATATATTAAACCAAAAAAAAACCCTCCAATATATACAAAATTTTGTGGCTATCTATGAGGGAGGCCTATGTTCAACAGTGGACTTGTACTTGGATAGGCTGAAACGACGAAATAACCTTTGAAAAAAAAGAGTCTTGAGTTTTTATATAAAAGGCGAAGAAAATATTTCCCCAACCTATTATAATATTAGTATCGATAGTATGGATACTAAGCTTTATACCATTCTAAAGACAATGATGTTGATAGTTAGGCTAAAGGAGTTCATAACGTGGTAACACAAACTATATATCACGCAGTCTAGTATATATATTTTCGGTGATATAATTGCTGTTAGCCTTCTCGGCTTTTACAGCTTCATCGGATACTGTGCTCACGGGCCAGGGGCCCGCGTGCCAGGGGCCCGCGTGCCAGGGGCTCGCGTGCCAGGGGCCCGCGTGCCAGGTTTGGTTTGACCCAAAAATAAATAAATAAAAAAACTCCTACAAAACCTCGAAATTCGGTCTGTGTCGCGTTCGCTGCGTGCTTTCGAGATTTCGAATATCTTAAATATTTTAAGTCGTCTAATGACCGTCCGAGAGAGGCTGCGGGCGTCCATTCGGACTGTCGACTTGTGTGTCGGTAACTCTGGGCGTTGAGAACCGCCGTGGAACACGGGTGAATCGTGTGTACGCGGTGTGATTATTGACTATTGCGCGCCGCTCTCTACGGCGGTCGCGCGTCGTGGTGCGTGTTATGTTAAAGCTATTGACTGTGTGTACAGTGTCGCCTGGATCGTGACTGACGGTATCGTGTTCAGGAAGAGCTGAGACGTCCGTACGTAGTCTAGTGTATCTATACACTAGACTACATGATATAGTTTGTGTGCGTCTGCGTGCTCGAATCCTATTTTAAATTTTCGGTGACGTGGAACGATTTGCGCAGGTGAAAACTTTATGCTCACCATACAACTATCAAGATAATTGTAATTGCAGGGGCGCGGCCGGTATCGCAGTGTGCGTATCTCGGCTAGATAGGAGTCGCTATTTTCGTCAAGTGTGTCACGCGCCAACGTTGTCGCTGCCGTGATACACAGAGTAACTTTTCACAGAGTGTCTCATAATAATGATATTATCTTACTAAGCTGGAGAGTCTGTATTTTTGAACGCGCTAATCTCACGAAATATTTCATTATTTATTTAAAAAATACTTTATTGTATGTAGAGAATTTTCGTGAAACACATATATGGAGAAAAGCATTCAAGTATTCACAGTTCGTTGATCAGGATTTACTGGTGGTAGGATTCCTATGCAGGAGTCCGTCTAGGTAGGTACCACCGCAGGGCCAGTTATTCTGCCGTGAAGCAGTAGTGCGCAAACATTACTGTGTTTCGGTTTGAAGGGCACTGTGAGCTAGCGTAATCACTGGGCATATGAGACTTAAGAACTTATGTCTCAGGATCATGGGCACAGTGTGGTGTCACACAGAAATTTTCTGGGTGACACAGCATTTGTTATGGGCAGACGTTGCACTTACAATCAGGTGAACGTTTTGCTCGTTTCATCACTTTATACAATAAAAATAAGGTACCATGCCGTACGGCGCCGTCATGTGGTCGGCCTCCTTTACGCGGGTTAGTCAGGATATAAAACGAACGAGACTTCGTCAACCTTTTCATGTGTCAATAGGCTATTAAGTTGCAGGGTTTCGAAATTCGAAATTAACTAACAATGGGTGCAGGAGTTAACTAAACGTGTGGTGGCCGGCTTAACAAAATCTGTCACACCATTCGTATTCTAATAATCGAATGAATGAAATTCCTAAAAAAATATCTGACAATAATAATACATACATACAAACATACATAAGATCACGACTGTATCCCACAAGGGGTAGTCAGAGACTGGGCACTCACTGCAAAAACAGATGACTGCCACAATCCACGCTTCACCAAAACAATATAATGCACTTGGTGTGATAGGTGGTGAGCCCATCGCCACCATGCGCTGTTGGGTGCACAGTGCAGTTTAATTCCTTACTCGCCTTTTACGAGATCCATTGGATGAGATAGAGTGGTAGTATTATTTTAACGAGCCGCCACCACACGGCTACGCCACCACACGGCTACGCCACCACACGGCTATAATATTTTTTTTTAAATTCATTAACGGTAACGGGTTTACAATACATTTTATTGCAAAAAGTATATAAGTAGTATAGAAAAGGCATCACTGTGAACCCGACAGTCACAGATTAAGTGATGGTCACAATTTACAGTTTCGTTGACATATGATGACGCCCAAACCGCACCGGGGCATCGTAGAGTACTCTTCCCGGTCCTGAAGCCCTTTTAAACTGTACTAACTAACTAACTGTACTCAGCAGTGGGACATTTATAGGCCGCTGCCAAAATAAATGGCGCACATTGCTTTAAAGGCTTTTAGATTGATGACATTTAATTTAAAATGTTATAAAAAAGAAATACGTTTCTCTTCATGGAATTGATCTCATCCTAACGCAGAATTGTCGCAGAATGTCGCAGAATGCGACTGCCAGAGCAATCGTCTAGAGAAATCAACAACGTAGGCTACACGAATGGAACGATAGCGGGTTCGAAACTGCGCAGTTACTATAAATCGGTAATCTCCGATAACTTCTATCGTTATATATCAAAGCGACGTAATTGAGTACAGATAGCGAGAGTATTATCGAAGAGATTACTTGAAATTATTACGAAATGCTTATTGATTCAGACAATGTCCTATTTTCCACTTAAAAATATTGTATTTAACTGATTGAGATACGACGCGACATTAATAACAAGATAAGGCGTTCTAAAATATCAAAATGCATTAATGTATAGAAAATGAGCCTCGTCACGAACAACTTGTTTATTTTTTACATACGTTACCTTGCGGAAATCCATTATAGTAAAGAAGAGAAAGTTAATTTGCTGAGATCCGCATGCAAAATGTAAAATGGTCTGTATTACCTAGTTTTGAAGAGCACCGCCGGCCCTCCCTCAACAGCGTGCACATGAAAACCGATATCGCCACCGGGAGCCGCCACCAGATACCCTCCACCACTACAACACTACCACTAGGCAATACACACCACTGAAGTCGAGAACACGTCACGTGTTTCACCTTCGAACGAGACATTATCAAGTGATAAGACTGTACGACATTCAGCCGTCGAGTGGTTCCCTCGGCGGCTGACTGTTGGTTGGTTTTCATGTGCACGCTGTTGAGTGAGGGCGGGCGGTGCTCTTCAAAACTAGGTAATACACAATTTTACTTTTTGCATGCGGATCTTAGCAAATTAACTTTCACTCCTTTAACTTATTTTCATCACGGCTGTCGTAAGCGATGCGAGTCCTGGGGCCTGGGCGGCGATGATCACTTACTATCAGGTGAGCGTCAGGTCATCGTTTGCCCCTCTTAGAGACCAGTCACTATTTTTTTATTAATTTAACGGTATTATTCGGCGCTGGTTCTGAATTGGACCAATAAAACGATACTCCGAAGATAGTAAGATATATATATTTCACTCAAAGAGCTTGTCTATACTCAGACTCATCGCATTTGCCTTCCGTTCGCACTTATGTATGCCTTCGACGCTTCTAAATTATCGGAATTTACGAGTAAAATGTTCGTGTTAAATCTAGAAACGACGCTATTCGTTAAGGGGAAGACATAACGTTGTAGAATGTTCGTAACATACATATATCAGGTCTATTAAACATATTAAATACAAACACATTTTGAAGTCGCTTAAAAATTCCATAAAATCCTTGTGTCAAGATACTATCTTAAACTTCTTCCAACCTACTTGGTATAAGAACTGCAAGATTCTCGATAAGCATGTGATAGACAAACAGACGGACATATTGAGTGATAATTCTCTATGCCGAAATTATGAATACTATCCGAAGATTGACGCATGTCGAACGTTACAAAATTGACTGACAACGAACAAATGCTTTTAAACGAGACAACAAAAGCTTATGTAGGCGAACTGGATTTATTAAGACGCGCGTGACATAGACAATGTCAAAATATTTCACTCGCACCAAAGGCCATTTGCATGTACCTTGTTTTTTACGTAGAGCACACACACAAAACGCAAAATACGCCCATAGACGTGGAGTTTGCAACAGCAATCTACATAGAGCACAAAGCCGCACTTAGCTTGTAGAAAGTGACGAAACGAGCAAAACGTTCACCTGATGGTAAGTGCAACGTCCGCCCACAGCAAATGCTGTGTCACCCAGAATATTTCTGCATGTGTTTCTGTATATATAATTTCGGTGATGTAATTGCTGTTAGCTTTTTTTGGCTTTTACAGCTTCATCGGATACTGTGCTCACGGGCCAGGGGCCCGCCTGACAGGTTTGGTTTGACCCAAACATAAATATATAAAAAATACTCCTACAAAAACCTCGAAATTCGGACTGTCGCGTTTGCTGCGTGCTTGCGCGATTTAGAATATCTCAATATGATTTTAAGTCGTCTAATGACCGTCGGAGGGAGGCTGCGGGCCTCCATTCGGACTGTCGACTTGTGTGTCGGTAACTCTGGGCGGTGAGAACCGCCCTGGAACACGGGTGTATCGTGTGTACGTCGACTGCTGCGCGCCGCTCTCTACGGCGGTCGCGCGTCGTGGTGCGTGTTATATTAAAGCTATTAACTGTGTGTACAGTGTGGCCTGGATCGTGACTGACCGTATCGTGGTCAGGGAGTGCTGAGACGTCCGTGTCGTCTAGCACGTTTCGCGAGCGACGTTTGCGTTCGGTCGCGTTTTTTTTTGGTCGGTAATTTGCTGCTTTAACCACCAGCGGGTTTGGATGAACCGCGGCTTTTTCGAAAAACCACCGTGATAATGCTCTGAAGCGTTCAGAGATTAAGGGCATTTCACAGTCGCTGTGAAGATCTACGTTGCGTTGGTACCAACCGGCTCCGGTGGCAGTTCGCAAGAATCGATTTTGAACGATCTGTAACTTCTTTAATTGATTCACTAGTCCACTGCTAAACATAGGCCATAGATTGCCACAAAAGTTTGTAGGTTGGCAACCGCAGTTTATTTATTCAGATGTTCCAGGAAGATGCTGCTGTTATTTTCCGGTTGAAATTTTCCCTCTGTCGACTTTTACCACACCCACAGGATGAAATGGTATACGATTATATTCTCTTAAGCCGCCACCATACGGCCGTGTTGTACCTACTGTTAAATTATCGGTTGCAGTTATCAACGATGATTTTTGACACGCATGGCGATGAAGGAAAGCATCACGACGAAATCTGATTAAACAATAATAATAGTTCAAAGACGCGTAAAGTCGTGTCTACCTGCAAGAAACAGCGCGTCGGATTTCCTGGACGCCTGTGCATACTTGCCAGTGTGTCAAATTTCGGGACGGAAGATAAAAATAATCGGAAATTTGGTTTTAAAATCGGGACAGCGACCTTTCATAATCTTAGCTACTTTTTGTTTCGGAATTTAATCATCATCATCATTTCAGCTTATAACTAGTCCACTGCTGAACATATGCCTCCCCCATAGATTGGCACAAGTTTGTAGCTCTAGTTTTCGCGGATTTCGCCATAGTTGCCACGCTTGGCAAGAAGGTTGGCAACCGCAGTTTATTTATTCAGATGTTCCAGGAAGATGCTGCTGCCCAACTCCTAGATTTCATTTTCCCTCTGACGACACCCACGGGATGATATGGAGTGGTAGATTCTCTTAAGCCAGCACACGGTACGCCGCCACCACCGTAAAATCAGAATAACTGTAGAAATTAGGGCTGTCCGGGTGGATATAACGCGCGGCTTTAATTTGTATTTTTTAAATTATTATTTTACTGCATGGCAGTTTGAATATTTCTCTTAATGTCTTAATAAGTGGTTCAGAAAATTGATTCATTTAATTTTTATGTGGTCCACGAGTTTACGCGAGTATATAATTTCGGTGATGTAATTGCTGTTAGCCTTTTTTGGCTTTTACAGCTTCATCGGATCCTTCTCTTCATCGGATCCTCGGTTTTCGCGAGTGAAACCGCGTGGCAGAGTTAGTAGATAATATATTCGTTTTAAGCTTAATTCAAGTATTCTAATTTAATGTATCTATGACCTGTACCACTATCTTCTCATTTAGGAGACCGCGGGGGTCAATGGTCAGCGTATATCTTCCGGTTAACAATTAGAAAATGCGCGGCGTTTATTATAGAGGCGATAGGTTTGATGACCGCGTGGCCTACTGCTCAGAGTGCCTGTCCACTACTGACTCGGAACAGAGCCGTATATGCACATCCAGAAGAAACCTTTGGTTGAAATTCGTACCAAGGACCACTGAGCTATGCGTTCGTCGCTAAGCAACTGGTAGAACCTTAATTTAAAATTAAAAACCAAGTAAAGTACAGAAGTTCTGTTCTGTTCACTCTTGTGAACAGGTGCTGTTGATGGTGGCTGGTCTACTCGAGTTTGCAGTACACTTATATATTTATTAATTAATCTTGTCCAAAATTTTGTTACGGAACGTGCTTTGAAAGACTATTTATTATTTGTGAATGTATTTATAATGCTAATGTAATTTTTGCTAAGATGAAAAAAAAGCTGCGGTAGCTCAGGGGCCGAGTGCTCGTCTTTAATGTCATAGTACGCGAGTAACCTCAGTTCGATCCCCGGTGCCAGGACCTCTAAAATTGTTCTACAATTTTAAGTGCTGTTTTACCACGTGCTCAGCGGTGAAGGGAAACATCGTGAGGAAACCTACATATCCAAGGAATAGGAATATTTCGAGGACATGTGAAGTCCGCCAACCCGCATTGGAGCAGCGTGGCGGACTATTCCCCGCTACAAAACCTTCCCAGAAACTACTATGGAGTTTCTTTTGCCTGATTCTTCTCCGTCAGGGGAACCTCATTACGAAACGGTGGCAATTGTAAAAAAAAATTGACGTTCGACAAATGATATTTTCATTTCATTTGAAGTCATACAAAACATTCTGACTGGACCGAATGTATAAATTTGTAGATAGTAAAAGGCGACACACTACCTTTCTACATGCAGAGACGCACTTATTGCAACGCAATAGAGTGCAGTTTCGCGTGTTCGAGTCTCAGATGGTATTGCGACACTGCATGTGACGCCCACGTACGTGAAAGTCTCCGAGAGCGTCACGCCCGAGGGTATTGAGATATCGGAGTATCGAGTGCGGCCAGAGGGCACAGGTCGTCGTATAATAACTAGATGAGCGGCCAAGCTGATGGATTGGTTCTTCAATCAACATATAATGGGTTTTAACTGTTTGTTATTTTAATAACACAAAACGATTTGAAAAGAAAGTCGTTAAAAAAATCTGCTTTGAAATAAAAAAAAAATTGGATATAATGATGATACGAGCAAAACGTTCGTAAATGGTCAGTGCAACGTCTGCCCGTAACAAATAATGTGTAACTCGGAACATTATACTGTGACAACACACCGCGCCCGTCTTAAGATATTAGTTCTTAAGTTTCGTATGCCCTATGCACACTAGCTCTCAGTGCCCTTCAGACCGAAACAATGTAATGTTTGCATACTACTGATTCATTTGCTCGTTTCAGCCTATCACTAGTCCACTGCTGAACATAGGCCTCTCCTATAGATTGCGACAAAAGTTTGCAGCTCTCATTTTAGGGGGATTTTGCCATAGTTGCCACGCATGGCAGGCGAGTTGGCAACCGCAGTTTATTTATTTAGATGTTCCAGGAAGATGCTGCCGCCCATCTCCTGGTTTTCATTTACTCTCTGTCCACTTTTACGACATCAACGGAATGAGCTGGGGTGGTAGATTCTCTTAGCCGCCACCACACCACACTACTGATTCCTAGGGTGGTACCTACGTAGGCGGATTCCTGAATACGAACCCTACCACCAGTAGCACATTTCTATTATAAAACGTCCCTAGGATGCCACTATGTATTCTTTCACATCCCTAGCTCAAGCAACTGCCTGAACCTGATTGCTATTGCCGCGGGTCCAGCGTACGAGACGGAATCAATATTTGTGCAATCAATGAAATTTTTGGTTCTCGGATCCGGTTGTAGTTTTTTTTTTATTGAATAAAGTGATGAAACGAGCAAAACGTTCACCTGATGGTAAGTGCAACGTCTGCCCATAACAAATGCCGTGTCACCAAGTAAATTTCTGTGTGACACCACACTGTGCCCATCACCCTGAGACATAAGTTTTTAAGTCTTATGTGCCCAGTGATTACGCTAGCTCACAGTGCCCTTCAAACCGAAACACAGTTATGTTTGTACACTACTGCTTCACGGCAGAATAACTGGCCCTGGGGTGGTACCTACCTAGACGGATTCCTGACACTGATTCCTATCCTACATCTTATATCATCGCAGGAGCGTATCATGTGGTGAATGTAGGTTAGGGTCAATGAGTGCCTCCGCGTTAGGGAGTACATCTGAGGTACTACAATAGCTCGTGATTAGCTCTTCCGCCAGTATTCGGAAGTACTCGCCGTGATCGAAACATCGGCCAGAAAAGCATTTGTCGAACATTTGTTCTGTGCGGGAATCGAAGCCGCCACCAGTAGCGTAGACGTCAATCCCTAAACGCAACGCCTAATAATGCGTCCATTATAAAGGTTAGTTATGGCTTTCTCAGCTTGCAAGGAACGAAGACGCGCATTACATTCAAGATCCGATAATTTGTTGGGAGTTGCAAAATTATTGTTTTAGGATTAGTACCAGGCGCCACACTGATCGGCGCGATCTATAACCACATACATACATACATACACACATACATACATACATACATACATACATACATACATACATACATAAGATCACGACTGTATCCCACAAGGGGTAGTCAGAGACAGGGCACTCACTGCAGAAACAGATGACTGCCACAATCCACGTTTCACCAAAACAATATAATGCACTTGGTGTGATAGGTGGTGAGCCCATCGCCACCATGCGATGCACTGTGCACCCAACAGGTGCACAGTGCAGTTTAATTCCTTACACGCCTTTTACGAGATCCATTGGATGAGATGGAGTGGTAGTATTCTTTTAACGAGCCGCCACCACACGGCAATATAATGGACTTAATTGCATAACCATATACCACTATACCATAATATAGTCTATAAATCAATGCAGTGTAGTGCCGTGAAGCAGTAGTGTGACTAATGCTTCACCATCAGGTGAACGTTTTACCCGTTTCGTTATTTTATCCTATAAAAAAATAACACAAAAATTGTAAAAGAGTTAAAATTCACAGTAAAAAAACGGCAGCGGTGATAATCTGCGAGGCTACCAGTTTACATTCGGGACCTTCATTATCTCCAGGTACAACCGGACTTGAATAAAGTACGATATTTTTTTTATAGGAGATCGTACAAAGACGAGCAAAACGTTCACCTGATAGTAAGTGCAACGTCTGTCCATAGCAAATAAATACTGTGTCGCCCAGAACAATTCAATGTCACACTGCACCCTTCAGACCGAAACACACTGCTGCTTCAAGGTATGCGGTATGATTTCTATGCAGAAGTCCGTCCGTCTAGGTAGGTACCACACCAGGGCCAGTTATTCTGCAGTGAAGCAGTAGTGTGCAGACATCACTTTGTTTCGGTTTGAAGGGCACTGTGAGCTAGCGTAATCACTGGGCATATGAGACTTAAGAACTTATGTCTCAGGATTACGGGCGCAGTGTGGTGCTACACAGAAATATTCTGAGTAACACAGCATCTGTTATGGGCAAACGTTGCACTTACCATCAGGTGAACGTTTAACTCGTTTCGTCACTTTATCATATAAAAAAAGTAATGTTGTGTGATTAATGAGAAGAGGTGATGCTTGTTTGATGTCTTTAATTAAACTCTTTTAGTAATGACACAACATGCAATATAAATGTCTCACGTCGCTACAAAATGAATGAAAAAAAAAACTATTGCAAAGTATCATAACATACGCAAATAGTTTACGAGTGGACACCACCGGCCCGTGGCTGCGTGAAAAATCCTCATGTTTAATACACATCGTTTCGCTTTTCACTTTTTGTTGGCGTATCTATCACCGACCATTAGTTATAAAAGCGCATTGCTGAGCGACTGATTCGCTGAATAAAGAATCGATTGACATCGTTTTAAAGCGACTAGGCGACGTTTGCAATGCAATTTTAATAATCAATGTACAAGGCATTCCATGTATCATTAGAATTAGGAGTCGATAAACAAAAAACAAAGACATTTTCTGCCAGAAAAATGTAACAATGACGTGTCAGAATTTTTAAATGATGAAACGTAAATAATAATTTGTTTATATCAATTTTAATAGGCTAGCCGTGTGGTAGCGGTTTAAGAGAACCTACCACATCCCATCTCATCCCGTGGGTGTCGTAAAAGTCGTAAAAAATACCCTTTACTCTAGCGATGGAGAAAGAAACAACCGGAAATGTAAGGAAGCATTCGCCAGACGACGATTAACATATTATAACGACGTTGTCGGGGCGGTAAAGCTTCGAAATCGATATAAATACGAATGTCGAACGATCGGAGTGGGCGTGGGTGCGCGCCGACGGACCTTTGACCGGAGCACACGTGGGCCCGGGTTGTGTCGCAACACAGAATACCATTTAACGGGACTTTAGAAATTGTGAATAATGGCGCCACCGTCGTTAAATAATTCGAACTTTTAAATACCACAACGCCTACGGAAGACACGGACATTTTACTATCGTCCTAGAATACGACAGTCAGTTTTGGTATCTAAAATTTACAAAAGAAAACATACATACATACAGTCACGCCTCTTTCTCATTGGAAGAGACAGTATTATTTCTTTAAGCCAATTGTATAAAAACATATATCCTGTTACGTAATGACTCAAAAAAACCAAAACCAAGCATACCACTGCAAGACTTCAAGACACAGTTATTCTGCCGTGAAGCAGTAGTGTGCAAACATTACTATGTTTCGGTTTGAAGGGCACTTTGAGCTAGCGTAATCACTGGGCATATGGGACTTAAGAACTGATGTCTCAGGGTGACGGGCGCAGTGTAGTTTCACACAGATATGTTATGGGTGACATAGCATTTGTTATGGGTAGACGTTGCACTTTACATCAGGTGAAAGTTTTGCTCATTTCGTCGGTCTATCCAAAAAAAAAAAAAAATTAAAGCTGAAGGTATTTCGGGTTAACTATGACATCAGGACATCTGACACCTCAGTCCTCCCGTGACCATGGCTGTTCTAAAGCACGAAATTAGTTTTATTTAAAAGCCTACGGCCTGAATGTAATACTAATACAACGCGTGTGAACTGACTTCCATGTGCAATTTTAAGTGCTTTTGAACACACAACACTAGAAATTTGTGTTTTTGTACAAATTTTTGTGTCCGCCTGGGATTCTAACTCAGGACCGCGCAGTAGTCAGCTACTCTGACCATTAGGTCAAGCGGTCATCAAATTAATTGGGACGAGATGGGCAGCAGCATCTTTCCGCAAAAACAGCTAAATAAATAAACTGCGGTTGCCAACCCGCTTGATAAGCGTGACAAATATGGCATAATAGCCTACGTTCAGCAGTGGACTTGTGGCCGAAATGATGGTAATGATGAATTATTGCTGTGATTGGAAGTAGCCAGGCGAAAAAAGGCAATATTAACAAACACGCATGGAGACGCAATTCTGTTTCCTTGTGAAACAAGCTTTAACGCAACCCGCGGAGTGACAGGCCACGTCGTGAGCGAGAAGCGCGGTTCGAACCCGGACTAATTGCCCAATAAAGTGAAACGCGACACACGGTCACGCGAACCGTTCCGGGTTCGAGTTCGTGATCGCGTGGGCACCGTCAGTGACACGTGACGAATGAGATAATACATTCGGCTTGAATCAGATTTGTTTAACTTTTAAAAGCTTAGTGACAGAAGCACTTAAGTTGTGTAATGACTAGCAATAATTCTTTTTTAATAAATGGTTTAAAAAATGGCGTCAACATTTTAAGATGTTCACAATTTTCCTGTACTGTAACACCACTTGACGACCGCTTGGCCTAGTGGTCAGAGTACCTGACTTCTACGCCGCGGGTCCCGGGTTCGATTCCCAGCCGGAGCCAACATTTGTGCTAAAACACAAATTGTTGGTTTTCGGGCCTGGTTGTGTTGTGATTGTCCCCGTGTTTCTGACACTGCATGCTAGCCTACCTCCGATCTTATCGCATCAGCGTTACATCGGGCGCGGGTAGGTTGGGACGAGTGAGTGCCTCTGTGTTTGCGCGTACACTTGTGGCAGCATAATATCTCCTGCGCAGTTGATGGCTCTCGACAGTATTCGGAAGTTGTCGCCGTGGTCGAAATCGGCTAGGAGAACATCATGATACTGTAACACTTAAATATCGATTATGAAAGAATTTGGTACAATAGAAAATAATTTTAAAATGTCGACTTTTTAAAATTTTGACAACAGATTTATGATTACTGTAACACCGAGAAATTCAAAATTGCGCCTGTTTTGAAATTCCTATTACGGCTTAGATGATGTCATATCCGTCACCATTACTTTCGTCACATCGCAACCATATTTTTTTTCATTACCGTCCTAATTAATTAAAGGAGTTTCACTACAAAAGTAAAAATTGGATAGAGTGAAGAAACGAGCGAAACGTTCACCTGATGGAAACTGCAACGTTTACCCATAACAAATGCTATGTCACCCAGAACATTTCTGTGTGACACTACACTGCGCCCGTCACCCTGAGACATCAGTTCTTAAGTCTCAAATGCCCAGTCATTACGCTAGCTCACAGTGCCCTTCAAACCGAAACACAGTAATGTTTGCACAGTACTGCTTCACGGCAGAATAACTGACCCTGGGGTTGTACCTACCTAGACGGATCCCTGCACAGGAATCCTACCACCAGTAAATAATAAAGAATTGACCAAAATATTCTGATTTTCTCTCTCTTTTCTAGTCTAGTCCTCATGATTCTCTTCTAGTCTCTCCCGACGTCAATTAAAAAGAGCAGTAGACCCGACAGTATTTTTTCAACAAGCTTGAGTGTAATTCCAGCCGATACACACATTAGCTTAGAGCAGTGCTTCCCAACCTTTTTTCGTTCCCGTACCCTTTAATAAAACTTTTCATTTGTTCTAGTCTATCTATTGTCAATCTTTACCTTGAAATAAGGTGACTACTAGACATGTTCGACTATAAACTTGTCTAGCAGTAAGTTATTAGTTATAAGGTTCATTGCAAACTACATATTGTAGACGTAATAAATTATAATAATGTTTATATAAGTTAACTGTTTTAACTTCTCAGTACTTCCGCCATTATAATTTTCACGTACCCCCAATGGGACCCTGCGTGCCCCCAGGGGTACGCGTACCACATGTTGGGAATCGCTAGCCTAGAGAAACCGTACTATAAAGTGACGAGATGAGCAGATCGTTCCCTTGATCGATTTTCGTGTGGCGAATTCGTGTTTTAAAGTAGAAATATTTCAATACTAGCTGACGCCCGCGACTTCGCCCGCGTGGATAAATGTTTCTTTAATATCCCGTTGGAACAAATTCATTTTCCGGGATAGTATCCTGTGTCCGTAGCCAGAATGCAAGCTATCTCTCTGCCAAATTTCGTCAACATCGGTTCAGCGGTTGAGCCGTGAATAGGTAACAAACAGACAGAGGGACAGAGAGAGAGAGAGTTACTTTCGCATTTATAGTAATAATATGGAAGTATGTATAAGGTAGACCAACCATGAACCGTTCAACGTTTTTATGATATCCGATGTCGATTGACTCGCAAATACTTAAAGCAGAATATAAACCTTGTTCATAACATTTTCAACGATGCCGGATAGAAGCCACATTAATAGTAGCTTTCCCACAATTTTGAATTGCTTAATTCTGTAACCTAATAATTTAACGACCAAAATGTTAATTTCCTCGCTCGACTGGACAAATCGGTAACGCGATATCATCCGAGCGTCGCATTCGATCCGCCGCGCCGCGAGGAACAAAGACACGGCGCACAAGATTTTGTTATCCTCGACATCACCGTGACGTTTTTTAGGGTTCCACATCTTCGAATGAAAAACCCGAACTCTTATAGGATCACACTCAATTTGCTCTGACGCTACTAGACCGATTAAGTTGATGTTTGGTACACATGTGTATGTCTGTGACCCCAATACGGACGTGTAACGTATTTAAATTAATTTTAAATATTTATTAATTCTTATATGTCACTTTTAGAGGATATGGTGGAAAAAAAACTGTCTCAAATATAATTTAAAAAAAATTAGTTTTGAACTTTTTTAAGAAAATACAAGCAAATTGACCATTCCTCCAGAAAATAGTTCTTTTGATAGATTACAAACCTATAAGAATAGATATCTTTTGGTTAATAAACTACTAAAATAACATAATACATTTCCCAATATTTATGCGTAGAAACTTACATTTTGTAGTAATGTACGGAACCCTGTCCACTCGAGTTAAACTCGCACTTGTCCGTTTTTTTTTTGTATTGAAACCCGATTCTCTCTCACAAGGATTAAGTTAAGGTTAAGCATAAATGTATGGAATACAACACTTCGTTAACATAAGTATGGAGCCCACAATTTTTTTTAAAGTGGAAGTTATTTGAGCGCGACGAGAGCAAGATTTCAAGGTCGAATTTGAGAGCTTTTTGTGACTTAAAAAGGACGGTAAATAAGTATTCGGCTAGAGAGAAAAAGAGAAAACTATACTATATACGTTGCTTGGCTCTTTATTGTCATTATTTAATACTATCTGATGCCCGCGACTCCGTCCGCGTAGAAATAGAATTTAAAATATCCTGTGGAAACTATCCATCGTCCGTCTCCACGATGCAAGCTGCCTATGTGCCGAATTATGTAAAGTTCGGTAAATTTTTTGCGTTTTAAAATGTAACAATCAGACAGAGGGATAGAGAGTTACTTTCGCATTTATAATATTAATATGGATGACAACATCGTGATATTTTTTTTTAATTTTAGACCTTCGTCCTTGTCTTAAAAGAAAAAATTATAGAAATCTATCAAGTAGTTTTTGCGTGATGTGGGAACAGCGGACCTCTGTCATTTTATTCATATAAGAAGATTTATCGATGAATTAATTACTGTTTAATTATTTTACTGTAAAAAAAAAAGTAAAATAACAGCCTGTAA
This sequence comes from Luehdorfia chinensis, assembly GCA_019845155.1. Lineage (NCBI taxonomy): Eukaryota > Metazoa > Arthropoda > Insecta > Lepidoptera > Papilionidae > Luehdorfia > Luehdorfia chinensis. The sequence continues at coordinate 1,904,682 of JAHVAK010000488.1, forward strand.
ATGTCCCACTGCTGAGCACAGACCTGTTCTCATTTCCGCCACGCTGGCTGCTCCAATGCGGGTTGGCGGACTTCACATGTCTTCGAAATATTTTTTATTTCTCAGACAATCAGATTTCCTCACGATGTTTTCCTTCACCGCCAAACACGTGGTAAATCAGCACTTAAAATTGCAATTAATAATTTTGGTGGTGCCGACATACTCGCGTGCTATGAAATTTTAAAGCGAGCGCCTAGCCCCTGAGCTACCACGGTACTAATACTAATTACAGTGATTAATGTTATTCAAATAGTTATAAGAAGTTACACTTCTGTCTCCTGAAGGTTCTAAGTTGTACGCGCTCTTCCTAAAATAAAACATTACAGCCACGGAGAATTATCTGACTTAAAGTCATAGATAGGAGGTTGACGCCTCGGTTGGCGCAGTGTCCAAATGGTTTCAATTCCCGCAAGAAATAAACATTGTGTGACCTTCAGACAGTTGCTCCGGATCAGTGTGTTGGAATCAGGAATCCGTCTAGGTAGGTACCACCCCAGGGCCCGTTATTCTGCCGTGAAGCAGTAGTGTGCAAATATTACTGTGTTTCGGTTTGAAGGGCACTGTGAGCTAGTGTAATCACTGGGCATATGAGACTTAAGAACTTATGTCTCAGGGTGATGGGCACAGTGTGGCGTCACACAGAAGTTTTCTGGGTGGCACAGCATTTGTTATGGGCAGACGTTGCACTTACCATCAGGTGAACGTTTTGCACGTTTCATCGCTTTAACAAATAAAAAAAATATATAAACGCACCCACCACACAGGAAAAATGCTGCGCACGAACATTTTTTTAAATGACTATAAGTAGATAAAACGTCAGTTCGTGTTTACACAATACGGGTGTGTCTTCTGCCTACTCTTTACAGGAGAAAGGCGTGACTGTATGTACACATGTAATAAAATAACGAATACGTTGTTAAAATCTTAAGTACTAATACATTCTACATTGGTTTATACAGCTTAAAAAAAATCAATTATCGATTTTAATTGCTACTTCTGAGAAGGCATCAATAGTCTCATCTTAATTCTTCTTCAAACAAACAACTTTCGTTTCTTCGGCAAACAAAAATATTTTTGTCACAAATTATTTTTAGGGTTGTCATAGTCTATATAAAGTCTAAAGGTCACTCAGAATAATGGTATGTGGAAATCTTTACTGGATTGATTTCCTCCTGGAAGATTTCGACCACGGCGACTACTTCCGAATATCGTCGGGAGCTATCTGTTGATGCGTAAGAGATATTTTATTGCCACAAGTGTACCCGAGCGCAGTGCATCTGTGTTTGGGTACACTTGTGGCACTCACTCGTCACAAGCTATATCGCCATATGTAACGCTCATGCGGTAAGATCGAAGGTAGGCTAGGATGCAGTGTCAGAAACACGGGGACGATCGCAACACAACTAGATCCGAAAACCAACAATTTGTGTTTAAGCACAATTGTTGGCTCCGGCTGGGATTCGATACCAGAACCCGCGGCATAGAAGTCAGTTACTCAAACCACTGTGCCGTGTGGTAGCGGCCTAAGAAAATCTACCACCCCATCCCATCCCGTGGGTGTCGTAAAAGTCGACAGAGGGAAATTAAAACCAGGAGATGGGCAGCAGCATGTTCCTGGAACATCTGAATAAATAAACTGCGGTTGCCAACCCGCCTGCCAAGCGTGGCAGCTATGGCAAAATCCCTCCAATATGAGAGCTACAAACTTTTGTGGCTATCTATGGGGGAGGCCTATGTTTAGCAGTGGACTTGTGATAGGCTGAAATGATGATGATGATGATGACGAAGACTGTAACAACTATCTTTTCACGATGAAACTTCTGCTTAAATGAAGATTCATTTAATGGTTCTACGATTTCTCTACATAATCAAATGGTTATAAGTGAAACCAGACCATTAAAAATATTGATCAGAGTTTAACACAGTTTATAAACTTTACACGTGGTGGGATTCCTATGCAGGAATCCGTCGACGACTCTAACCACTGGGCCATGCAGTCGTCAAACCTACATTTACTAGACATACCGCTTATGCCCAGCTTCAATACTTACTAGTTATAACCTACATTTTTATTGAATATATTTATGAAATTAATAAATATTTATAAAATAATATTTACTAACAGAGCTGTTGTAGCTTAGAGGCCGGGCGCCCCCCTTAATTTCATAATGCGAGTGAGACCAGAGTTCGATCCCCAGTGCCGGGACCTCTAAAACTGTTCTGCAATTTAAAGTGCTGATTTACCGCGTTGTAAGGTGCGGTGTTGATGTCAAATGAAACTCATGAATGTTCGAATAATACTGAGATATACACAGAGTTACAAAGATTAACTTAGATAGAACTTAGGTAATTGATACATCCCTCACAACGTGCTCAGCGGCGAAGGAAAACATCGTGAGTTTTGCATGTTAAAGGAATAAAAACCTTTCGAGGACATTTGCAGTCCGTCTATCCCGCATTGGAGCGGTGTGGCGGAATCGTCCCAGCTCTGAAACGCTCTCAAAACTGAGAGGAGGCCTGTCGGAGCTATACAGAGAGACATTCGCTTGCTGTTAATTTATTTTAAAAGATTTATTACCCGTGTGGTAGCGGCTTAAGAGAATCTACGACCCCATCTCATCCCGTGGGTGTCGTAAAAGTCGACAGAGGGAAAATTAAAACCAGAAGATGAGCAGCAGCATCTTCCTGGAACATCTGAATAAACAAACTGCGGTTACCAACCCGCCTGCCAAGCGTGGCAACTATGGCAAGATCCCACCAATAATGAAAGCTACAAATTTTTGTGGCAATCTATAGGGGCGGCCTATCCTATGTTCGGCAGTGAACTAGTGATAGGCTGAAATTATGATGATGATGATGACGAAGACTGTAACAACTATCTTTTCACGATGAAACTTCTGTTTAAATGAAGATTCATTTAATGGTCCTAAGATTTCTCTACATAATCAAATGGTTATACGTGAAACCAGATCATTAAAAATATTGATCAGAGTTTAACACGGTTTATGAACTTTACTGGTGGTAGGATTCCTATGCAGGAATCCGTCTAGGTAGGTACCACCCCAGGACCAGTTATTTTGCCGTGAAGCAGTAGCGTGTAAGCATTACTGTGTGCAGTGTGGTGTCAAACAGAAATATTCTGGGTGACACGCATTTGTTGTGGGCGGACATTGCACTTACCATCAGGTGAACGTTTTGCTCGTTTCGTCACTTTCTATAATAAAAAAAAAACTGTAAAGGAACAGCCTATGAGCCTATGAATGTAATGTAATGTGCGAACAAAAAGATTACAAAGTTCTTCGACGCCAAACTATTGTCATAGTTCGTAGGCGTTACGCGCGTCTTCTTGCTATCCTAACATAATATATTTTTTAAATTCATTATCTAATACTTTTAACTTAAACAATAAAAAATTTAATAACTTTTTATATATACATGACATAAGTTAAGCCACCATATTATTTCACTAGTATATAATCTTTTAATTTTCTTCTTAATGTGACAATTAATTTTATTTTCGCTTAATAATTAATCGAGATACCTATTACAACGTTACGTAATAAGTAACTTTATCTCAAATAATGTTGTATGCTGTTTAATATTTCTTTAACATTTATATTTATCTACGTTTCAGGTGCAAGCAAATAATATTGTTGTTGTAATTGTGTGCAAATAGCCTGTTATGGTCGTCTGTACACTTTTCTTTAACTCTTTTATCAACTAATAACTTTAAGAATCTACTTTGAGAACAGGCCTCCTCTGAGTTCTGAGAGGGTTTTGGAGCATGGAAGAGTCCGCCACGCTGCACCATGCTGCTCGCATCACGCATGCGGGTTGGCAGACTTCACTTTTCCATTGTCATGCAGATCCTCACAATATTTTCCTTCACCGCTGAGCACGTGGTAAATCAGCACTTAAAATATCAGAATAATTTTAGAGGTGCCGTCACCGGGGATCGAACTCAGGTCACTCGTGTGCTATGAAATTTAAGGCGAGCGCCCGGCCCCTAAACTACCACTTATTTTATAAATAAACTGTAAAATTAGCAATAAAATAAATTTCACAACACAAATTTTTGATTGCCATCCGCCCACTAGTTTAAATGTCTGTCGTTGACGACGTTTCGACCCGATTAAATCGATATCATAACCAATGAAGCTACTGCTTTATTACGATATTAGGAAATATAGTTTGGAGTCCATAATTTCCGCCCACGTAATATCTTCGGCGTCGGGGGCGACCATGTCCATTCGACCTGATCGCGACTTGCGGTAGAAAGCGCCGCCCACGCGTGCCGAGAGGTCACTCTCCCACGCATCCACTTATACGTCGAGGTCTCTTATATGGTTTCTACCTGCGTAGGTACGATGGCGTCAGTAAACCTTCATGGCGGCGATAGTTTTGCGCAAAAGCGCGGTCGTAATTGCAGGGACAGTAAAACCAATAACCGTGTGGTGGCTTAAGAGAATCTACCACTCCATCCAGTCCCGTGGGTGTTGTAAGTCGACATAGGGAAAATAAAAATCACGTATTTTTTTATGTATGTATGTTTAAGTATATATATATATATATATATGTATGTATGTATATATATATATATATATATGTATATGTATAGATAGATATGTATCTATTCAGTTACTGTGAATTGATTGTTTCAGATTGTTGTTTTACTGTGCACCCTAATATGTTCTCTGCTCAACCCAAAGGTGTACTGGTAGAGAGTGCCTCTAGGCATTAAGTCCGCCTTTTTGTACACTTTTGTGCAAATAAAGTTTAAATAAATAAATAAGTTGTAGAAAGTGAGGAAACGAGCAAAACGTTCACCTGATAGAAAGTACAACATCCACCCACAACAAATGCTGTGTTACTCAGAATATTACTGTGTGACACCACGGTGCGTCCGTCACCCCGAGACATCAGTTCTTAAGTCTCAAAAGCCCAAATGATTACGCTAGCCACAGTGCCCTTCATAGCAAAACACAGTAACGCTTGCACACTACTGCTTCACGGGAGAATAACTGGCCCTGGGGTGGTACCTATCTAGACGGATTCCTGCATAGTAATCCTACCACCAGTTAACTACGTTCAGCGGTTAACTAGTGACAGGCTGAAATGATGAAACCAATTAAAAATTTAACTTTTCTGGAGAGGACATCGTAATAACCACGCCTTGCAGTCGATAGGTAAATAAAGAACAAGACGCCTAGCATTTTATTTATCTATTTAAACTTTATTGTTAACCTTAAGAGGACACAATGGGTGGACTAGATGCCTGTTGGCATTCTCGGCCAGTCAACCCATCATAGACGTGGCGTCCTCTGTCTTAGCACTTCGGTCTGGTCTGTTACCGTGTGCTGGCTAAGAATAAATCTGCCAAATCACCCCACTTTATCACATCACATAAGGGGGCGTCCATTAATTACGAGAGGCGTTTAGGCGGGGTAGGGAGTCGAGCCGAACCTCACCCAATCTCACGTGGGGGGGAGTTGGGGTCTCGGCCAATATCACGTATTTTTTTTTTGCAATAGAAGCTATAGTCGCAAGAGAGCTGGGTTAATTAAAACACGTTTCTCTACAAAAATATGACAAAATCCCACACAGTAATATTTATAGAGGTTACGTGAACGTCACATAATTTCGGTGATGTAATTGCTGTTAGCCTTTTTTGGTTTTTACAGCTTCATCGGATCCTGTGCTCACGGGCCAGGCGTGAACGTTTCAAAGAAGCACCGGTAGCCCCTCGATTTAATGGATAACTTTCTCACTGTGATTCAAGACTTTGTTAGTAGTCTTAATTACCAGTCTAACGTAATTACAATAAAAATACGCATTTTAAAATATCTCACGTGAGATCAGATGAGGAGGAGAGGCTTATCGTAACATGTTTATTTTGTGGGACAAAGCTGTGTAGGATGTTGATAAATAAATTTAATCTGTTGTTTCAGGCGCGATCGCATTTAAACGTAGCGATAGCACCGTAGTATCTCGATGTATTGCAATCTAAATCATTAAATTGAATTAGAGAAAGAGGAGGGCAATGAGTGATTTTAGTTTTAGAAACAATTTTTTTAAACGACTGCAGACAGTAGTCTAGTGTTAGATGGACAATAATTTCTGATGGGCACAGTAGCAGAATACAATCGGAATTTTATAATAATTTAAATTCTCTAGCCGTGTGGTGGCGGCTCGTTAAAAGAATACTACCACTCCATCTCATCCAATGGATATCGTAAAAGGCGAGTAAAGAATTAAACTGCACTGTGCACCCAACAGCGCATGGTGGCGATGGGCTCACCTCCTATCACACCAAGTTCATTATATTGTTTTGGTGAAACGTGGATTGTGGCAGTCATCTGTTTTTGCAGTGAGTGCCCAGTCTCTGACTACCCCTTGTGGGATACAGTCGTGATCTTATGTATGTATGTATGTTTTAACAAGCAGGTAAAAACTCAGACGAGTACAATACAAAACGCCAGAATAACTATCCTCCTCACTAGCAAGGTAACACCAGATTTTTTATGGAAGAACGTGACAAGACAAGCAAATTGTCCGCGTGATGATAAGTGCAGACATAGACTTTTTTCCACGTACACAATACAGAAATCACACAGAGAATGCAAATATAAAAAATATACAGTACAATAAAAAAAAAGAAACAAGATCTATAAAACACTGGAAACAAAATTGACGCTGTATTGTGAAGTCGAGATGGACTCCACTCAGCAAAGAATGCCGCGGAAAGACCGCAGCGCTGGTTTTCTATGGAGCCACTACATAAGTAAAGAGACAACGCACGCACGTGTCTATGTGCAACAAATAAAACTAAGTGAACAGAATGATAAAAAACATGACAATATAGGACAAATATGAGTGGTAATAAGACATCTAATATAGTAAGAACCCCTGCCTAGAACAAATGTTGCCCTGCTCCAAAACCCTCTCAGAAATGAGAGGAGGCCTGTGCTCAACAGTGGTACATTGATAGGCTGTTACTTTACTTTTTTTTAACTGCTGCTTAACGGCACACAACTGGCGTTGCGGTGGTACCCTAGACGGATTCCAGCATGGACTCCTACCACCAGAATACATTTTTATAATGATTAGTCATTATAAATATTCTCTGTGAGGGAGGTTATTCACCTGTAGCGGCATGTCGCCACATGAGAACCTTAAGAAATATTTCATACATTCCATAATCGCGCTATTGAAGTTTTCTAAGATGCGAACTATACTCGTTTATACAACATCTAAATATTACTAGTTGGAGGATCTATTCGATCTGGCGGGTAGCTACCCTTTTCATTGGCAATATCATTCGCCAATCACCCACGCCCAACATCAGGCCGCGTTGAGAAACGTCTTCCGCGCACGAGACCAACTGTTCCCCGCGTTACAGATGGCCGTTGCGAAAGTCAAGCGGAGGTGGGCGATCGCAGGTGTGTTTTGTTTGCAACGAAGTCTTAAAGGAAACAACTTGCTTGTTCAGTGAGTTCAATATTTCATATCATAGAAATATAATATCCATAACAAAAAAGTCTAAATCTCACACTATTTCGTGCGCGCAATGTGCTTAAAAAGCGGTACAAATAATAATAATAATTTAAAACTTCATCGACTAAACTTATTACAGACAGACAGATTTAGTGAAGTCACTGATTTCCGAACTAGGTATGAATTATTAATATAATCAGCGCCCCCGTCCACAGTACACTTGACTTGTCAACATGGTAATAAAAAAATCCTTAAAATAACAAACCTAAAATGATAACAAATTTGTGTTTGTTTGTGTGTGTGTGTGTGTGTGTGTGTGTGTGTGTGTGTGTGTGTGTGTGTGTGTGTGTGTGTGCGCGCGTGTGCGTGTGCGTGTGTGTGTGCGCGTGTGTGTGTGTGTATGTGCGAGTGTGTGTGTGTGTATTTTTACTTTACGTATTAATATATAGATAATACTTTATTTTGCCTGCAATATATTACAATTAGCATAGGCTGCTCTTTGCTTTATAATACGACATAAGTAGCCATTGAATAAAACAACGAGGCGAACTCAAAACAAACCACGCGTGTTTCCACAATTTAGAAAGGCGCACTCGTGACGGGTCGGACTGAGCTGGAGATAAAGCGGCGTCGCGTGCCGGGTCATAGGTGGGCGAGATCGTTATACCAACGTTACAAAAGAATGCCCAGTTCGAGTCCATCGTTAGGCGCAATAATCCCGAAGATCGACTTTCTAGAGAAACAACGACGGCTATATGCATATTGATCGCTTAATTTGGTTGTCTAAACGAACTATTGTTAGATAGACAAGAGAGAGATACGCCACAGAATATTAACAATACAAAATACATTTATTAGAGACCGTAATGATGTATTTGAAAGTTTGTTTTTTGGCGATAGGTGTCCGGCAAAGTACAATGCACCTACCTCTTTCCTACCGAGGTGTCGTAAGAGGCGACTAAGGCATTGTACGGACAGCCTTACCTTCGTGCAGAATAATATGCAATCTGTACTGCTCGTGGAAGCCCAACGGGGAGTAATAATTTCTTTTAACTCGTACCTAAATGACGACGACGCGGTACGCCATCCGTCACGCCTCGTTTCCCGCGGGGGCGAAAAGTAGGCTACGTGTGGCTTCTGCTTACCCCATATATGAAAAAAAAGCTTGTCTGTTCGTACATTACAGTATGTGTTTTAGTAAGTGAAACTTATTTCTTTTCGGTAAAGTAACGTGCCGTGTTAAGAACTGAAATTTCATCCGTACGTACATAGTGTCACGCCTCTTTCCAATAGGGGTAGACAGATACCTTATCTTTCCACTTGCTACGATCCTGACACACATCTTTAGCTTCCTCTACGTTCATCTCTACTTTCATACAAGTTTCACATTTCATGAACAGTTAAACGAATTTGTATTTAAGGAATCGCTCAGGTTTCAAATCAGATTAATTATAGTAATTAACACAAAAACGAGTTGTGTTTGTCTATCCCAATTTTAGTCATATTAAATACTACATGGTACTTTGATGACCGGATCATTCACATCGGCCCTTCTCGGTAATGTCCGGTTTTCGGCGTGCGGCGTCTTAAGGCATGAAGTTTTAAAGTCTAGAAAATTCCTCAATAACCGGGCTGTCCAGACATTCACGCGCTCAAACCTATAATAACCTTTGCAGCTTTATTTTAGTGATAAGATTAGTAAATATTAATAATTATTAAATATCAAGATACAATTCTATAATAGTTTAAATTAAGATGTACTTTTAATTAACCTACTTCAAAAAAAGTCTGGAAACAATATTCATTTTGCAAAAACAAGCATTTCTGGCAATATATAACTTGGGTCCTCGCGAGTCTCTACGATATCTATTCAAGGATACTAATATTGTGACACTTCTCTCGTTGTATATTAATGAAAATATAATTTACGTACGGAAACTCATTTATTTATTTAATAAAAAAGTGACTGTATCCTGTAGAATGGGCCGAAGCGACACGCTAGAGGTTCCTGTGTTTAGGTTGGCCAAAACTAGAAAATCTTTTCTTGGTAGTTCCATAAAATTTTATTAGAAAATTCCTAAAAGTGTGACTCGAAAAACTGACATAGAATTCAATAAACTTGTCAAGAAGACATTCAGCAGACATACAAGCGTATTATAAAATAGATCATTACATAGAGGATAAAGATGTGTGAAAATAACTCTTACTCTGCATTTGCAAGCTCCCTGGCTACTAAATTTATGATGTAATTTTTATGTAATTTATAAATGATATAATATGGCATTGCAAAAAAGAAAGACTCCAGAGTTTCTTGCCGGTTCTTCTCTGATAAGGTCTTATTTTTTTTTGAACCGGTGTAGATTTTGACATTCAAAGGAGCTTTATACAAGCCTAAACTGAATAAAGAAATTTTGACTTTAACCTTGAAGTAAAGTCGTTCGAAAAATAATTCGAGAACATGGGAAGTCCGCCAACCCGCATTGGAGCAGCGTGGCAGACACTTCCTGGCTCCGAAACTCTCTCAGAAATTAGAGGAGGCCTGTGCACTTGACCTGTTACTTTACTTTTACATTTTTATACAACCTAAGCTCCACGTATATAACTTTGAAACGCGGTTCAAATTCTGAACGCCCAATTTTCGACGTTCATCTCTTTAAACGCGTTAAAGAGCTGTCATTGTCAATTGCACAACTATGTAAACACAAAAATGATTTTTAATTCGTATTGTTTATTATTTGCATACCTATGTGGTTACATAGGATAAAGCATATGCATAAAAACAGGCTGTTTGATGTCGCAAAAAACGAAATACAACGACTTTTTGTTTTATATTGTGACGATATTTCATGTAAACTTCCTTTTTCTTAACACGAACAAAATGGAGCCGGTGAAATTGGTTAGACGAAAACCGAGATCAAATGATACACTTGAACTCAGTTAAGTAAAACGTGGTTTTATTAAACTTGGTTTCCTTTTTTTTTGGTTGGTTGGTAGAAGTAAAGAGTCTACTCCTTTCTCAAAGGCCGGCAACGCACCCGGAATTCCTCTGGTATAGCGGATGTTCATGGGCTGCGGTGATAACTTAGCATCAGGTGAGCCGCATGATCGTTTGTCCCATCTTCTATAAAAAAAAATTGGAAAGAACTGTAGCTGGTGGTTCAAGACAGTGATTTGTGGCAATCTATTAGGGAAGGCTTATGTTCAGCTATATTGCTATTCTGGGATAATGGTGGAAACATCTTCTGGTATTCTACCTGCCATTACAAGCTTTACCATTACTGCCATACAAGATTGCGCATCAATAGCGTATAATTTCTATCGATAAATCGTTGCTGATAACATTGGCCAAGACAAATGTTTAATGGTCTAAATTGCACTTACAACAACAATAGTTGATAAGACATACGCTTCGGCAACGATGAATTATTGATTTTATCTTTATATATGTACATATATATATTTCTTAAAAGAAACGGTGTCCCACACTAGGACTTCTTCTGTATCGTGGGTGCACACACACAAGCAGAGGCGAAGAACAATTTGTGTATTTGCTCAAACGTCGGCTCTGGTTGGGATTTAAACGCAGGATTCACGGTCTAGAAGTCGGGTACTCTGACCACTGGAGACATTGCCATTACATTACACGTATTAAAATATATATTTATATTTGAACACCTTTAAACCGAAACACAGTAATGTTTGCACACTACTACTGCTTCACGGCAGAATAACTGACCCTGCGGTGCTGGAGTTTCTATACATTGTATAGGTGAAGTTACCGCCATTAGCCTTCTTGGCTTTTACCGCTTCATGGGAGGGAATAGAATTCCTATGCAGGAGTCCGTCTGGGTAATAATAGTAAAAATACAACTAGCAATGCCACTTATTCTCCGTGGTAGGATTCCTGTGCGGGAATCTGTCTAGGTAGGTACCACCCCATGGCCAGTTATTCTGCCGTGAAGCAGTAGTGTGCAAGCATTACTGTGTTTCGGTTTGAAGGGCACTGTGAGCTAATTTAATCACTGGGCATATGAGACTTAAGAACTCCTGTCTAAGGGTGAGGGGCGCAGTGATGTATGCATTTGAGACTTAACATAAGAGTGTGACACAGCATTTGTGGGCGGACGTAGCACTTACCATCAGGTGATTGTTTTGCTCGTTTCGTCACTTTATGCAACAAAAAAAGAAACAAAAGCAGTAGTATGCGAACATTACTGTGTTTCGGTCACTGATACTCGTAGCTAGAGTAATTAGTGAGCACAATGGGACTTAAGAACTGATGTTTCGGGTGAAGAGTGCAGTATGGTGCCACACAGATGTATTCTGGATGACACATCATTTGTTACGATCAGACGTTGCACTTACCATCGGGAGAACGTTTTGCTCGTCTCGTCACTTCCTCAGTTCAGAATTAGAAGTTTTATGAATCAATTTGTTTAGTACCACTGCAGCAGTACTCCGTCTAGGTAGGTACCACCCCAGGGCCAGTTCTTCCACCGTGAAGCAGTAGTGTGCAAACATTACTGTGTTTGTTCGGTTTGAAAGACACTGTGAGCTAGCGTAATCACTGGGCATATGAGACTTAAGAACTCATGTCTAAGGGTGACGGGAACAGTGTGGTGTCACAAATAAATATTCTGAGTGACACAGCATTTGTTATGGGCATACGTTGCACCTATCATCAGGTGAACGTTTTGCTCGTTTCCTCACCTTATCTAATAAAAAAAACCGCAAGCAGACATAAAATGTTTCTAAGCCATGTTACCAGAAATAATATTGTTTGTCTAATATATTATACGCCACCAATTATAATAAATTGGAATCCACGTATAATAAATTAGGCGCCGCCCGAACACCTGTTAAATGAGATAATCGAATGTTGCGAAATTCAGAATCGTCGGCGGAGCAGTGAACTGGTCTCATGCAATTATTTCGACTCGATTCTAAGCTACTAACGTACGATAAAATAATAAAGACGTAAACTTTATGACTCCTTTACAGTCTCAGAAGCTTTTACTTTATTCCTGTTTCATCTTAATTACTGCTGTATAAATAATATACACAAAGGCATACTATTAAATATTGTCCTGTCCTGAAGAAAAAGTAGGTATACGTTTTTATTATCTATACAAATAAATAAAATTTAAGTTTCTGTTTGTAATAACAAAATAACAGCTTTTCACTCGTTGCTTATGAAAGTATATACGGTACTTATAAGAAGAAAACTATTTTTTTTTATTTTTGTCTGTCTGTCTGTCTATCTATCTGTCTGGTTGTTCCGGCTAATCTACGAAACGGCTGGATTGTTTTTGACAGGACTTTCACTGACAGATAGCTAATACTATAGCGGGTAACTTATTCTAATTATTTAATTTTAGAAAAACGCGAGTGAAACCGCGGGCTAGAAGTAGAATAAAATTGTAATGTAGCAAACTCTTGATTTACACCAACAATACATGAACAGCCTGTAAGTATCCAACAGCTGGGGGCAGGCCTCTCCTAGTTTTTGAGAGGATTTTAGAACCGCCTAGGCTGATTCAGTCGTCGTAATATATTTCTTATTTCTTAGATATGCAGCTGCCAAATCTGGAAAACAGTTGTAATACCCGAACCGGGAATCGAAGCCAGGTTCAGCTACCGAGCCTCTAATAGCCCTAAAAAAATACTCATCAATTAGAAAGCAATGTTTAACATACAGACTTGAACTACTTAGCGTCGGAAAAATAGATCGGTGTATCTCTTAATTGATACGAATGCGCGATGGGAAGGTGTTGAAAAAACTCGATCTGTCTTCGGTGTTAATGAATGAAGGTAATCCGAACGAGGCAATTTATGCAAACGGCTGAGACACTCCATTGACGGGAAGTCATTGAGAGATCTCCGTAACGGTACTAGAATACTGGTCTCATCTGTTTGTGGAACGTCGATAGGCGTTGAGTGGTGCAACGCTGATGTTAGTATGGAGATGACGAAAACTTTGTAAGTTTTAACTTTGCATAATCGATTCGATTTTATCATACCACTAGCTGAAGCCCGCGACTTCGTCCGCGTGGATACAGGTTTTTTAAAAATCCCGTCGGAACTATTTGATGTTCCAGAATAAGAAATATCCTGTGAGGAATTTCGTTAAGTTCGGTTCAACGGTTGGGCTGTAAAAAGGTTACAAACGGAGAGGGACAGAGAGAGTAACTTTTGCATTTATAATATTAGTATGGATAAAAATGTCGTGATTTTATTTGTAGATAAGTACCACGTGTCTAACAAGTTAAACTAAAAACTTAAATTGTTCGATGTTGTTGAAATTTTTAATACAAATTCCCGAGATAAACACTCACTATGTACGGATTTTACGTCCATTTACTAATGTGTAATCGGGCTGGTGCGGTTCTCTATACAAACTTTTAAATAACAACGACTTCTGAGCCGGGGCAGGTAATCTCCGAAGGTCAGGTCCCGATATCTCCGAAATTAAGAATAGAATAATTTTTTTTATTCAATATAAATTACATAATACATACATAATACTTATTTGAAGTCATTTTTTTTCTTTTTTTTAACTACAGTGGTTCGCAAAAATGCCCTGTCCTGGGAAGAAACAGTAAGAAACCCAGCGATTTTTTTTTCAGTATTTTTTTTAAATAATGTACAATAACATCAGTATTATACAGATGTAGAAATAGCTTGGCGGCGATCGCCTCATTCCCAGGGGTTATCGTCATCTATGTATTCTTTAATATTATAATAACCCTTTTTATGAAGTCTTTACCGATATAGACACCACGAACAAACAGATTTTCAACCCTTTCACCCATTCAGGAGTAAAGGTTCGTTGCAGCTGCACTGCAATTAGATTTTTATATGAAAGTAGGTGACGAGACGAGCAAGTTCCTGATGGTAAGTGGCACGCCTGCCTATAACAGTTGCGGATTCACCTAGAAGCATCTGCATAGTATCCTTGAAATTACCGATCTAATAGAAACGCGACCTAACGCAAACGTCGCCCGCGAAACGTGCTAGACGACACGGACGTCTCAGCACTCCCTGGCCACAATACGGTCAGTCACGATCCAGGCTACACTGTACACACAGTCAATAGCTTTAACATAACACGCACCACGACGCGCGACCGCCGTAGAGAGCGGCGCAGCAGTCGACAATCACACCGCGTACACAAGATACACCCTTGTTCCAGGGCGGTTCTCAACGCCCAGAGTTACCGACACACAAGTCGACAGTCCGAATGGAGGCCCGCAGCCTCCCTCGGACGGTCATTAGACGATTTTGAGATATTCGAAATCGCGCAAGCACGCAGCGAACGCGACAGTCCGAATTTCGAGGTTTTTGTAGGAATATTTTTTATGTATTTACGTTTGGGTCAAACCAAACCTGGCACGCGGGCCCCTGGCACGCGGGCCCCTGGCCCGTGAGCACAGTATCCGACGAAGCTGTAAAAGCCAAATAGGCTAACAGCAATTACATCATCGAAATTATATATAGTACCCTTGGTGGAACACTGCACTGCTGCAACCAGGAGGACATCGTATGTAAGATTTATCCGCCTTCGTGCACAGATTAAGTTTCATACAGTACACGAGTGTCCCGAGTTCGATTTCCGGTGACTGCACCACCAAAGTTTGTAATTGCAATTTTCAGCCCTGATTTATGACGTGCTCGGCGAAGAGAACATATACATAAGGAGAGAATCTGCCATCATCAACATCATCATGTCAGCCTATCATTAGTCCTCTCCTGTACACAGGCCTCCCCCATAGACTGTCATATTAGTTTGTCGCTCTCATTTTGGGGGGTTTTTGCTATAGTTGCCACGCTTGGCAGGCGGGTTCGCAACCGCGGTTTATTTATTCAGACGTTCCAGGAAGACGCTGCTGCCCATCTTCTGGTTTTAATTTTCACTCTGTCGATTTTCACAACACTCACGGGATGAGATGAGGTGGTAGATTCTCTTAAGCCGTATATATCCGCCGTGTGTACGTGGAAAATAAAAAATATGTGGATTGTGCACGCCGCCAAAAAAAATCATTATGCAATGTTATATTACTTTTTAAGGAGTCTCTAAAGACATTTAGAAAAATTAATTACGTTTCATTAGAAACTGATACCTGTTTTATTGCACGCAGGTGTTTTTGCTACGTTCTAAAATAATTTTATTTAAATTTGTCTATCTGGCCAACGTTCAGCTTAACAGATGATGTAACATGACACTGTCATCATCGTATAGGGTAATCGAGGCATGTCTATCGATACGTTTGGCTACAATAGCTTAGTGTCGTGGCATATCTATCGATACGTTTGGCTTCAATAGTGTAAATGAATTGTAGATACTAAATCTTTTTTACTCCCTCGTCCCGTGGGTGTTGTAAAAGTCGACTAAGGGAAATCCCAGGGTAATCTGGTTAACATGAAATAATCCGCCATGCTGCCCCTGCGCGAATTGGCAGACTTCAAATACATACATACGCATACATACAGTAACATACAGTAGCAAATACATACATACAGTCACGCCCTTCTCCCATACAAGAGGTAGGCAGAGGCGACACATGTAGCCCACTTTTCATTCCCGTGGGACTTCAAATATCTAGAAATTTCTTTTCTTTCTCAAATATGCCCGTCTACGATAGGGCTGCCATACGTCTCGGTACACCGGGACATGTCGCGGTTCGAAGCGTTGTGTCCCGGATAGCAAGTCATTTGTCCCGGCATGAACACTTCCTGTAAGCTGCCTCTGCACAAGTGCCGCATCTACGATCTGCGAGAGAAGTGGAGTGGAGGCATGTTACCAGAGTTTTTGAATAAACCATGTCCACCCCATTTCTGATCTAAATGTCCTGGTCAGCGACTCGGCATTTGTGACAGCCCTAGTCTACGAGCATTCATTTTAGCATTATTATAGTATAAATACACTTATTCATCAACCCTCTTAAACGTAGACAAGAGAAAATAAGACACTGAGATCTACGATCATCTGTCTGTCTATTGATCAATTTTAGAAAATCGAAATGTCGAATAGGCATTGAACTCCTTGCAACCCTGGTCCGCCGATCTAGTCACAACTTGTCCGAGAACAGAAGTGAGAGGTCACGAATCTCCGAACCAGTTTGCTATCGCAACGTTAAAATCATCAGCCGACTTCCATCTCCGGACGCTGTGCCGTTCATTGACAACTTCTAATTATAATAAAATCGACTGCCATTGCGTGAGAACTTTTCTGGCCTCTGATGTTACTAGAGTCGAAAATTAGAAGACATACGAAATGAAATTATATAAACTTTTATTTTTTTTAACGTTTCTTAACGAAGGAACTAATGTAGTTATTATTAAAAAAATATTTTAACTAGCTGTGCCCTGCGGTTTCACCCGCGTATAAAAGCCGACCCCGATCGATGATAGTCAAAAATATTGGTTATACATACATACATACATAAGATCACGACTGTATCCCATAAAGGGTAGTCAGACACTGGGCACTCACTGCAAAAACAGATGACTGCCACAATCCACGTTTCACCAAAACAATGAGCTGTTGGGTGCACAGTGCAGTTTAATTCCTTACTAGCCTTTTACGTGATCCATTGGATGAGATGGAGTGGTAGTATTCTTTTAACGAGCCGCCATATGGTTATTATTAATTGAGAAATGTACTTAATTTATAACAAAATTGTCGAATTGGCAATTCGATGATAATAAAATTAAAGACTTGGCTCTACGTGAGATCTCACAACTTTTTAAGCTATTAACGGTTGCGATTCGAGGCTTGTCATATATTTTTTACATTTAAATGTTTTTGATGGGATATTTATTGTTCAATAGTCTGTGTACGAATATCTTACCGTACTCATCTCGGCAGAAGGTTACAATACTTTTATTGTTTTATTGGAATAAAAAAACTTTAGTCATAAACTAGCGTACAGAGACAAAACAAAATCCATTTACGTACTGAAAACATACATAATTTTTTTTTAATTAAGGTATTAACAACCCATTATGCGTTAGTAATATCTAATAAGACTATGTTAGTGGTAAAAAATAATAAAATAAAACAAACAAAAATAACTTAAAAAAAATTGTTTCTCCGAAAATATAGCAGTGTTCGAATTCGAACACCATAGGTATTAATACAGAAATGACTTCATAATTTCTCCACGCACACACGCAGACCGTTCGGTCGGTGAGCACGCACACAGGCGCGGCTTCCGGTCGCATCTGTGAATGACGCGTACGCGCATGTTTACTACGGCCCGCCTGTCGATCAATTCTGCGCGGGCTTGCGTCATCACTACAGTAGCCATGTTAGTACATGTAACTGCAGAAAGAGAACATATTTGTAATTGAATCGATCAATAGTCGACAATTTTTTTTTGTAGAACACTAGTGAATCGTTCAACTGATGGTACTATGTGCAACGTTTGGCCATAACAAATCCTATGTCACTCAGAACTAGGGTTGGCACATTTTTGGGGCGGATTTTTTTTTATTGGATAAAGTGACGAGACGAGGAAAACGTTCACCAGATGTCGCCCAGAACATTTCTGTGATGCACCACAAGGCGCCCGTCACTCCGATACATCAATTCTTTAGTCTCAGATGCCCAGTAATTACACTAGCCAACAGTGCCCTTCAGACCGAAACAGTAATCTTTGCAAGCTACTCGTGGACGGTGGAATGGCTGGCACTGCGGTGGTGCCTACCTAGACGGACTGCTGTATAGGAATCCCGACACCAGTAAAACCTTCCTATTAACAGTTAATAACAGTCCGTTCGCGTTAAGAAAATAGTGAGTCATTAGTGCAACTACACGGTAAGGGTGTATTCACAGTGGAGTAAAAATTCAAACATTTTTTTTTCATAAAATGTCATCATCATCATTTCAGCCTATTACAGTCCAATGTTGAACATAGGCCTCCCCCATAGATTGCCACAAAACACGGTCCTGAGCCACCTGCATCCATCGACTTCCCGCAAAACCGTGCAGGTCGTCGCTTCATCTAGTGGGGGGTCGCCCTACGCTGCGTTTGCCGGTACGAGGTTGCCACTCGAGAACCTTTCTTCCCCAACGGTTGTCGGTTCTACGAGCTATATGGCCGGCCCATTGCCACTTCAGCTTGCTAATCCTAAGGGCTATGTCGGTTATACTAGTTCTGCTGCGGATAACATCGTTGCGGATTTTATCTCGCAGAGAAACTCCGAGCATAGACCTTTCCATAGCTCGCTGCGCGACTCTGAGCTTCCTCATGCGGCCTGCAGTGAAGGACCACGTTGCGGTTCCGTAAGTCATCACTGGCAACACGCACTGGTTAATGGAAACAAATTGTCTTAAAATTACTTAAATCACTTATCCGTATCGCTAGATTCTCCAGTTACATTTATTATGAAAGAATTTTGTTCTGCAAGTTGATCCTTTTGTTCTTTAATAATTTTATAAACAGTATTTTCGGATACACCTCATGCACTTGCTGTTTTTATTAGGTACTGTGCTCTCCACGGTCGCATTTAAATCACACAGTTTAAAATACTTATAAACATTGTAAATTATGCGTCTCTCTCCGCTATGGATTATCGATCCATTTTTATTCTTCCGAATAGGTGAGGTATTATATGAGGTATTTTCAAAATTGTATGTTGAATGAGTAACTCGCAAAATACACAAATACACTACCATTTTGTTCGAAGGTTTGACTTCAACTGGTCACTGTGAACTCGACTTTTTAGCATTCTAATTGGCTGGGGGGCGTGGCCAGGCCGGCGGACAACGACTCACTATTTTCCCAACGCGTATGGACTATAGTTTTATCTAGTTAAATCCAGACAAATTTCGAACTTTTTGGCCACCCCACCACCAATTAGTAATGCGGCAAGCGGCAAATGTTCTGCATCACATTGCTGTGGGCAGATCGTGACGGTAATTATTGCAAAACTAGTTTACAGACACTGTTATTTCGGCAATTTATTTGCTAATAGATTTACATCTTTTTTTTTGTTTAACTACTCATATAATATTATTTTGGTCACCCTACCCCCTGTACGTTGCCAACGGTACGCCAACGGTGGCATGAGGCAAACGATAAAATAGGTCGCGAATACTCATGAAAACAAATTCTTTGCTGATTGCTAAAGATTTTCTTTAGTAAATCAACACAAACAAATAAAATTGAAGTGTCTGTTTATATTAACAAAATAACAGCTTTTTACTCAATGTTCACGAAAGTATATACGGTACTAACAAGAAAAAAAAATGTATTAAATTTTTTGTCGTCTGTCTGTCTGTTTGTTCCGGCTAATCTCCGAAACGGATGAACCGACTTTGACGGGACTTTCACTGTCAGATAGCTGATATTGTAGCGGGTAACTAAGGCTACTTTAATTTTTGGAAAAATAATTACAATTCCGCGCAAATAAATTAAAACCCCAAAAACCGTTATAAGTATATGTAAAGCCGCGGGGCTCAGCACGTGAATTTATATAAACAAGCGAACATATAACATGGTAGCACAGGGGCATGGACGATCGGAATAAATCTCATAGTAAATACGCGAGTGACCAGAGTTCGATGCCCGGTAGCGGCACCTCTAAAGTTCTTGTTGCAATTTTGAAATACCTTCGCGCTTGGCGGTGAAGTAAAATGTAGGGTATTCTTACGAAGTTTACCTTGATGGATTTAAATATTTCGGGAACGTGAGAAGTCCACCAAGCCGCATTAATGCAGACTGTTGAGCTATTGCGGGCTCCTAGAGCCTTACAAAAATGAGAGACATGCCCGTTAGCATTATTAAACTGAAAAATCAGGAGCCATTTGGTCGGCATAACCCGAATAATAATTGTAAAGTGCCATTTCGTGGGCTTTACTCCAAATAATTATTGTCGAAAGTCAAAGGTACCTCATTAACAATCGCTGGTAGATTGTAAAAAACATCGTTTTACAAACGAAAACTTACTTTAAATACTTCTTACGTTGTAAAACAAAGAAATTATGTTGCGTTTAAAAAAAATTAACTTGACCTCCAAATGCCGTTGCGAAATACAGCGCCACATTCCCGCTAAAAAACTTTTTTTTGCATTTGAGGAAGAGATGAGACGAATTCACTTGATGGTAAGTGCAACGTCCGCCCATAGCAATGTTGTGTCACCCACAATATTTCTGTGTTGCAGCACACTGCGCCAGTCCCCCTGAGACATCAGTTCTTAAGTCTCAAAAGTCCAGTGCTCACGCTAGCTCTCAGTGCCCTTCGAACCGAAACAAAGTAATGTCTGCACACTACTGCTTCACCGCAGAATAACTGGCCCTGGGGTGGTACCTACCTACCACCAGTAAGTAATAACCTGCCTCATAGACTTGGTATTTTCTGAGCAATACAAAGGAACCTAGCAGAAAAACCAGTACCATGAGGCTACAATAAAAAAAACATTTTAGAAGAATGCTTTTCAGAGGCCTCATTGCCAAAGGAACTTTCTCTTATCGTCGCATCGTAGAATTTGTGCTCACGTTTGTTACCCAAAAAAAAAGTCTTTTGCATGCTGTTACGGTCTATTTCCGACTGCAAACAAGGGGAGACCAGCAGTAGGTTGACTGTTACTTTACACTTCTTAAATTTATAAATAAAAGGAAATTTAAAAATAAGGAAGCGTCAATAAAGCTTGGAACAGACTTTTGATGTTCAAGCAGCACTCAATGTCATTGATACGCCGCATGCAATATTAGACGACAGCGTAGCATAGTCGTCAGAGTATTTGGCTTTTACGCCATAGGTTCGAATCCCAACGGGAGTCAACATTTGCAGCATAAAAACAAAGTTGGTTGTCAATGTCTTTAAATTTATTTCTGTAATACCACTATTTAAGGGAAATTCCAATGAGAAGGATTATTTTTCAACAAGAAAAAAAACTACTTGCTCGTCTCATCACTACGCGTCTAATAAAAAAATATTACAAGAACATTCGGTATCACCAATAAGGTCATCGACTTCGCCGTAATGTATTCATAGATTGAACCTCTAATTTACGAGCGACATAAATACACGATTCTAAACTGCGGACGCGGGCAGGTAGGCAATAAATTGTCGTGCTGATATCTGGGCAATTCATTTGCGGATAAAGTCTAGTTCCGTTGATCGATTGTTCAACCTGTTCTAGGGCGTGGCGGCTGAGTTATAGGAAGCTTACGACGGTTGTACTAATGCAAATTGTGCACATTCTCAAAAGCACGTAGGTATATTACATACATACATAAGATCACGACTGTATCCCAGGGGTAGTAGGAGACTGGGCACTCACTGCTAAAACAGACGACTGCCACAATCCACGTTTCACCAAAACAATATAATGCACTTGGTGTGATAGGTGGTGAGCCCATCGCCACTATGCGCTGTTGGGTGCACAGTGCAGTTTAATTCCTTACTCGCCTTTTACGAGATCCATTGGATGAGATGGAGTGGTAGTATTCTGTTAACGAGCCGCCACCACACGGCTAGTAGGTAGGTAGGTATATTACTGCAATTAAAATTGACTGGTCACATCGCAGAAGATATAGACGCTGAAGTAAACGCTTTATAAAAAAGTAAAGGAGAAATAGAAAACGACAGTCAACCGCCGACTCGGCGGATATAGAGTCGGTGTCGCTGGATAGTGCCTCGCTTTGGGGTGAAACACGTGTTCTCGACTTCAGTGGTGTGTATTGCCTAGAGGTAGTGTTGTAGTGGTGGAGGGCATCTGTTGGCGGTTCCCGGTGGCGGTATTGGTTTTCTTGTGCACGCTGTTGAGGGAAGGCGGGCGGTGCTCTTCGGGTCCGGGTAATACACACCATTTTACATTTTGCATGCGGATCTTAGCAAATTGACTTTCTCTCTTTTACTATAATGGATTTCCGCAAAGTAACGCCTGATTCTATTAACTATGCTTTATAAAATAGTAATTGCGTTGAGGAAATATCTAAGCAATACGAACGGAAAAAGGAAATGGTGACACAGCGCCACGAGAACTTAAATCTGTGTCAGAATAATTGAAAATTTAGTAAAACATAAAAAATAGATAGCAATATACATAATTAAAAAAATAAACCGGATCGAGCACATATTCTAGACATCGCTAATTAAAGTATTATTACTTTCAGATCTCACATGAGATAGACACCTAGCGCTCCGGATGCTGTGTACGGACGGCCTCGAGTCGATCGGGGTTAATTTATCTCCGGAGATATCGGAATCGCAGCGGAAGTCATCATTCATGCAATAAGCTTAGAGAACTATGAACGACGTATCCGTGTTTGATCATTATTTGTCCAAATATATCGTCAGTGAATTAAGACAATAGGTTAATGTACTAGTTTCATTCAGCTTGCGTGATTAAATTTCGCAGCTTTATATTCGCCATCTGAATACTGACGTGAACTGTTTCCTAGCACAAGCTTAAATTCGGAACGGATAACAAGATTTGTAGTTATATTAGTATCATTGCTGTATTTTTTTTAAAAAAAATACATTAAAAATACAGCTTTGAATTACGATACACGTCCGCCAGATTCGTTCCTTTTTTTATAGGGAAAAGTGAATAGACGAGCAAAACGTTCACCAGAATGTTAGTGCGACGTTTGCCCATAACAAATGCTACGTCACCCAGAACATTCCACCCCAGAACCATCAGTTCTTAAGTCTCATACGACCAGTTATTACGCTAGCTCTCAGTGCCCTACAAACCGAAACACAGTAATGTTTGCAAACTCCTGCTTCACGGCAGAATAACTGGCCCTCGGGTGGTACCTACCTAGACGGATTTCTGCATAGGAATCCTACCACCAGACCAAATTTCCTACCGAAATACCGGAAGAGGCGACTAGGGTACTGTACGGACAGCCTTTATTCGTATATAATAACAATATTATATGCAACGCTGTCACTATACTACTCGTGGGAACGCAATGGGGAGTAACAAGTTTTTGACTCGTACCAAAATGGTACCGAAGTGGTCCACCACCCGTTCACGTCTCGTTTCCCGCGGGGGTAAAACGAGGGCTACTGATGTGGTCTCTGTCTACCCTTTATATGGGAAAAGAGCATGATTGTAATTCTTCTTCTACATATTTTTTTTTTGATATTCCGCCATCGAGCAGCAGTGTGTAAACATTACTGTTTCGGTTTGAAGGGCACCGATAGCTTGTGTAATTTCTGGGCATTAAGAACTGATGCCTCCGGGTGACGAGCGATTGAACGATTTCCGCGTTTCGTCGATTTTTTATATAAAAAAGTCACCAGTAATATCTCACGACACGTTAACTTTTTTGTTTCCTTAACATCCGCAATTCTTGAATAATTGCAAGTGCGTTGCCGGCCTTTGAGAAAAGAGACTATTATTTTCTTAAAGATCCCTAAATCGCATCGGTCATTCCACGGAGTGCGTGGTGGACAAAATCCATACTACAAATGCGAAAGTAACTCCCTCTGTCCCTCGTGTCTGTTTGTTACCTTTTCACGGCTCAACCGATGAACCGATCTTGACGAAATTCGGCACAGAGATAGCTTGCATCCTGGAGACGGTCATAGAATATTTTTACCTCGAAAAATCAAATAGTTCGTACGGGATATTTAAAAAAACCTATAGCAACGCAAAGACGCGGACATCAGCTAGTTTCTAATAAAACGCACAGTGGTTGAATGCCAGTTAGGCAGGTGAGATATAGCTAGTAAAGAGTGCTGTACATACGACCCCTCAAAACAGTCAAGTGTAACTGGGACAGCGTATCCGACGTCCGCGTGTCGTTTGCGGCGCGCGCCGGGCCGTCTCGCGCGCTCGCCCGATATAGCTCGCAATGCAAACGTGTCATTGCACTAGGGCGGACGAGTTTCGCCTTGCTACTATTTTGTATTTTAATGGCAGACAGACGCTTAAGCTAGCAGCTGTTGCACATAAAGGCTCGCCGGCAGATATTCCACGTTCGCAAAGAATATCAGCGTAATTTATTAGATGTAAGAGCGCGTATGAAAAAAACGAACAGATAATGAACTTGATCAAAAAACCGACTTCAATGCAGCAGCAGCCCCAGACAATGGTTATACTCGTACCATGGGTACTGTAAAGCAGTCGAAACGTCGGGTTATAAATAGTAAAATAGAACGCTATAAAATCCGTAAAATTAGTTTCATTTAAATTCTTATACGAATTGAGGAGTTTCATGATTTTCTCATGGCTCCCATCATCAGCACCTGACCAATATTTGTATGTGACCAACCTCGAGCATAACCGATTTCAACCGAAAAACGCAGAATTGACACATCGGTTCGCATTGGCAACATACACAAAAAAAAATATTCAATCGAATTGAGAACCTGTTCCTATCTTTAAGTCGGTTAAAGAAAAGGCCAAACTATGTCGAATAGAACAATAGTTACGTTATAAAAAAACATAGAAATTTGCAAATCTGATCCTCCATTTCAACACATTCAGTGATATACAGTTCACAATTGGAAGAGTGCGTGCAGGAATTACACCATTTAACTCCCTATCCACTCTCCATCATGGGACATCATAAAGTGTAGTAACTGGAATAATTTACCTGCATAAGTCTTTCGTACTCAAGAATATAGAAGGCTTTAGTAAAAAAAAAGTGACATACATAATGCAAATACCAGGGAGAAACACAAGCTTATAATGCCGGCTACTCGACTCAATGGTCAGTAACTCATTCATAGGGCAAAGTATAAGTTCTTAGGCCCAGTGAGTGCACAAGGTATTTATTGCCATAGTTTATTAAACAGACTATATTATATACTAAAGGCTGTTTCTGAATACGAATTCCTCATGTACATAATTTTTTTTTTTTTCTAAAAAAATTACTAAAAAAGAAGATACATTTTCAGACAGATACATCTCCGTACAGAGGAACCTCATATAGAAACGGTAGTAGAATTAAAAAAAAGTCATCTGACAAACAAAATCTGTTCTTACGACAGAGAATACATTTATTTTATTTCATTTCCGTCCTATTACAATGTGGGTGTCTTCAGAAGAGGAATGAGTACCCTCTGCAAAGCTAGTGCGTTTACCACCCAGAACTAATCTACCACATACCATCAGAGAAATAGTTTATTTATTAAAGTGAAAGGAGAAGACTTGAGATATAACTGGCAATACTACTGTTAGGCACACGTGAGTTTTTAGTACAAAACTGAATTCTGTTTAGTAAGATAGATGCAGATGCTGTATTTGTTGTAGATGCTGTGTTTGTTGTAGATGCTGTATTTGTTGTAGATGCTGTGTTTGTTGTAGATGCAGTATTTGTTGTAGCTGCTGTATTTGTTGTAGATGCTGTATTTGTTGTAGATGCTGTATTTGTTGTAGATGCAGTATTTGTTGTAGATGCTGTATTTATTGAAATTGCAGTATTTTTGTACAGCTTCTACAACCCAACTAAAATTAATTAAACGTTACACAGTTGCGTTTGCAAACCACTGTTTGACGGCATTACCCAAGCAAATGTGCAGTTCTAACACCTAAAGGTGGTACATACTGCTGTGTCATAATTTAGCTTTCGTCATCATCATCATCATTTCAGCCTGTCACTGGTCCAATGCTGAACATGGCATATGTCCCCACTAGAGTGCTAAAAACGTTTGAAGCTCTCATTTTTGGGGGCTTTTGCCATAGTTGCCACGCTTGGCAGGCGGGTTGGCAACCGCAGTGTATTTATTCAGATGTTTCAGGAAGACGCTGCTGCCCATCTCCTGGTTTTAATTATCCCTCTGTCGACTTTTACGAAATCCATTGGATGAGATGAGGTGGTAGATTTTCTGGCTGCCACACGCTAACAGATCCTTATACCGCTGCCACACGCTACCGGCGAGTTATAGTAATGTTATTTGTTTCAACATAACTTTATTACGCTTTTAGCGGTATATCATAACAGCATTCACACATGCACACATGTTTTTCTTATAGTTTCGACTTGCGCCTGTATTGCCATTCGTAAGACGTTAACCGTACCATGCACAGTTCAATACTAATTATTTTAGTTGAGAATTTCCCACGGCTTTTAACAACACACGTGTTTTCGTTTAAGTTAGCGAGATTAGCGAGAAACGCATTTAGTCACTACATTACAGTGGATTAGCTCACAGTAAAAACATTTTTGCTTTCTTCTTTTTTATTCCGATTAGCCGATAGGTGTCCCGGCAGAGTAGAATAGCACCTACCTCTTTCCTACCGAGCTGTCGTAAGAGGCGACTAATATTATTGTATGTATGTACTGTACGGACAGCCTTTATTCGTACTGAAATGAATATGCAATGCTGTCACTGTACTGCTCGTGGGAACGTATTGGGGATTTGTTTTTCACTCGCACCAAAATGGCGGTGATGTGATTCGTCACCGTCACGCCTCGTTTCCCGCGAAGGCGAAAAGTGTGCTACGTGAGTGGCCTCTGCCTTCCTCTTATACGGGAAAAAGGCGCGACTGTATCTATGTATGTTTTTTTTAAAACGCTTGTATACAGTAACATAACTAAATAAATAACTTTAACGTTTAAAATAACACCCTCTAAATTTCCCACTGCTTAGCAAAGGCATCCTCTAATTTTTTTTAAAGTTTTGGAGCTGTACAGTAAGTCACGCGCGACTTCAAATGTCATGTCAAAACGTTCACCCGATGGTAAGTGCAAGGTCAGCCCATAGCAAATTCTGTTTCATCCAGAAGATTTCTGTCTGGCACCACATTACGCCCGTCACCCTGAGACATCAGTTGTTAAATCTTATATGCTAGTGAGTATGCTATCTCTCAGTGTTATTCAAACCGAAACTGGATAGGTAACACCCCAGGGCCAGTTATTCTGCCGTGAAGCATTAGTGTGCAAACATTACTGTGTTTTGGTTTGAAGGGCAATGTGAGCTAGCGTAATCACTGGGCATTTGAGACTGAAGAACTGATGTCTCAGGGTGACGGGCGCAGTGTGGTGTCACACAGAAATGTTCTGGGCACTTACCATCAGGTGAACGTTTTGCTCGTTTCGTCACTTTATATATATATAAATATATATATATATATAGCAATGGTTTTCAGTCACTATCCCTAAGAATCACAACCAAATATTCAGATTTACTATCTACTATTACGAGTATATCAGTCACTATTATTAGATAGATTGTAGAAAAACAATGAAAATAAGGTAAACTAAAGGGCCTAAAATCTTATATTTATGCATGTGTGTGCATAAGAACACCGAACATTTACTTTTATACCTCACCGATGATGATCACTGAAGCTCCCAGAAAAAGAACTACGACTAAAGCCTACAACACACACAATAAGCCCTTTAGCGATTCCCAGCTAAACAGTGGTTATAAAAATATAAATAAATTGCACTCAATAGTGAATTGTGCAATTTATGTCTGTAAACCACCCGCAGGCGAAATATAATAATAAAGCGATAATAATAAAGGCGAAATATAAATATAATCTGCAGTCTATGCAAATGACATTGTCACTGCGATTCCAGGGCAGTTCTCACCGCCCAGAGTTACCGACACACAAGTTGACAGACCGAATGGGCCGCAGCCTCCCTCGGACGGTCATTAGACGACTTAAAACATTTAAGATATTTGAAATAGCGCAAGCACGCAGCGAACGCGATACAGTCCGAAGTTCGAGGTTTTTGTAGGAGTTTATTTATTTATTTATGTTTGGGTCAAACCAAACCTGGCACGCGGCCCCTAGCCCGTGAGCACAGTATCGAAGAAGGCTAACAGCAATTACATCACCGAAAATGTGTGAGTCACTGCGAGTTTATGAAGCTCTTACTAGCGCCCCGCTCTAGCTTTGGAACTGGTCCAAATTTAAATTAATAATGACAACAAAATTTAATAAATATGAGAATTTCCTTAGCAAAAAATTTTTAAGTAAGGTCATTCTATAATAATTGTCCAACCGAACGTCACTTTTTATTGAGATATGAATACAAAAATACCATCCAAAAATCCGACTTTTACGGTGGATATTCTAAATCTTTCTTTCATACAAACCTTGTCCTCACAATTATGAACACAACAAAAAAGCCTAAATCGGTGAAGCCGTTCGCAAGTAACTGTCTGTCACATATACGGCAATTTTTTTTTATACAGAAGACTAGCTGTGCCCCACCGGTTTCACCTGCGTAAAAAAGCCGACCCGCTCGATGATACATATATACTTCCCTATTTGAATCGGATTTTGGGATATTACTTTTTTTTGCACGGAACCCTAATTATTTTTCTTTAATTAAAGCAGCAGTAGTTACCCGCTATAATGTCAGCTATCTGTCAGTGAAAATCCCATCAAAATCAGTCCAGCCGTTTTGAAGATTAGCCGGAACAAACAGACAGATAAATACAAATTTACAAAAAAGTACCGTAGATAATTTCATAAGCAATGAGTCAAAAGGAGTTATTTTGTTATTACGACGAACAGACTATTAAATTTTAATTATTTGTATAGATAGAACAAGAAGATAAATAGAAGATACTGGAAGATAGATAGAGATTGAAAAGTTGTCTTTACATGATAGAAACTGTGACATTAATGTTCATAATATATTACAATTAAAACAATCTTAAAGTCGTAAACGTAAAAAGTTTTTTACTGCCATCTATAACTTTGCATAATTTTTTCATCCCGCTCATTTCCTTTGTAATGTTCTACAGTTTATTATAACAAAACGTATTCAAACGCAACGTTTGGTCGTAAAATCTACGGTCTGGAGGATCCCAAAGAGATCACAATGGGTCCAATACGACCGCTAGCACAGGTATGAAGCCTATATCGAATGCACGTGTGCGGGGTGGCGGGTTGATTTCTCGGAAACCCGTGGCTTAGATCAATAGAGTAAAAACACAATGCATTTGGCATCTGGCAGACTTGGTGTCGTCGCTGGACAATGGACGTTTTGTTCGGACACCTGGCTTTGAAATTAGAAAACATTCTTGGTATCGTCACAAAGGGCTGGAAGTACCTGCGACTGAACGTAGTCGAGTGTGAAAACTAGGAGCTTGGGAAAAGGCTCGAAGTACCTGCGACTAGTCGAGTTTGAAAACTAGGAACTTGGGAAAAGGCTCGAAGTACCCGCGACTAGTCGAGTTTGAAAACTAGGAACTTGGGAAAAGACTCGAAGTACCTGCGACTAGTCGAGTTTGAAAACTAGGAACTTGGGAAATATGGGAGTATATCAGGTTTGCCAGTTAGTTTGCCGCCGCCGCTAAGCTTCTGAGCTACGGCGTCGCACATACGATTCCTGCTACCGTACAATTATTTACAATAGCCCACATAGTTTTTCTGGGACCGGGTTTTTGTTTATTTTCAATTCATGCAGCCACGCCCATGATATACCAAATTACACAGTCAGCGACTCAAAAACGTCCTCAAAAAAAGAGCGCACAATGCGTTCATTTCGATTAGCATCCCGTCAGCCGTGTCATACGCAAGGACAGTCAAAACGTCGTGACACGATAGTTGTTTTCATTTAAAAAGCTACTTTATGTTGTGGGCATAAGATTTAATTTGTGATCTAAGTAACTAGTAGTAAAAAAAATTAACCAGTCGAGTTGGAATCTTAGCATCAAAGTCAAAGCCAATATTTTTTTGTTCAATTTTCGGCTTGTTTAAAACTCTTATGAACGTCAACTTAACCGTTCGAAAAATAAGACCTTCTCGGAGAAGATCCAGCAAAAGACTGAGGCCTTCCTTACATTATATTATATATTACATTAACGCAATTTATAAATTACATAAAAATTACATCATAAATTCAGTAGCCCGGGGGTTTGTAAGTGCAGACTACGAATTATTTCTACACATCTTTGTCCTCTATGTAATATGTATAATAATGTGTTTTTAAATAATGTTTTCTTGACAAGTTTTTTGAAATCTATGTCAGATTTTTGAGTCACACTTTTAGGAATTTTATTATGAAATTATTTAATATACATATACTAAAGAAAGACTATCTAGTTTTAACCAACCTAAACATAGGAACCTCCAGAGTGTCGCCTCGATAAATTCTATAGGATAGTCACTTTAAATAAACAACGACGGAAGTGGTATCGGTGCCAATTAGCGTTGCCAGGTTTGCCAGATTGTCCCGATTTTCAGGGATCTGGTTAAACGTCCCGATTCACCTTTGATCGGGACGCCAAATGTCACAATTTTTCACTATCCTCAATTTTTTCTGGTTTAAGTTTTATTTGTTTAACTACTAACCAATGGTAACAACATTTTAAAAAAACTGACCGTCTGATAAAAATAAACGATGATTCACAAAAACCGAGTTTTTTTAGCCATTGTAGCTGTCCCGATGGGGAAACCAAATTCCCGATTATTTTTACCTTCCGTCCCGAAATTTGTCACACTGTACCTGGCAACACTTGTTGCCTATGCCAAAGAAGCATACGCTCGGGCGGTTAAAGAAAACATCGTGAGGTACCTGGTACAACACCACCGAGACCTGGGGGTCCACTGAGTAACTCTGGTTGATTTCGTGATCGGTTTTATTTTGGCGTATGAAGCTCGTTGGTTAATGGGATCAAATTAAAATAAACCAGAGTCAGAAAATAAGACTCCTCTAATTAATTCACGTTTTCATAAAGTAGGTTTGTGACCCCCCGGTGGTTACAATATGCCGTTACGTTATTATATATACAATTTGTAATAAATAATGTTAATACTAATCAAATAAGAATAGACATTTGCATTTATTTATATTATTAATTGTTGTTATAGTAAGAGCACACTTCGAACGACTCCAAATGATGCATCCATTATCAAAAATAAGGTCCGGAATGCCGTCGCTATCTGAGCATTATGCGCCGGTTATTCTTAATTATATATTCCTAATAGTTATTTTAATTAGCGCCCAATGTTTTAAGCGGCCATAAGCCGGTACATATGCGTTATCCATCCGCATTCCTGCGGCGGTATCTTATCGGGCAAAAATGTTATGTGCCGCCGTGTAACCCCTCACCTCCGTAACGGGAGATATCGACTTGAGCAACGTTCATTTCGGGATACACAGCGTGTCATTAAGTCCGGAGAGTATAAGCTAAGTATTATATATACATACATAAAATCACGCCTATTTTCCAAATGAAGGATGGGCAGGGACCACACCCGTAGCCACCTTTTTGTCCCCGCGGGAAAGGAAAAGTGACGGGAGGAGAACTGCGTCACCGCCATTTTAAAAAAAAACTTTCTTACCATTGCGTTCCCAAGAGCAAGAGGATAAAAGCTGTTCGTAAAATACCTTAGTCGCCTCTTACGACACCTCGGTGCGGAAGGAGTAGGTGCTGTTCTTCTCTGTCGGACTTATATGTGTGAAAAATCTATAGTTGCGAAAAAGTCTTCCCTGGTGGTGGATTACTATGCAGGAATCCGTCTAGATAGGTACCACCTGCAGAACCAGTTATTCTGCCGAGAAGTAGTACTGTGCAAACATTACTGTGTTTCGGTTCGAAGGGCACTGATAGATTAGATTTACTGGGCCAATGTGAATGGGCAAGCCCGATAAGTGTCGTCGTAGGAGATCGTATCACGTACAGATCGAAGTCGTTTTACGAAAAGGCCACTTCAAAAACAAGTATGAAAACGTTCATGGAAGTAGAAGCGAAAAATGTGTTAGGATCGTAACATGTGGAAATAAGCGGTCTCTGCCTACCCCAGTGGGAAAGAGGCGTGACTGTATGTATGTATGCATGTCTCAGGAGAACGAATGCAGAGCGGTGCACAAGAGAAATGTTCTGGGTGATAGAGCACTCGTTATAAGCAGACTGCACTTACCATTCGATGTGCTCGTCTCGTCTCTTTCTTAAATTAAAAAAAAATCTTAGCTGTCGTGGATGTGTTTTATAAATATAAACTGCACAAATTCGTACGCAGGCAGTATTTGACCTAGTTGCCTTGTCCGGCATATACAGTAGAGTTGGCGACCCCGGCCTCCCGAGCTGCTGCCGTCTCCTCCGGCTCCTTCCTAGATAGTATCCTACACCTTGTAGTTCCTTTCCCTAACTTCCCATTCCCTACTTCATATCCATTTCCTACATGATTATTTTTCCTTCCTCTTCGCTGAGCCAGTGGTTGCCGTGCCGGTGACTAGCTACTCGTGGGGACGTAATGTGAAGCAAGAATTTCAATTCGTACCAAAATGGTCGCGACGTGGTTCGCCACCCGTCACGTCTGCTTTCCAGCGGTGGCCAAAACTGCGCTACGGATGTTGTATCTGCCTATGCTCCATATAGGAAAACGGCGTGACTGCATGTGTGTACATAAATCCATACCCGAAACAACTCAACGTAAGCAATAAAAATAAATATTTGTCCCGTGCAGAAATCGAACCCGCGACCCACGCCGCAGAAGCCAATCGCTCAGTTACTGCGTGAACAGCGTCGTCAATTGATATGTACGGGTACGCTTATTTAATTTTATCTATTAGATAAACCCATATCCCATACCCGAATAAACCTATACCCGGAACAACTTAACGTAAGCAATACAAATATTGTCCCGTGCAGGAATCGAACCCGCGATCCATGCCGCAGAAGCACAATCGCTCAGCTACTGCGTGAACAGCAGTCGACAATTGATATGTACGAGTATATATATTTTTAATCCACGACCACGGCGACAACTACCGAATTCTGTCCCGAAGCTATCAACCGCGCAGGAGATATTACAGTGCCACAAACGTGTACGTGCAAACACAGGCACTCACTCGTCCCAACCTGCCCGCGCCCGCTGTAAAATGCTATAAGATCGGAGGTAGGCTAGGATACAGTTTCAGAAACACGAACGACCTGAAAACCAACAATTTGTCTTCGGGTGGGAAATGAACCCGGAACCTGCGGTAGAAGTCAGGCACTCCAACCAATAGGTCACGCGGATGTCCATACATTTACAATACAATACATTTGTATTGTGTACATATGTGAGTATCTTTCCGCATGCCACATATTATCCCTACAATTACACGCACAGCTATCGCGCTCATTAACGGCGAAACGGCTAATGATATCACTCGGCGCGCGGCGTTCAGAGTTACCTAAATCATAGTGTCCGTCCGTCCATAATTAGAGAAGGGCGCGCAATTACGGTGCCGTTGACCCGTCGCATTCACGTCGATCGCTTACCGCAGCGATTCTAGAAATTTAGTCCGCATGCTCTTTGTGACGCAAATCACCCTAAGCCATTTAAACTGCATTAAGATAACTCGGCAGTGCCCATAAATAAAACGCTAAACAATTCGAAACTGGTGCATTTTATTCCAATCATTTATACGAGTATTAATCTCATTATTCTCATCCCGTGGGTGCCGTAAAAGTCGACAGAGGGAAAAACAAATTCATAATTTTATTTTTTATTTCTATTTATTTATTTATTGATGATGATGATGATGATGATTTATAGATGATTTATTTATTAATAAAAAACCAACGATGATGTTCTCCTAGCCGATTTCGACCACAGCGACAACTTCCGAATACTGTCGAGAGTCATCAACTGCACAGGAGATATTATAGTGCCACAAGTGTACGCGCAAACACAGAGACACTCTCTCGTCCCAACCTACCCGCGCCCGATGTAACGCTGATGGGATAAGATCGGAGGTAGGCTAGGATGCAGTGTCAGAAACACGGGGACAATCACAACACAACCAGACCCGAAAACCAACAATTTATGTTTTAGCACAAATGTTGGCTCCGGCTGGGATTCGAACCCAGGACCCGCAGCTTAGAAGTTAGGTACTCTGACCACTAGGCCACGCGGTCGGTTAACAGCGAAAATACAAACATATACATAACAGTGTTATAACAAAAGAGAAGCTAATGACAGGTTTTCCTTAAACAGCATTAGTAAATAAGAATACAAAAGAAAGTAAACGTGCCAAATGCCAAAAATCTGTTTGTACCTATGCAAAAAAACAAACAAAGACTGAGGGCTTTTCCAACCTTCCACTCCACATGAAAATGACCTACATATACATACATACACATTAAATATACGTACATAAATGTGTTATTAATGCAATAGTTCATCTTTATGGACTATTATTGCATTAATAACTTCTGTTTTAAATTTTGATGATAATAAATAAACTAGCGGTAACTGTGGTAAGACACCTCAAAATGAGAGCCACAAACTTTTGTGGCAATCTATAACTTTTGTAATCTATCATAATATTACTCGTATTTGACTGAGTTACAGTCACCATTTTCCGGAGTTAGATGCAAGAGAAAGCTGCTCTTTAATTTCAAATAAGTGTTACATGCCAACCCGCCCGCCCAGCGCGGCAATTGTGGCAAAATCACCCAAAATGAGAGCTACCAACTTTTGTGGCAATCTTTAGGGCAAGCCTATGTTCAGCAGTGGACTAGTGATAGACAGAAATGATGATTGTATTAATCTTAATTTGACTGAGTTACATTTACCCTTGTCCGGAGTTAGATGCAAGAGAAAGCTGCTCTTTAATTTCAAATACAAGCCAACCCGCCTGCCAAGCGTGGCAACTATGGCAAAATTCCCCAAAATTAGAGCTGCAAACTTTTGTGGCAATCTATGAGGGAGGCCTGTGTTCAGCAGTGGACTAGTGATAGACAGAAATGATGATTGTATTAATCTAAATTTGATTGAGTTACAGTTACCCTTGTCCGGATTTAGATGCAAGAGAAAGCTGCTCTTTAATTTCAAATATGATGAATGATGATTGTATTAATCTAAATTTAACTGAGTTGCCCGTAACAAATGGTGTGTCACAAAGAACATTCCAGTGTGGGACCACATTGCGCCCGTGACCCTGAGACATCGGTTCTTAGTCGCAATGGCCAGTAATTACACTAGCTCTCAGTGCCCTTCAGAGTGAAACACAATAATGTTTTTTCTGTACTGCTTTAGGGCAGAATAACTGGCCCTACATCATCAGTAGCCTTAAAACACACTGGGTTGACTGGCAGAGAATGCCTATAGTTAAGTCCGCCTACTGTTACATTTTTTTTACGGTGTACAATAAATTATATCTCAATAAATAAACTGCAGTTGCCAACCCGCCGGCCATGCGTGGCAACTATTGCAAAATCCCTCCAATATGAGAGCTACAAACTTTTGTGGCTATCTAACTACGACGACCTCACATCATCACCCGCACGTGATACTATATTATTCTGCTGTAACCATTAAAAGCAAACATTATAACACTTACCCATCAATATTAAAAGCCGGTTTTACAAATACAACAGATAACACTAAAAACTGCAATGCACGAAGTCCTCAGGTGTTGTGACCGCCTGTTGCGTGTAATAAAAACGCGCAGAATTGGAAATGAGGAGTGTTGGGAATGAGCTCATGCCCAAATCGGTTGCCGAACAAGTCGGCGTGGCGGGTCCTTTGATAAACAATCAATTAGATTCACACCTCGCTGCCTCGGCTTTGGCGAGGTGTGCCACGCCTGTCAACGCATTTATCAGGATAAACTAAACTAAAAAAAAGAGTTTTTTTTTTGTTCGTTCGTTGCATGTTATGGTGTTATTCTGCACGAATAAAAGCTGTCCGTACAATACCTTAGTCGCCTCTTACGCCACCTCGTTAGGAAAGAGGTCGGTGCTAATCTATTCTGCCGGACGGACACACCTATCGGCAAATATAATCGGTTAATATCATAAATAATATTTGTCGATAAATTTCGTGGGTATTCAGGCTGGGACATCTAAATAAATAACTGCGGTTGCCGACCCGCCTTGCTAAGCGTGGCAACTATGGCAAAACACCCCCACAATGAGCGCTAGAAACTTTTGTGGCAATCTGTGGGGAACGCTTATGTTCAGCAGTGGACTATGATAGGCTGAAACGATGATGATGAAAATCCGTAAAAATCGTTTCATTAAATGTGTTGTGTTCGCGTAAAGATAAGAAATCATTATGTCATGGTAGACTTCAGTAGAAAGACACCAGAAGAACAATAGTCGGTTATAGGTTCAGATCAACTCTATAGTAACGGGGAATATGTTCCTAGTCTCAAAACTTCAAGACGTATATCCCTCCTAGTGGAAGACGTCATTTTTTTTTCACGCGACAGTTCTGAGAAAGATGGCGGCGCGACGGGGCATCTAACAAAAAGGTGGTTCGCGAGCACGAGCGCTTTGGATCCCTGAATGTTTGGGCAGTGTCATGCAGACGCCGGTTTCTGGAAATCGCTATTGATTAAGCACAAAGGCCAGTTGTTGAATGTCAGCTCGAATTCTGTTCATATACGTATACTAACGTATCTAATCATGAATGCCGAGTTTAACGTTTATTATTTTGAGATTGTTCTGCACGACTTTAATTTTTTCACACATGTAACATCTAATTTACAAGCCATCTCGCATTAAATGCTAAGGATAGACTTAGAATCAAGAGTCGTTAGAATCAATTTATTGTATTACGGTTCCACTAAGTTTTTTTTTATTAGAAAAAGTAACGAGACGTGAAAAACGTTCACCTGACGGTAAGTGAATCGTTTGTACATGACAAACACTGCGTCACCCAGAACATTTCTGTGTGAAACCACACTTCGCTCGTCACCTTGAGACATCAGTTTTTAAGTCTCACATGCGCAGTGACCATGTGGACCGTGTGCTAGCGGCTTAAGAGAATCTACCACCCCATCTCATCCCGTTGGTGTTGTAAAAGTCGACAGAGGGAAAATGAAAACCAGGAGATGGGCAGCAGCATCTTGCTGTAACATCTGAATAAATAAACTGCGGTTGCCAACCCGTCTGCCAAGCGTGGCAACTATGGCAAAATCCTCCCGAAACGAGAGCTACAAACTTTTGTGGCAATCTATGGGCGAGGCCTATGTTCAGCAGTGGACTATTGATAGGCTGAAACGACGATGCGCAGTGATTACGCTAGCTCTCAGTGCCCTTCTGACCGAAACACAGTTATGTTCGCACACTACTGCTTCACGGCGGAATAACTGACCCTGTGGTGGTACCTACCTAGACGGATTCTTGCATAGCAATCCTACCACCAGTAGCTATTGCGTCTCCCGTTCTTTTCGAGGCTTCTACTCGACTAATTACAGGCAGAGGTCCCGTGACAGCATTGCATATTATGGTGTTATTCTGCAGAGATAAAGGCTGCCTGTACATTACAATAATTCAATCGCCTAGTAGGTGCTATTCTTCAAAACAGGTAGAGAGTATAGCAAAACTATATTTTATTTAATGACGTCACCAAAAACTAATACAACTCTAGCGTTAGTCTTTATCAAGCTTTTTGTCAAGTTAGTGTCAAAACAAACACTAAGAGAGTGTGCGACAGTGTAAATGTACGTGGCACATTCCCAGAGCGACAGCCTCGGGGCCGCGACACCTCCGAGCTATTTTAAGGAATTCTAGGACCTCGTGACAACAAAGGATGAATTCCCTGAACGCGTAACAAGAGGGGGCTGTAAATTGTAACTGTCAAGTTAGGTTTTGTGGCTTTTGAAATAAATAAACTTCACACCAACTGCGGACACTGTAATGTGAATGTTACAGTTTCGTGGAAATCTTTTTCTGGAACATTCCGGGTATGAATGTAACTTGTAGTATGTAAA
The DNA here is from genome assembly GCA_019845155.1 of Luehdorfia chinensis. Taxonomy (NCBI): domain Eukaryota; kingdom Metazoa; phylum Arthropoda; class Insecta; order Lepidoptera; family Papilionidae; genus Luehdorfia; species Luehdorfia chinensis. The sequence continues at coordinate 1,942,804 of JAHVAK010000488.1, forward strand.
TAAAATACGTTAATGCTAAACGTATTAATTTATGGATCTTTTTTTATTAAATAACATCTTAACTAATATCTCTCTTGTGTACGCAGGTGCGTTTCACAGACCTCTTTAGTGGTGATAGAATTAATAATAGGCTGGGGAAATAGTGTCTTCGCATTTTATATGAAAACAAAAGACATTTTTTTTTTACATTAAGTTACAGTATATGTGCTATTTTGTTCGATAACTTTTTGCCATCTTGAAGGTAGTGACGTGATCCCGTTGCTGTAGAAATTTTGAGACATCTGATCAAAAAAACGCGACAAGTAGTTTTGGCAGACCTCTCTTGATTGAAGAATTCTGAAGAGACCGGAACAAGAGGATATCTAAAGGTGCAAGGTCAGGGCTCTTTGGCGGATGCTTTAACACCTCCCAGCCAAACTCTTTTAATTTTTGCTGAGTGGCTAAAGATGGGTGAGGTCTTTTTTTTATTGCATAAATGATGAAACGAGCAAAACGTTCATCTGATGGTGAGTGCAACGACGGCCCATAACAAATGCTGTGTCACCCAGAAAATTTCTGTGTGACACTACACTAGTGCCCATCACCCTGAGACATCAGTTCTTAAGTCTCATATGCCCAGTGATTACACTAGCTCTCACTGCCGTTCAGACCGAAACACAGTAATGTTTGTACTACTACTGCTTCACGGCGGATTGACTGGCCCTGTGGTGGTACCTACCTAGACGGACTCCTGCATAATGTCGTGATGAAAGAAAACGGTTCGGTTTCATTACGTCTCAATAAAGAATCGCAAATGAGTACACGGTTCATTAGGTTTCTTTCAGTGAACTCGTGTTGCACCCAAATATCGAGCTTTTTTGTGTACCCAGCTTTTTCCAAATGGGTCAAAACTTTTTTGTGGTCCCAGTTCTTCAAGCTATGTCGTAACTACTGATATGCCGATCTTGCTCCACTTTTTCAAAAATGGCGTTCATTTTTTCCGTAACAAGGACCAGAGGGGTCCGTCTTTGACATCAAAATTCCCGGATTGAAAACGCTTTAACCAACTTTGTGCTGATCTTACTGCATTAGGTCCATAATTGTCACAAATTTATTTCAGCAGCTTGCGATGCATTTATTCCTTTTTTGTAATAAAATTTCAAAATGTATCGAATTTCTTCATTAGATTCACTCATTTTGACCGAAAGAAAAACACCAACCAAAACAAAAACCTTTTTAATGTCATCAAAACCAGACAGATACAAATAGCAGCCAAAGAGATTTTATAACAAGTATACATAGTATATGCGAAAAGACTTTTTCCCCGACCTAATATGAAGCATACTAGATCCCTCTATGTAGATACCACGGCAGTGTCAGATACTCTGCCCGTCAAGCAGTAGTCCGTTGTTTTTAAATATTATTATTATTAGGTAGTGTAATTACTGTGAACTTTAGATAAAAAACTGATTTCTCTGGGTGACTAACGCAGTGTCGTGCCACACTGAAATGTTCCGGGTGACACTTACCATCAGGTCAACGATTTGGTCGTACCGTCACATATTCCTATAAAAATGTAAACTATCAGAGCAAAAACAGCGAAAATAAATAAAAACCAAATAACTAGTACAAATCACAGTTTTTTTTGTGTAAAGTGCATCTGAAAATGTTTTTCATAACCTCATAAACAATTTTCCTGATAAATCAGATACCGCTTACCTCTTACCCGATAACGGTCATAATTTCAAATTGATTCTAACTTGGAGGCTTCAAATCTTTTCACGTCAACAATAATTACGTCCTTATACGGGCACATTATACATTTTCAACGCGCATTTTCAAATAAATTGACAGCTTCTGCCTTATACAGTGAACGCAGTGATTTCGTCCATGAGTTATTTCAAAAAAGGTTCAATTCTGGACCACATAACCAATATTTATGTACAGTAACAGACTTTATACATTTTTTTGAATTAAACGAGTTAAATATATCCATTACACAAGTTATTTGCAACATCAAAAAACTGGGAAAAAGGCAACGAAAATGTGCATATTATACCAATCTCCTGTCTCTCTAACATTGTACATAAAAAATATTACGATTGTTATCGCTTTAGGAGTCAGAAGTCAACTAAAACATAATGTATTTAAATTGCGCACCAAATAACTTTCAATAGAAAAGATCTGTAGCTAATATAGATAGAAACATAGATGTATTAAAGACATATTTGCAAAAACCGCGCAAACGCGTTCCCACTTAAGATGTGGCCATTGTCAATATAAGTCCCATACGTTATTTAGAGCCGATGTGACGTCGGCCGCGTGACATGGAATTCTAAAATTACAAATAATTGCCGTGTGGTGGCGGCCTAAGAGAATCTACTACCCCGTCACATCCCGTGGGTATCGTAAAGCTTTCGAAACCTTTTATGGGTAAGTAGCGCAAGGGCCTCCAATAGGGGACCTCGGCTGGGGCTGTAACCCTGTGCGCGTAAGTATGCTGACTCGAGGGCGCCCGATAGGGCTGAACCACGGCACGGCCAGATACTTCTATGGGTAGAAGCTGGAGAAGAAATGGCGCGAGAAACTCCAGCGACGCTTCTAGTCATAATTTAAGATAACAAAAACCAGCCAGAAGGGCGGTATCACGAATGATTAATATGTATGCTAATAATGATCGTGTATGTGTGTGAGTTGAGAAAGTGAGAGAGTCGCAACAGGTTGAAGTGACGGCACGTACAACCAGCAGGGATATTAAGCTTCGAAGTTAACTATGACGTTAACATGTTGGTACTGCATTGTTGCGTGGATCCTATATTCGGGTTTACCGTTGGTAACTTTAAGTAATGCACTTAAAGTAAGCAAGGGCTGAATCTTCCGCGCCGTTGAAGACGACTTCGCAGCGGCAGACTATCCCTAAGATGCTTTCGCCGACATGACGACTTGCAACGGGAGTGACGCGGTGAAGTAGAACGTATAATTGGACGCAGAGGTCGGGAGTTTCCTCCATACGGAAGTTGGAGCGACCGCAGGTCTTTGGGTTTACGACGCTTTGGGGCAACCGAGGTAAGTTAGGCCGTATGGCCTTCTGTATTACAAAGAACACAGGAGGGTGGGTCGAAGGTTGCTAGCTAAGTCTCACGATTCAATTATACAAGCTTTGGATTCTTACACAGCGAGTAAACGTTTCGCAAAAGTATTAAACAGTTTAATGGCGAAATACTTAAGCATAAAAAGAAGCGAAGCCGTGTGGTGGCGGTTCGTTAAAAGAATTCTACCACTCCATCTCATCCAATGGATCTCGTAAAAGGCGAGTAAGGAATTAAACTGCACTGTGCACCCAACAGCGCATGGTGGCGATGAGCTCACCACCTATCACAACAAGTGCATTACATTGTTTTGGTGAAACGTGGATTGTGGCAGTCATCTGTTTTTGCAGTGCCCAGTCTCTGACTACCCCTTATGGGATACAGTCGTGATCTTATGTATGTATGTAAAAAGAAGCGCAGGAAAGATGATAGCAAAACCATATTCAGTTGCAACGCATCAGTTGCAACACGATACGTACACTTTATCCCACAAATGGCGAGCGATCGATTAAATACGTAATTCACCGATCACCGTAATGATAGACGTCGCTCGGGACGGAGCGCGTGTATGACAATTAGTGTTTTTGTTCGATCTAAAGTATAGGGTTACTTGACAAATTGAAATAGGCGCGCTGGTATGTAATTATTTGCAATCGATGACCGCATGGTGTGGTTCTGAATTCGACACCGCGAGCCCTAGCGAAGCCCAGCCGGAGCAAATATTTGTGCAAAAAATAAGCAACTAGCCTTCGATATTAACGCGCGCAGAAGATGTTGTGCCACAAGTGTGGTCAATCACAGAGGCACTCGTCCTAATCTATCCGAGCTCATCATCGATCTTAAACAATAAAATCAGAGAGAGGCTGGGAGGCTTAAGAGAATCTACCACCCCATCCCGTGGGTATCGTAAAAGTCGACAGAGGGAAAATAAAAATCAGCAGATGGGCAGCAGCATCTTCCTAGAACATCTGAATAAATAAACTGCGGTTGCCAACCCGCCTGCCAAGCGTCGCAACTATGACAAAATCCCCCCAAACCGACAGCTACTAACTTTTGTGACAATCTAAGGGGGAGGCCTATGTTCCGCAGTGGACTAGTGATAGGCTGAAACGACGACGTCTAATCTTGGCTTCGGCTGGAATTCGAACCAAGACTCTGACCACTAGGCCACGCGATACTATTATAATATATACTGACCTGTGGTACGAATATGAGCCCTGTTGTGTGGTGCAAATTCGGCCGTAATTTATGAAAAAATTAAATTTCAACGTTATTAATAAGACTTGAGTAATTATTTGTTGGCAACATTTTAAAATTCTATGGCAACAATCTCTACTTTGTGTGCGGCTACTATTTGACCACAGACTATTGAGTGTTTGACATTAGCAGAATGCACGTGAACTTACGACAGATTGTTATGTGATTGACATTGTCAGTATGAGCGGAAATAATTAATGTTTTATTTTATTCCATTTACCCAGACCGCCGCCACCCAGAAAGATTGTCATAAAACGGTCCTGAGCCCCCTGCAGGCAACGACCAAGCAAGCCCGAGCAAGTCGTTGCTCCATCTAGCGCAGTGTGCGTTTGCTAGTACAAGGTAGCCATTGCAGAACCTTTCTTCCCCAACGGTTATCGTTCTACTAGCTACGAGGGGTGATCCAAAAGTAATGATAATCAATAATAAACACAATGAATAAAATAAATAAATAAATTTATTTCTCAACATAGTCTCCTAGCAAGTCTATACATTTAGTCCATCTCTTTTCTAATCCTAAAATTCCCTTAGAAAAAAAATCTTTATCTTGACTCTCAAAAAGTCCTCAACCGCGGCCATCACGTCGCTATCATCGTCAAATTTTCTTGCCCTCGGAGGTGTTCCGAGTCGTGGAAAGAGATCGAAGTCGCTGGGGGCTAGATCTGGTGAATAGGGGGGGTGTTCCACCAGCTCAAAGCCCGCTTCCTGAATGGCAGCCATGGCAATTGCAGCTTTGTGAACCGGTGCGTTGTCTTGATGGAACAGCACTCCAGCCCGCAGTTTGCCTCCTCGCCTTTTCTCCTTAATAGCCTCCCGCAATCTTCTTATTTGTTCTGCATAGTAGGAGCCTGTAATAGTGGCCCCCTTTTCCAAGTAGTCCACCATGATTATTCCTTCAGCGTCCCAAAAAACAGACGCCATAACCTTCCCTGCTGAGCTTGACACTTTGAATTTCTTCGGCGTCGGTTCATCGGATCGTTTCCATGTCATCGATTGTTGTTTTGTTTCAGGATCAAAATGGTGGATCCAGGTCTCGTCCATGGTCACAAAACGTGACAAAAAATTATCCTTGTCTGCCTGGAACTTTTCGAGATTTGCTCTTGACATGTCGACTCGTTTCTTCTTTTGCTCGTCGTTTAACATTTTCGGTACCCAACGCGCGGAGACCTTTCTCATATGCAATTCGTTCGCAAGGATTCTTTGAATGCTGCCATATGAGATCCCTGTGACCTCAGCTACATGCCTGATAGTCACTCTTCGATCTTCCAATACAACTTCTTCAACTTTTTTCACATTTTCTTCAGTGAGGGACGTCGATGGGCGTCCTTCGCGGTATATGACCACTTAATTTTGCTTATTTAAGGCCATGTCGGTTACTCTAGTTCTGCTGCGGATATCATCGTTACGAAGAACTACATATCAAACGCAAAATACGGAATTCTGTACAGCGTTCATGAGAAGTTCATATTCGGAGCGCGCTTTCCGCGTACGAAATAATTTCGAGAGTCAACGTCCGCCGTGTCCGACATCTTCTGTCGTTAATTCAGTCGCCTCTCTTGCTCTTCGCCAATTTGAATCTCAAATTACGAAACCTAAATCCGGGATGGGTTCTTAAAGTAGGGATGTCAATTTTTGAATTTTAATTCTTAATTTTTTTTTGTTACGTTTTTATCGTTAACAAAAAAATCAAAATTTTGTTTATTTAATTTAGTTTTTTTAAGAGTTATTACTAACGATACGAAAAATTATTTTGCATGCGCATCTTAGCAAATTGACTTCCTTTCCTTCACTGAAAAATACGACATCAGAGAAGAACCGGCAAGAAACTCATGGCCTTTTTTTAGTGGCATATTACACGCATTTTACAAACTAGATAAATCGTAAGCTAAAAAGAAGTTTAGAAATGGAAATTATACAAAAAAAAATTGAGATCTACAAACTGATGGTAGGATTCCAATGCAGAAATCCGTCTAGGAAGGTACCAGGGTAAGTTATCCTGCCGCGAAGCAGTAGTGTGCAAACATTACTGGGTTTCGGTTTGAGGGGCACTGAGAGCTAGTGTAATTACTGGGCATATGAGACCTAAAAACTGATGTCTCAGAGTGACGGACGTCTTGTGCCACACAGAAATGTTCTGGGGGACACAGCATTTGTTATGGGCGGACGTTGCACTTACTATCAGGTGAACGTTTCGCTCGTCTCGTCACATTCTCGTATAAAATTACGAAATCTAAGCGCATTACCAGCTTATACAAAGTACAGTAAAGTATATGAGGTCAGAGCACATTATGCGGCTAATACCTATTAAGCAGTCTTTAACCCTATTCTATTAAGCATTTAATTAGATAAAGACTACCTGGCTTAACGACAGATGTTGATATGCCTTACAAATGTAATGTAGCTGATTGTAATTTATTTCAAACTAACTGCACCGGTGACTTCCTTTGTGTTCCCTCCCGATTGAAGTAACTGACCGAGCCGAGGCCGGCCCCCTTGGGCACCCTCGAGTCGGTTACTCTCGCGAACAAGATGACGGTCCAAGCCGAGGTCCCGGGCTCAGGGGCCCTTGCGCCAGTCATCCATAAATGAAGGTTTCGGCTAATCGCCCTCAGCGCACTGCCACCTTTGAATCCGGCGAAGCTGTGAAAGCCTTCGGGCTAACAGTGACCAACAGACATAAAAAAAAAATTGGTTCGTGTGATATATTTAGGCAGGAATTAATTTAAAAGCTATCTAAGTGAAGTATAATTATATATTAAGGGTTTGAATTATCAAAAAAGTCTGGAGTTATTACCCATAACTGACGTAAAATTAACGTCAAGCACTTTAGTAGTAGACAGACAAAAAAGGTACTTCTAGTTTATTTATATGGTCGCGTGCCCTAGTGGTTAGAGTACCTGACCTCTATGCCGCAGGTCTGGGGTTCGAATTCCAGCCGAAGCCAACATTTGTGCAAAAACAGATGCGTTGGTTTTCGGGTTTGGTAGTGATTGTCCCCGTGTTTCTGACACGTCATACTAGTCTACCTCCGATCCTACAGCGTTACATCGAGCGCGTGAAGGTTGGAACGGGACAGTGCCTCTGTGTTTGCGCGTAACTTGTGGCACTATAATATCTCCTGCGTAGTTGATATCTCGCGACAGTATTCGGAAGTTGTCGCCGTGGTCGGCCAAGAGGATATGTATAACTATATATATAACTAGCCCGCTTCGAAGACGAAAATTTTAATTTCAGATATATAGACCATAAGTCAAAGTCGAAAGAAACATAAAAACTTTAACTGTTATAAAACCTATTAAGTAGGAAAAAATAACCAAACTGGACTGCATACAATTTACACACCAATAAAGTGAAATATTTATCAGTGAAATACCATACCTACATATACATACATAAGATCACGACTGTATCCCATAAGGTGCAGTCAGAGACTGGGCACTCACTGCAAAAACAGATGACTGCCACAATCCACGTTTCACCAAAACAATATAATGCACTTGGTATGATTGGTGGTGAGCCCATCGCCACCATGCGCTGTTGGGAGCACAGTGCACTTTAATTCCTTACTCGCCTTTTACGAGATCCATTGGATGAGACGGAGTGGTAGTATTCTTTTAACGAGCCGCCACCACACAGCCGACATACCAACAAAGAGAAAAAGTTCATAAATTTAGCCAGTTAGTAGTCATGCAACCAATATCCGTAGGTAATATATATTCGTTTTAGACGACTATTATTATGTATCATCATCATCATTATTTTAAGCCTATAACTAGTCCACTGCTGAACATAGACCTCCCCCATAGATTGCCACAAAATTGTGTATGTAAGCTTAGCATGCGGGTTGGCAACCGTGGTTTATTAATTCAGATGTTCCAGGAAGATGCTGCTGCCCATCTCCTGGTTTTCATTTTCCCTCCGTCGACGTCTACGACACCCACGGGATGTGGTATGGTGGTAGATTATCTTAGCCGCAACCTCACGGATATTATATATAATATCATTATTATATATATTAATTAACGAATATTCCTCATAACCGTATGTTGCTGTCCCAATTTGAAAAAAACTGTCCGAATAATATATTTAGCTGAATAATTTTACGCCTCTGAGGCTATTTTCGGAGGCTGAGAATGGTCAGAAAGACATAAGCAATTGCCTGTCACCAACCAATTTGCGAATGATATGCTTTTTGAATATATATTCTAGACCTGAAAAACTTACTGCAGATCTTTACTGAATTTTAAGGAGTAACGGCATACATACCTGTAATAAAAAAAAACAATTGAATATTGCTTACTTAAATATAAACATTAATCTTGGCATAAAATTGGTGGTAAGATTCCTATGCAGCAATCCGTCTAGGTACCACTTCAGGGACAGTTATTCTGACGTGAAGCAGTAGTGTGCAAACATTACTGTTTGAATCTGAAGGTCACTGTGATAGCTAATGTAATCACTTGACAATGAGACTGAAGAACTGAAGTCTCAGGGACACGGGAGCAGTGTGGTGCCACACAGAAATGATGTGGTTGACACAACATTTGTTATGGGCAGACGTTGCACTTACCATCAGGTGAACGTTTCGCTCGTCTAAACTTTTTATCCTATAAAAGGAAACAGCGCCATAGTTTTGTTAGAAACAGGCTAATGTTACAAAATAAATTTAGCTTTTTTTAAAGCCATAGAATGACGAAATCTTCACCGGTTCGAAAAATAAGACCTTCTCAGAGAAGAACCGGCAAAACTCTGAGGCCTTTTTCTTTAATTCCATATTACATTACGACATTCATAAATCACATTAATTAAATTATTACAACGTCATTAAAAATCGCACGGTCCATTAATCAACGTTCTTCTCTGCCGAGTATTGAGTCACAATTTCGAATCCCTACCGAAATCAACTTACTGGCAATCCTACGCAAGAATCTGCCGCCACAGGTCATAGATATTATTAACCTGCGGCAGTCCACTGTTGGTCATTGCCATCCGAGAAGCGTCGCTTAGATCTTTGGCTTCACGCAACCAGGTGATGATTATTAGACAGATCGCCTTAACTTAAACTTACTTGTGGTAGAATTCCTTAGCAAGAATCTGTCTGGGTACCACTACAGGACTAGTGATGGGTAAACAGAGGACTATATGTACACATGCTTGATGGTATACAAAACTTAATAACCGTCTCAGAGTGACGACCACGGTTTTTTTATTAGATAAAGTGACGAAACGAGCGAAACATTCACCTGATGGTAAGTGCAACGTCTGCCCATAACGAATGCAGTACCGCCCAGAACATTTCTGTGCGGCACCACACTGCGCCCATCACCCTGAGACATCAGTTCTTAAGTCTCATATGCCCAGTGATCACACAAGCTCACAGTGCCCTTCAAACCGAAACACAGTAATGTTCACACTGCTGCTTCACGGCAGAACGACTGGCCCACTGGGATGGTACCTACTTAGACGGATTCCTGGACAGGAATCCTGCCACCTAGCAGTACCGGCGGTTTAGAAGACTTTACAATTCAAGGTTCTCGCTGATGCTATTGTGGGTATGCGTAGCGCTTGTCATCAGGTAAACGACCTGCTCGTCTCGTTACTTATTACCACACAAGCAAAGAAATATAAATACAAAATCAATAAATTCTATATTGCCTCAAATCATGTCAACATAACAGTAATTCAAATTTATTCGTAATAAATTACATAAAGTATGTTACGTAAAAACATGTAGAGATGAATGGAACTTTAACAATGAAATAAAATTTTATAAATTTTCATTTCTCATATGCGAGTATATGAGATTCAATTTTTACACGATTCTATTTTACATAATAACCAGCCTCCAGACGACGCCAGGGTGAAGGTAAAAAACGGCCTCATGGAGCACAATTAACAAACTACGCGCCTCAATTTACAAACCAAACACGACAAAACAGACTCAACCACCTGTATCTTAAAGTACAAAACCGTGTACCGGCGTTCAACAGGCGAATAGCAGCACGTGGTCCATCATAAAGCGTTTATACGGGCATCCTTTTAATGCCAAATACGTGTTGAGTCGATCCGACGTTCAGATTGGAGGCCTTAAAAGGAAGACAAAGAGGCCAAAGACTAGCTTAAACCGAGCCGTCTAGTCGAGATCACGTACAGATAAGGGAGACAAACACGGGCTCATTGGACTCGACAAACAGACGGACGGTGCGACATGTTTGCTGTGCGCTTTACTCGTCCGCACCGCAAATATTTGAACATAATTTGAAGGCACAACGCCCTACGTGTGTCAATTAGCTGGGTAGGGGACGAGCTAATCTTCCAATATATACAATGAGATATCTTCTTACGTCGTGTAAGGTACGATAATTTTAAGAGAATTGTTACCAGCAATTTCCGATGCGGTTTCGTTGTTAATTTTAGGAACGAACAGCTGACTGATACATTTGCTGCCGGTTTAAATTTAAAAAAAAGTAGTTTACTTATCACTGGTTTTATATCAATATCAATTAAAAGAAAAAAATGAATACGACCGCTAGTAAAATAACATTTAGCTAAGTGACGCGGACGCTCTAAGAAATCAGCAGTCTGAGATCATGTTCTGGATCGTCATTATCATACCGTATATCAGATTTGATATAAAGATTGTGACCAAGAATCCTCGGAAAAAAAACACCGGTTCCTGTCAAAAACGTTTCGCGAGGCTTTTTAAAATAAAAAAAAATTTGATTTGAATAAAGATGGTAGTGCTATACCGGCGTTAATTCCGACCAACGTTAATTTCTTAAGAGATTATTAGAAAATTAAATTCTTAAATATCTCCTGCGGATTATCATGATAAAGAAGTATCCAGATAGATTAAATAATTTATTTTAAGGGACGCTCATAAATGCAGGTTACTCGCGATCGATAAATTTAAATCAATAAATTTAGTGGTGACGATATCGGGGATCGAACTCGTAAAATTTAACAGGGAGCCAAGATTTCATCAGATCAAATTTAACAAGGGCCGAGCGCCCTTGAGCTATCACGGGTCATATACTATTTACAGTAAACATCATCATCATTATCATTTCAACCTATCACTAGTCCTCTCCTGAACATAGGCCTCCCCTATAGATTGCCACGCTTAGCAGGCGGATTGGCAACCGCAGTTTATTTAATCAGATGTTCCAGAAAGATAACGTTGCCCAACTTCTAGGTTTTATTTTCTCTGTCGACTTTTACGACACCCACAGAATGAGATGGGGTGGATGGCACATCTACAGTGACAACTAAATTTACTTGTATTAAATGCCATACAAATTCAAGGTCAAATAAACGACACAACCCGCTGAGCTTGAATACCAACCATACAACTTCAGATATAACATCTGTTGACAATGTATACACTCTCTAGTAAATACGAGTCGAAATAATTTCGATAAGTCATGATTCACGAAGGCAATACAGAAGGGCCGCACGACAATAACTCGAAGGTACAAAAACACGCCAATACTATGTTAATGCGCTCAATCGTTGCATCTGCGGGAGCGGCGCACGCGGAGTTAAGCTTTACATCTAGATATCAGATAGGGTTGCTAAGTATGCTAAAATGTACTCGAGTATTATAATTATATATATATATATATATATATATATATATATATATATATATATATATATATATATATATATATATACCAGAAGCACTGGATTTTGCCCCACACTAGGAAGATCATTTGAAAGTAAGAAAGAACATTTTTATTGTTCATGCAAAAAAGAACTAGATCTCTTCCTGTGTTGTAGGTGCATTTTACAGACATAAATTCCACATGCACAAACATCAAGACCCGGAACAGCTACCTGTAGGCCATACAAATATTGGTCTCGTACAGGCCACTGCGAAAACCGAGCTGACAAGTATATACTTTAGTTACTACAATCCTTATTCACGCTCACGAAGTTTTAATACTTGTTATAGAAAATGGTTCAAGCGATCTAAAGAAAAAACTGCTGAGACCGTACCTACTCTTAATTGAAATTTAGCTACTGGCGACCAGTTTTTATATAAATATTTTTGCTTTCGAACTGGCAACCTTAATCCCGGGCCGCACACGAGCCACATTTGCTATTCCGCTGCCGTGCAGAACGCACGGCTAGGCGCCGACGCTCCTGTTAATCCGATGCCCATCGCAAATGCAAAAAGAGAACAGCATCGCGGACGAAACAAGGACACATATAATACCGGATTGGGTATTGTAAGATCAATAGGGTCGCTCGTAAACGCCAAGGACAAATTAGCTGAATAAGACGTCGAATGTGACTATATCGTAATCATTACAAAAACTGCAGAAAGAAAATTTTATCCAGTGTAATCCAAATCCAATATCCAAGTGCATATTTTTAATAAAATCCATACTAATACGAGGGTGGATTGAAAAGTACTCGGCCTAACCAAGAAAATAAACACATACTAAATCAGTTATATTTTTATTTTTCTACATAATCACCATCAAGTTCAATACACTTTTGCCACCTCCCCTTCCAAGCATTTAGACCGTTAAAAAAAAAATGATTCTTCCTTAGAGTCAAAATATGCGTCTACAGCTGCTTTGACCTCGTCGTTTGTCGAAAATCTTTGACCTCCCAAGTGCTTTTTTAGGTTAGGGAACAGAAAGAAGTCTGATGGTGCCAGATCAGGTGAATACGGCGGATGCGGTAACAGTTCAAAGCCACAGTTGTGAATTCCAGCCATTGACTGTACTGACGTGTGAACACGGGCGTTATCTTGATGAAACAGGACTTTTCTTCTGAGCATTCCTCGACGTTTTTCTTTTATTTCCTCTCGTAAACGACGTAGTAAGGTGCAGTAGTAATCAGAGTTTATAGTCTGACCCCTTTCAAGATAATCAATCATAATCACACCTTTCGAGTCCCAGAATACTGAAGCCATCACCTTATTTGCCGACAAAATCGACTTAGCCTTTTTAGGGGGTGGTGAACCAGGTCTTCTCCACTGTTTTGATTGTTGTTTTGTTTCCGGTGTACAGTAATGAACCCATGTTTCGTCCATAGTAACAAAACGATTCAAAAAATCATCTGCATCGGCTTCAAATAACTCCAAACAGTCGCGTGAAATAGTCAATCGCGTCCTTTTTTGTTCAACTGAAAGCAGTCGCGGAACCCACCTCGCAGACACCTTGTGGAAACCCAACTCGTTGACAATGATGTTTTGAGTTCGTTCATAAGACATGCCTATAATCTCGGCTATCTCTCTAATTTTTAATCTGCGGTCTCCCATTATTAAATCAAGTACTTTTTTAATATTTTCGTCAGTAGTTGACGTCGAAGGCCTTCCAGAGCGGGGTTCATCTTTCACACTCTCTCTACCACGCTTAAATTCTGCTATCCATTTTTTGACGGATGAATATGACAGAGCACAATCGCCTAATGTACTGACCATGTCATCATGGATGGCTTTTGATGATAGCCCCTTCTTATGGAGGTACTTAATGACGGCACGCTGCTCGATTTGCTCCATTCGCGGAAATTATGACCGATTACTTTGTTAATAAATTTATAAAATCACAACTAATTATCGCACACGTTTCGAACTTCACACAATGAACTAGTCTGAACTGAACTAAATAATGTGGGTAGATTTGATTTTTAGAATTGAATGGATCTGTGTTAGGCCGAGTAATTTTCAATCCACCCTCGTATTATAAATGTGAATGTAACTCTCTCTGTCCCTTTGTCTGTTTGTTACCTTGTCACGGTTTACCCGCTCCGCTGAGCGATCTTGACTTAATTTGACACACAGATAGCTTGCGTCCTGAAGACGGACATAGGGTACTTTTTATACTGGAAAATCGTAATTCCAACGAGATATTCAAAAAACCTATTTCCAAACGGACGAAGTCGCGGGCATCGGCTTGTATTATATATGCTAAAGTAACTCTTACTGTCTCATCTGTCTGTTTGTTACCTTTTCACGGTACAACCGCTGAACCGATCTTGACGAAATTTTTATTTTTAATTATTAAGAGATATTAAAGAGAACATGAGTAATTCAAAAAATCTATATAAACGCAGACGAAATCTCGGTCATCAGCTAGTTATTATATATTTTTTAAATAAGTAGCAATCTACAAGATATTTGATAGTTCACTTTTCCTGAAGATTTGCTGGACTGATGGTGACAAAACGTTAGGTAGAATTTAGGTTGTGTTCTTAGTCGTAATAAACTATTAATATTAAACATCAAACCTTAAAATATACACAGAATAACAGTAGCGCCACTGTACGAGTTGGCGCCAAAAGTCAGATTAGCATTTAATTTACTACATTTCTGATAAGAACACGCACTAAGGTCAGACTTCACTAAGCTATAAACAACTGCTTCAATCTTTAAACGAGCGTATAAAACCGTTTAATTATTACGACACCCGTGACGCCGGGGTCGTACTAAACGATTGGTTGTGTGGGGGACATCCCACAAATCTAATTGTATCGTTTGTAGTAACAACCACCCATTCGCCAAATACATACCACCAAATTAAATTTATCCGTTTTCAGGTATGGTGTCTTATGAAGACGAAACAGTTCTTTAATTTATAGTCATCGATCTCTTCTACTGTCACGTGCCTCAAATCACGTGTTACAATGAACTCATGTTTGTGCTGAATAAAAAGTAAAAAAAAGAGAGACCATAAAACGCTTAAAAGTCCGCGAAATGTTAAAAAAGAACCGCGTGCTGAAGTCAAAAATACTTCACGTACACATTTGGCCACTATGCAGTACAGGAATTTAACACGCATCACAAAAACCGACACAGACGCAAAAGAGCGACAACAAGGGCGTCGCGCGCCGGCGTATTTTTAAAACGCCCGCGGTCCATGAAATTTTTCCCTCGCGGCATAACGATCGAATCTCCCGTTTAAATTCCCGACGGTGGGGCCAAGTGGGAAATGGCGAAGCGAGGAAAAACGTGGGGCGTTTGACAAAAATGCGGAGGCCCGGAGAGCGAAACGGTGTCGGAATGCGGGGCGCTGTTCTACGCAGCACGAAGGCACACCCTTATTAAGTGCTCTCAAAAGCAACCCGCCGACTCATTACCATATTAAACGAATTAACATTATTGTATTCCGATTTCTGTTTCATCATTAAAGCGGCGACATATAAAGTTAATTTAGGAAGTCATTAGGAAATTTTTCAGTACTTAACCGTATCGTAAATTACTTTGTAAGGACCAATAGACATTTCAACATTTAAAAATGTAGATTTTTTTATTGTTTTTGGTCGTTTTTGTATCAAAGGCTGTTAAATCTCATAAAGTTAGCGCAAGCTGGTCAAAAAATACAAGTACTGATTATCACTCTTTAATTCATACTTAATACAATAAATACGAAAGTAACTCTCTCTGTCCCTCTGTCTGTTTGTTACCTTTTTGCGACTCAACCGAACCGAACCTTGCACCTTGGAGACGGACATAGGATACTTTTTGTTCCGGAATATTAAAGAATTCCCAACGTATTTTTAATCTATACGTATACGTATTTTTAAACCTTAATCCACGTGGACATTTGAAATCTGTTGCACGGTGGCATTGCAAATAAAAGCTTGTAACAAAAATATTTTTATTGAAAACTTGTATAACAATAAAGCTGTAACATAATATGAATAACATAAAAGGGTCTTGTCTGCGTATTCTAAAAAAAGATTCATTAAACTACGCATTATCGTAACTATATTGCACAATAAGTGCCAAAACAGTAATTCGCGCTTACAGATAAAGGTTGGCCCACACAAAGCCAAAGATTATTATTCGGACGGTACTAGGAAAAGAGAGCAGACGTCCGGCCGGTTGTAAGATAACATTAATTCCATTGTCCACCAGAAATAGATACGTTACAAAATCCCACTGTTGTCAGTCCGTAGCGGTGTGGACTTAAAAGGCGCTGCCCGAAAACGGAATGGATGTAAACAGAACGTTTCCGCGCACATGTCGACGGCCGTATTATTCCTAGAATGGATAAATTCCTTTCCATAATTAAAACTCTATTCCGAAAGATAAAAATAGCTCTTAAGCTGCGTACATACCATGTTGGTTGGTAGGATTGATATTTAGATAACGTACGATTTATTCATTTACGTGATAATTAGAGATTAAATTGACTCAATTCTATACAAATAAATAAAATTGAAGATTGAACTGTCTGTTTGTAATAACAAAATAATAGCTTTTTACTCAATGCTTATGAAAGTATATACGGCTGCTTATAAAAAAAAATTAAACAAAAAAAATCTACTTTGACGAGACTTTCAGTAACAGATAGCTGGTATTGTAGCAGGATACTTTGATTTTAGAAAAATTACTGGGGTACCGCGCAAAAATATTAAAGCCCCAAAATTCGATTCAAATTGTAATTGTAGTATATATACGTATGTTATTACGTTATTATGTTTATGTTTATTACGTATTGGGGCCGGCATTTTTACCAAGTTCACCCACGGGGCAGACTTAGTACGATAATAAACAATTTAATAAATACTATTGTTTCTTTGCCGTGAGCCATCATGGAATCGCCAACTTAAGATAAATAATGCGGCATATCCTCTCGTACTAGCTAAATAGTCTACGGCTGTGATTCGAACACAGAAAGAAGATTCGACGGCGTTTTTTTTTTCATGGAACGACACGAGCAAATTGTTCAACTGATGGTAATTGCAACGCCTGCCCATAACAAATGCTGTGTCGCCTAGAAATTCAATAGCAAAGTTCTGCGCTCGTCACCATGAGGCATCGTTTTTTTTTAAATTACACATGTACAATACCGACCCCGACACCGACCGATGAACCCGTGGCGTAGAAGTTTGGTAAACTAACCACTACGCCATGCGGCCTTCCAAACAAATCGTCGTCGATGTAGTCTACTCTGCCCTGTAAATATACTAGCTTACAGTGTCCTTTAAACCGAATCAGCAAATATGTCCACAATACTAATTCACGACACTGCGGTGGTACTTACGTCGACTGATTCATGAGTAGAGGTCCTACCACAAGTCACAGTAGTTTAGCACAATTTACTTGGCAATTGAATTCCTATGTAGGAATCCGTCTAGGTAGGTACCCACCGCCAGGCCAGTTATTCTGCCGTGAAGCAGTAGTGTGCAAACATTACTGTGTTTCGTTCTGAAGGGTACTGAGATCCAGTGTACTGAGCGTCAGACTTAAAAAACTGACATTTCGGAGGACGGGTCTAGTGTGATGTCGTACGAAAATGTTTTGAGTTGCACCGCATTTGTTATGGGCAGACGTTGCTCTTACCATTAGGTCAACGTTTTGTTTACCCCGTCACGAACGGACCGGATATGGACAAAGCTTTTGCAAAATACCAGCGTGAGACAGCAAAGCACTGCTGTATTTCGGATGGTTGGAGACGAGAATCAAAAACCTTAATTAGTCACAACGAGGCATTCCACTGTTTTCGAAGAGTAACGACGCCCGCCCGATTCTTGGTCAAGAATATATAGGTATCTTTTGGGATGCAGTGGCGACTCAGCGTTAGGTGCATCGCAAAGGACTTTCCAACTTTGAAGGGCACGCATGGCACTTATCATCTGGTGAACGATTTGCTCATCGCGTGATTTACCTCTTTAAAATCGATTTCTTAACTTCTTTGATTTTTGTCATTTTATTACGTGGTCCTTCGAGCCGGATATGAACTCGCAACCTATGGATCTATAGGCCTAGCCCATGACCCACAACTAAGGCAGGTATGCTGATCGCCGGCGCAGAAAGATTTGAGTGTTTTACATCTAACCGACATAACAAACGCTGGTGTGAGTTAAAAAATAATTAACCATACAAATCACAATTCATAAACATCCGCGCCTGTCGGGACTGCGATCAATCAAAATAAAAGTGGTTATTTTCTCGGTGCAGTAAATAATATCAATGCGAAAGAAACGCCGACCTTACCAAGGCGAGGTGTTTTAATAAGCATCCATTCACCAGACGATGATTTATATATGAGGGAACGCGTAGACACGTTGCGCCTCGTCCAATATCTTTTATGGAGGGCTTTATAGACGAGCGTCAATAAAAATATTGAAGAAGTCGTAATAAATTCTACCAGATACAGCGTCACAACAATGGCGTAGCACGAAACATGCTTGATGTATTTTATCGCTGGCACCATTCAAATCGGATTAGTGCAGTCGATTTTTATTGTTAGAACTTTCGAGAAAATGTTTTACGTGTTGTACTTTTTCACGAGACGCTTGGACAGCTTTTTTATGCATTTAAAAGTGTTGCGAATTTCACACTTCACACAGCGAAACGGAGAAAAAAAATATTCGCCGGCTGGGATTGTAAAACATTCGAGGGGAACTTGTTCGTCGGCTGCGTAAAGGAACACGAAGGCGTAGAGTGTGCGACCGTGGCGTGCGTTGCGGACATTAATCGGCGGAAATGCTACCACTGCATTGCAATTTCGTACAAAAACACAGACACGAATTTCGACCAGCGTCAAACTCCTGACGCCTTTTACCGCTTATGACGGTTGTTAAGGATCATTTGGCCCGAGTCTGTGGTGGAGAAATAAGTTTTAATAATTACAGATAACTGCATCGCCGCGTAACATTACCATTTTACTTCATCCAACACTTACTGCAATTAAATGTTGTACATGCACGTAAGTGAAATTTGTTTAAAACGTGTCAACTTCGGCGTGGAATTACTTTTAATTAATAACGTAATTTTTGTAGCAGTAAATTATTAATTTCATTTACGTTAAGAAATATTAGATTTTTCCTTTATTTTTCGTTTCAATGAAACTGCCAAAATTAGCGAACCCTCGAGCGAGTATTACAGAATTAAATTCAATTACATTAACACGTTCCCATTTTAATGCCATCGAATCTACTCTACTAGATATTGTTCTGGCCGGAGCTGGTAACAAAAGTGCAGTTTTGCGCGTAGCAGGACAGGACAATGGGTGAACTGGATTTATTAAAAGTGTCCCGCAGCGCCACCACGCGTGTATATACCTACTTCTGCGCTTAACAATTCGATATAAATGAAAATAGACTTTTATTTTTAATTTAGTTATTTTTAGATGTTATAGAAAGTGTTTAGTATTC
The DNA here is from genome assembly GCA_019845155.1 of Luehdorfia chinensis. Lineage (NCBI taxonomy): Eukaryota > Metazoa > Arthropoda > Insecta > Lepidoptera > Papilionidae > Luehdorfia > Luehdorfia chinensis. The sequence goes on from JAHVAK010000488.1 coordinate 1,962,252, forward strand.
GGAGCATTTTAAGGTATATTTAGAGTATAATACTGTCTTCCTAGACAATTTTAGCAAGAGCCAACTGTACCGATTATGTAACACAATTTGTAGTCTGTGCTTTATACATTACCAGCTGATACCCGCGGCTTCGCCCGCGCGTGGTTCCACTACACTTTAACAAAGCTAAGGTACGTTGCTGTCCGTCAGAAATCATCAATTGTTCCGAGATAAAAAGTAGCCTATATTATTCTCGGGCCTCTAAACTGTCTGCATACTAAAAATCAGGTCGATCGGTCACTCCGTTGATGCGTGAAAACAGTTCAAACAAACCAACAAACGCACTTTCGGATTCATAATTTGTGTATGGATAGTGCCGCAGGACAAACCCTCGTCTTCACCTATACGAATACCATAATGCACTTCTACGATGAAACATGAGGTATGAACTTTATGAATTCAACCCATTCTGTGCCAGAGACTCGGTGTCTAATAATACAACTAAACCCAAAAACCGCAAGAGTTCGGCTTGGATCGTGAACCACAAACGAGTCTATGAGGTAAACTGATCTGGCCACGTCGTCGGCATACCTTGGTTAAGTAATAATAAAGTTCAATTTGAAATATCAAACCAGCTGTGCATAATAACTAAGTCTCGATTATCTGACCGGGCTTGTAATTGTAAATCGCGTGCTAATTTCAAATATTCGAGAGTGAATTGCATTGTACTAACTCGGCAGCGACAACGGTCAAATATGGTCCCAGTGGCAGCTGCAAAGGCTGCATTCCTCGCAAAATTGGAACACTCCGGGTATAGTTGCCGTGTCTAAATACTGACAAACGGAGACATATTTTATGGGAGATATAGTAATCTAGATAACTAAAGGCAAATACGACGAAACATAATTAGACATAAAGACAATAAGATCATATCACAACCGTGGTAGCTCAGAGGTCTGCCGCTAGCCATAAATTTCATTTAACGAAAGTGACTTGCGTTCGAACCCCGCCGGTGTCACCAATGAAAAAGCAGGAGCATGGCGCTCGTCGCCTTGAGATATCAGTTCCCATACATGCTTGTAGTAATGAATTACTAGATAACTGCTAAGGTATTCTGTGCATCATTATACATGCTCACTGTTCAAGCCAGCACGGATATTATTCATTATTAAACGAACATCCTTACCGATCGGGACAGTGGGCCCGCATCAGTTGACATCGGGGCACCCATTTAACAACCTATCACATCAATTGCAGTAATCTCGGCCCGCCACCGCTACTCTTATTCAGGACGTCGCCACCCATACGAAAAATATTTAAAACTTGTCCGTCTGTTATTGTAGATAATATGTATGTTAGACCGCTTAAGAAGCTGTTTTAAATTTGAAGATATGTGCACTTGTTTCATAAGAAAAAAAAATACATTATATACAAGAAAGCATGGTGTTGAAATTTTTTTCGCATGTCCAGTCAAGGAAGGGTTCGTTACGATGAAATCCTTTGCCAAATTACGTTCTAAATAAATGCTTAAAATTAAAATTAACATTATCAGTAGTATTTCGCGATTACGGGACCACATTTAATTTTGGCCAAGTTCTGATGATGTGATCTATGAAAAAATCATGAAACTCTTAAATTCGCATAGGCGTGTTTGGAAATGTATCTTTAATTATATAATTATATACTCATATCTTATTTATTTAAACTTTATTTGCACACACAAATAAATACATGTACAAAAGGCGGACTTAATGCTACCAGGCCCGTTGCTTCTTTCTCTTTTCTCTACCAGTCTACCTTCGGGTCGAGCAGAAAAGATGTAGTGGGTGCCAAGATCAAACAAAAAATAACCCTAGTAATCTAAAAAAAAGTAGTAAAACGTAAACAAAAAAAACTATTCAGTAATATGCAATAATAATAACAAAGAATAAATATTATATACATAGCATACATATATATATATATATATATATATATATATATATATATATATATATATAGATACACGCGCATAAACACATATACATACATACACATTTAAATATAAAACATTGCAAGCCACAGACGCAGACAAGCGCGAAAGCTAGCTTCATCTTAAACTGAAAATAATTGAATGATCGCCGGAAACCAATCGTAGGTCTCCATCAGGGTGGCAGCATCCATCATCATCATGGGAGACAACCTCAATTGTGAACTAAATTGGTTACGTCTGGTGGGTAATTGATTGAAGGCGAGAATGCAGCGCTCCCGGCGAATAAAAATGCAGGAGTTGAATTGAGTGATGCAGAAATATCACAACTTGTGGCATATCTAAAGAGAAAACTAATTTTTACAACGAAAAGGAAGTTGGGTTGTTTTCGGCAAAAGCGTGCACATTGTAGATAAACGATCTATGTAATACTGTAGGAAAGCAAATTCTGTGCCTACATTAAAAATAATAGAAGCCCAAATAACACCTTTTGAAAGGTTAGTACTTGGGGTAGGTACCACCGAGTCAGGGCCAGTTATTCTGCCGTGAAGCAGTAGTGTGCAAACATACTTACTATTTCGGTTTGAAAGGCACTAAGAGATTCGCGCAATCACTGGGCATATGAGACATAGAACGATGAATAGAATAGAATAAATTTTGATTCAATCAAGATTATTTACATAATACTTATTGAAAGTCATTTTTTTTTAAACTACACTGGTTCGCAAAAAATGCATCTGTCCTGGGAAGAACCAGTAAGAAACCCAGCGGGCTTTTTTTTTAGTCATTCTTAAAATAATGTACAATAACAGCAGTATTATAGAGATGTAGAAATGGCTTGGCTGGCGATCACCTCATTCCCAGGGGTTATCATCATCTATGTATTCTTTTATATTATAATAACCCTTTTTATGAAGTCTTTGTTTAATATAAAATTTGAACTTTTTGATTGAAAGACTTTGTTGTCGATCGCGCTCGATCACGTCGGTCTTTGATGTCGATGTCTCTGGGTGATGGCCGCAATGTGGTGTCAAAAAGAAATGTTCTGGGTGACGCAGCATTTATTATAAGCAGACGTTGCACTTACCCTCAGGTGAACGTTTTGCTCGTTTCGTCACTTTATCAAATAAAAAAAACAGCGTTGCGATCGTACGCAGGCTCATGCTGAGTAGACCCTTTTGTTTATTCATACCGCAGTGCAGGCATACCTTGGATTGTTTTATATTTAGACCTAGCTATGCCCGTCGGTGTCAACCGCGTCAAAATGGTGACCCCGATCGATGATATGCATATATGTACTTCCCTATTGAACCCGTAAAACAATAATTTGTGTTTTCGCACAAATGTTGCCTCCGACTGGGATCCGAATCCAGAACCCTCAGCGTAGAAGTCAGGTACTAGGCCACGCGGTCGTTCGTTCGTAACAAACTGTGCACTGATTTACAAGGCACTACGGTAAAACTAATGCATTTATTATATTTTTATTCAACATAGAGTATTTACATAATATTCATTGAATGTCATTTTTTATTACACTGGTTCGCCAAAAATGACCCTGTCCTGGGAAGAACTAGCAAGAAACCCAGCGGGATTTTTTTTCCTTTTAAGTCATTAAAAACATTAATGTACAATTACTTTATTACAAACTAGCTGCGCCCCGCGGTTTTACTCGCCGTTTAATTAAAAAGAAATCGCTCTAAGGATCATAGCGTCATCTTATAAAGCCTAAAGCCGCCCTCAATAAATGGGATATCCAACTACTAAAATAATTTTTCAATTCGAACCAGTAGCTCCTGAGATTAGCGCGCTCAACCAAACAAACTCTTCAGCTTTATAATATTAGTATAGGTATGTAGAAATAGCTTGGCAGCGTTTTATAAAGACTTAACGTAACATATGAAGATGTGTGTCAGGATCGTAGCAAGTGGTAAGATGTGGTCTCTGCCTACCCCAATGGGAAAGAGGCGTGACTGTATGTATGTATGTATGTATGTATGTATCATATGAACTTTTTAATTGAATGACTCAGTGCACTTTCTGGGATTTTGTTGTAAAAACTGTTAAGGCGAGTACTTTATAATATGTTGTGCAGTTTTGATAATTGTCGGCAAAAACGTCGTTCGCGTTTGCTTGCTATTTAAGTGGAGAAGGAAATTATCAATCGCCATTTTCAGCTGCTGGGTACGAAACGAAAACAAACTAAAAAGTGTGCAGTCTGTCTACACTGTAAGAGATTAGAGCGGTGATGCGCGCGCGCAATCCGATTATGCTACATCGCGATCGCCATTTACCACCGCTATCGCATAACTGAAGCCCCGCATTACCCGTCACGCTGGGCTCCGTACGAGCGTTGAGATTTTATCGACAGCACCCACGACACGTTCCGTTGCAACCTTACATTGTTGCAGATCCACTTTTAACTCCGTGCGAATTCGTACCCTATCGGTAACTAATGTAGGTATCTTTTCCTATCGTATTTAATAAAATATGCATGTATGGCATTATGCATCTTATTACTTATTACAAGAGGTACAATATCGTACGAAGGTAACTGATGAGTTTCGAGGTGTCAGAAATAATTGACTTCGAAAATCTTACGCCTTGTCGATGTTCGTATTAATTTCAATAAGGATTAATATAAAGACAAGTAAGACAAGTCACCGATAATGCTGAAATCGTTAAAGTTAAATCAATATTCGTATAGGGTAATACTAAATGAAACTAATTTTACGGATTTTATCGCGTTTATTTTTGTTATTTATAACTCGACGTTCCGAGTGCTTTACAGCACCCATGGTCACGAGGGGGACTCAAGTCCAGTCAAGTCAGTCAGGTTATAAATAACAAAAATAAACGCGATAAAATCCCGTAAAATTAGTTTATATTAAATGTGTAGTGTTCGCGTAAATATAAGAAATCATTATAGGGTAATACTAATTTATTTATAAGCTTATCAATGAATACGTTTCTTTATCGAAGAATCTATAGACGAGTGGTAAGTGCAAATTTTCTCATAACAAAGCTATAACTATTCTGTGTGGCACCACACTGCGCTCGTCACCCTGAGAGATCGGTTCTAAAGTCTCATATGGCCAGAAATTACACTAACTAACAGTGCTACAGATCGACACACTGTGTTGCTTCGATGGCAGAATACCTGACTACTCTGTGTTGCCTAGACGGATTCCTGCCTAGGAATCCGGCCACGAGTAAAACAATGCCGTAACAGCACAGTGCTGTAACGAAGCTTTGGTTGTGGTGGTTTGTATTCATCATCATCATCATCATTTCAGCCAATCAATAGTCCACTGCTGAACATAGGCCTTACCCTTTTGATTGCCACAAAAGTTAGTTGCTCTTATTTTGTGGGGATATTGCCATAGTTGCCACGCTTGCTCACCGGTCTTCATATATCTATTCCAGCATTTTAAGTGAATGGGGTGCAGTTGAGACAAGCCATGTGACCTACAGCTCGAACCATAGATTAGATTCTCATTCCAAAAAGCTGTAACATGTAAATATTGCTTATATTGCTATATGGATAAAAGAATCTACCACCCCATCTCATCCCGTGGGTGTCTGTAAAAGTCGACAGAGGGAAAATAAGAACCAAGAGATGGGCAGCCTGATACGACTCGATAAAAAGCCACTACTATACTAGCTTCTATCTACAACGTTTTCTCAAAATTTCATGTAAATCATCATGGGAACTACAGCTCTAAAGCCTGATTGTGACAAAACCGAAACCACTGCATTCCGGGGCAGCATAGCTTTGGAAACCAAGTTTACTAAACGTTCAAATGTATAATTTGATCTCGGTTTTCGTCTGACCGATTTCACCAGCTCCATTTTGATCGCGTTTAGGAAAACGTGTGGTGGCGGCTCGTTAAAAGAATACGAGTACTACCACTCCATGTCATCCAATGGATCTCGTAAAAGGCGAGTAATGAATAAAACTGCACTGTGCACCCAACAGCGCATGGTGGCGATGGGCTCCCACCTATCACACCAAGTGCATTATATTGTTTTGGTGAAACGTGGATTGTGGCAGTCATCTGCTTTTACAGTGAGTGCCCAGTCTCTGACTACCCCTTACAGTCGTGATCTTATATACTCGTATGTATGTATGTTAGGAAAACGAAGTTGACATTAAATATCGTGAAAAACCAAAACAAATACTCTTGATGTATTTCGTATTTCGCGACATTACAATACGAAATAAAAATAATTGTTGGGTTTAAATACGAGTAGTTGTGCAATTGACAATGACAGTTATTTAAACGCGTTCAATGGAGCTAAAACGACGAAAATTGGGTGTTCAGAATTTGAACCGCGTTAAGCTGCAACTGCGTTCATTTGATGTTGATGAAATACATAGTGTAGCATTGAACTCAGTTATACGAATACAACTTCGTTTAACTTGAACTGATCGCGTTCATTTTCAACGGTGAAATCCGCCCTAAATGTTTGAATTATCGACCTCCGCCTCTACGGACATCTACACCCGTTAGATGTTCTGGTTGTTATATTGTATGCATTGTTTATTAGATTGTTTTAATCGTTTCTGATTTTTTATTTATCAACGCATAAAAATAAAATTATTATTATTAAACTAACAAACCATTATTGTATTATAAAATTTTATTTTTAAACTTTTATATTTGTTTTAAACCATCAGCGCCGACGCCGGTCGGTACTATCCCAGGGCCAGTTATTCAGCCGTGAAGCAGTAGTGTGCAAAAATTACTGTGTTTCGGTTTGAAGGGCACGGAGAGCTAGAGTAATCACTGGGAATATGAAACTTAAAAACTGATGTCTCAGGGTGATGGGCACTGTGTGGTTTAACACGGAGATGTTCTGGATGACACAACATTTGTTATGGGCAGACGTTGCTCTTTTTTTTATAGCAGGGAGGGGCAAACGAGCAAGTGGCTCACCTGATGGTAAGTGATCACCACCGCCCATGAACAACCGCAACACCAGAGGAATCGCGGGTGCGTTGCTGGCCTTTGAGGAAGGAATAGGCTCTTTTCTTGCTCTTACCATCCGGTTAACGATTTGTCACTTTTCGTTACTTTATCCAATAAAAAAAGTAATGCGATAACATCGCAGGTAGGCAAGGATGCAGTGCCAAAGAAATGGGAACAATCAGACACGAAAACCAACAATTCAAGTTCGAACACAGGACCTGCAACTGACAAGTCAGATACTCGCGACTACTAGGCCATGCGATAGTCAACAAAAAGTCAAAGATATAGTGTATACAAATAAATCCAGAATCGATAGCAAATAATGTGAGGGCGCAACAGGTTCTTTGAACACTGAGGCACGCGAAGGCAAATAGATATATCCATAACATATCAAATAACGCTGTCAACAGTGCGTGGAGAAACGGCACACCCTTTAAACAAATCGACAGAAATTGCTAGTTGCACGAGAGCACATATCTTACTACTGTAATAAAGCTGTTTGTATGTTTGATCGCGCTTATCTCGGGACATACTTACCCGATCTTCTCTCTCGCTTTGAGTATTTGTATTAAATAGACCATACTTTGGGGAAGATTCTAGGCTATAAAACTTCATGTTACGGCCTTAAGGAGTCGCACGGCCATCATCATTTCAGCCTATCACTAATCCACTCCTGTGACGACCGCGTGGCCTAGTGGTTGAGAGTACCCTACTTCTACGCCGCGGGTCCTGGGTTCGGATCCCAACCGGAGCCAACATTTGTGCTAAGTCACAAATTGTTGATTTTCGGGTCTGGTTGTGTTGTGATTGTCCCCGTGTTTCTGACACTGCTTCCTAGCCTACCTCCGATGTTATGGCATCAGCGTTACATAGGGCGCGTGTAGGTTAAGACGAGTGAGTGCCTCTGTGTTTGCGCGTCCACTTGTGGCACTATAATATCTCCTGCGCAGTTGATAGCTCTCGATGATATTCGGAAGTTGCCGCCGTGGTTGAAATTGGCCAGGAGAACATCCATCCACTGCTGAACATAGGCCTCCCTAATAGATTGCCCCAAAAGTTTGTAGCATTTTGGAGAGATTTCGCCGTAGTTGCCACGCTTGGCAGGCGGACTGTTTTATTGATGTTCCATTAAGATGCTGCTGCCCACCTCCTGGTTTTAATGTTCCCTCTGTCGACTTTCACGACACCCACGGAACAAGATGGGGTGGTAGATTCTTTTAAGCCATTTGAAAAGATGCGAATGCGCGGGTCAGCGAGGTACCCGGTCGTACGGCACAGTCATGCGTTCGATTTGTTTCACGCGGGCGAAACCGCGGTGCGCAGCTAGTCGATAATAAGCAAGCGAATACGCCTTCACCGAGCATTACAGATCGTATTTCAAAACCAGCGGCCGTGTCACTTGTCGGTTACTCGACTCCTACCGTGAAGCCGGTGCGGCGACTGCAGCCCGCGTGATCAGATCAGCCTTCCCACGGTGATTCACGATCCGCAAGGATGCCAATATAAGGCTGCATGAGAATATTTTAAAAAAAGAAGTAAAGTATCGCGAGGCTATTGAAATTAAAAAACACCCTAATTTCAATAGGGAGGATGGTTGGGTATTACCACCGGCTTGGGATCATATTATTAATAAAATTAAATCAAAAACCAAGCATAACACTGCAAGTCTTCAAGATACAGTAAGCTCTTTCTGCGTAGATCGGACTAAAAATAATAATTAAAAGCTGAAGGTACTCCGGGTTAACTATGAGTATGACATCGGGACAACTGTCACCTCAGTCCCCCCGTGACCATGGGTGCTGTAAAGCGCCCGAAACGTCGGGTTAAAAATAGTTATAAATTAAACGCGATAAAATCCGTAAAAAATTGTTTTATTTAAATGTGTAATATTCGCTTAAATAAAAGAAAACATTAAAAGAAGTAAAGTAATAAATATACGAATGTCCCACTGCTGAGCACAGGCGTCCTCTCATTTCTGTGAGGGTTTTGGAGCTGGGAATGATCCGCCACGCAGCTCCACGCGATGCCCCACAATAGGACTTATCCTGTGTCGTGGGTGCGTTTTACAGACATTTATTTCACATGCAAAACACAACCAGACCCGAAAACCAGCAATTTGTGTTTTCGCACAAATGGTGGCTCCGCCCGTTATTTCAGACCCAGGAGTTGGGTCCGGAGCCTGTTTTGTGGCAATCTATGGAACAGGCCTATGTTCCAACGACTGGCTCGTTACTATATTTATATGTACTACTAAGAAAAGGACTTCTGGCTTCGGTCAACCTAAACATATTGTGAAATTCCTAGTGGGGGCATCGTTCTTCTTCTTCTTCTTCTTTTTTGGTCGTGGCAATCGGCTACCAAATCAAGCCGTTTTGCCAATGTCGAGTAATAATGTAATAATTTACTTATAATAAGGACTTCGTTTCGATCGACAGTAAAATTACAGTTGACTTTCACTGATGTTTACTGATGTTTCCTGATGATTTACTTTTATTGATGACAGATGAATGGGAAGGGGAGCAGCATCTTCATGGAACATCCGAATGAATAAACCGCGGTTGCCAACCCACCTGACCAGTGTGGCAACTATGGCCCCCTACTTTAGAGGTACATACGTTTTTTGCAATCTATGGGAGAGGTCTATGTTCAGCAGTGGACTAGTGATAGGCTGAAATGATGATGATGATGATGATGAATGGTGATGAATATGAAGATTTGCTGGACTGATGGAGACATAACGAAAAGTACAATTTTGGTCTTGAATTGTATTTTCCAATTACTATTTCACGAGCACTCGCTGCATAATAAACTATCAACAGTAAACATCAAAACTCAAAATATACCCAGAAATGAAAAAAATTCAACATAAACACTACCGCCACTTTTCGAGTTGGCCGCATCGTTATTTATAAGAAGAAAAGTACCAACCTTTTTGGAAATGCTTCCAAACACCGGTTTTGTAGATACAAAAGCGGCAGAGGGTTTAGTAAACACGACATTGTATAGTTCTGGGACGCAGTGCGGTGGATCGCGTGATTCGCATTCAGCGCGGCGCCCGGTCCCTCTGCCGCTGGGAAGTCAGTCGCAACTGTCGCATTTCCACGAACGCGATCGCACACCAAGCAACTTACGGTTAGGTAAGGTCACGTAATGTTATAAATTCATTTGAATAAATAAGAAATATTTCTCACTACCCTGACTTCAGTTTTTAAATCATCATCATTAAAACCTATCACTGGACCACTGCTAAACATAGTCCTCCCCCAAAGATTGCCAGCAAAACTGTAGCTCTCATTTTGGGGATCTACTAGGAAAAGACTATCTAGTTTTGGCCAACCTCAACACTGGAACAGGATACAGGTCACTTTTTTATTAAATAAATTCATGTGTTTCTGTCCGTAGGTCGATAATCGACCACAGCAATAATTGCCAAATATTGATGGAAGTTAGCAGGAGATATTATATTGCCACAAGTTTACGCCCAAATACAGGGGGCCCTCGCTTGTCCCAACCTATATGATGCCTTTTTTTTATTGTATAAAGTGACGGAACGAGCAAAACGTTCACCTGGTGGTAAGTGCAATGTCCGCCCACAACAAATGCTGTGTCACCCAGAATATTTCTGTGTGATACCACACTGCGCCCGCACCCTGACACATCAGTTCTTAAGTCTCAAATGCCCAGTGATTACGTTAGCTCACAGTGCCTTTCAAACCGAAACACACGAATGCTTGCACACTACTGCTTCACGGCAGAATAACTGGCCCTGGGGTGGTACCTACCTAGACGGATTCCTGCATAGGAATCCTACCACCTTATTGAGATCGAGCAGACTTTTAGGTCTAGAATAACCAAAAGCAACATTTATATCGCGTTTAGAAAAACGAAGTTTATACTCGTATGAAAAATCGTCACAATCTAAAACGAAAACTCGATGTATTTCATATTCAATCAGCCTGTTTTTATACATAAGTTACATAGGTATTCAAACAATAAACAATATTAATTAAAAATATTTTTGTGGTTTTTGTGGTTGTGCAATTGACAATGACAGCTCTCTAAACGCGTTTCAAGAGTTGAACGTCGAAAATTGGGCGTTCTGAATATTAATCTTTTAGCTTTAACTGCGTTCATTTGATGTTGATACAATGCAAACTGTAGCATTTAACTCAGTTAAACGCATAAACTTCGCTTAACTTGACCTGATCGGGTTTATTTTCAACGGTGAAATCCTCCCTAACGCCTTAAAGTCTTAAAATGAAATTGTTGTCAAACGTTAGAAGGTATTTATTAAACTCGCTTCAAAAATTAAATTATTACAATAATTCAGTAATAGTGTGGCTTAAAAACAGTAAAGACGACGTATTATTAGAGCAGCCCGGGGGCTTGATTCGCCACCCGTCACGTCCCGTTCCCCGCGAGGGCGAAAAGTGAGCTACGTGACTCGAAGTGGCGTCTGCCTACCCCTTATATGGGAAAAAGGCGTGACTGTATGTATAACAGCAGACAATTGATGGAAAAATTGTCTGGCTGAATAGTGAACTTTATCTGCGCGGAATTCCCGCTATTGGAATTAAAAAACATGATAATTTCAATAGAGAAGATAGTTGGGTATTACCACCGGCTTGGGATCCAATATTTAATAAAATTAAGTAGTAGTAGCAGTATACTACTGAAAGACTTCAAGACACAGTTAGCTCTTTCCGCATAGATGGGACCGAAAATAATAATTAAAAGCTGAAGGTACCCCGGGTAAACTATGACATCGGGACATCTTTCACCTCAGTCCTCCCGTGACCATGGGTGACGTAAAGCACTCGAAACGACGGGTTAGAAATAGTTGAAAATTAAACGCGATAAAATCCGTAAAAAATAGTCTTATATAGAACTTTTAACTAGACTTTATCATAAAACAGCGTTCCATTATGTTTGTCATTACTCAAATCCACACCGTAGCCTGCACTAGTAAATATTCGACAAGAGCAATACATAATCGTGCACAGCGTACAATACCCGCCGTCCTCCGCTGTCAGAACGAACCAATCAATCAAAGCGCACCACGACCAGCCGAGACGTGTCCGTCACCTCTCCATCACGTCTCTATTGCGCTGACCTATTCGCCATGATGAATGGGAACTAACCACCTCAAAAATTTATGAGGCTTTGTGAGACGAAAGAATTAAGGTTTCTAAATTAAGCGAAGTCAAATGTGACTATCACTATAATTCTATGGACTTATTCATAAAAAAATACTTATGATAGATTTATAACACTGAGTAATTACTCGTATAAAGTTAATAAGGCCTACTAAACGTATTATAAAATTCCGGTATGGGAGACTTCAAAATGGTTATGTTGTCGCCCTAATCAAATTTCATATCTACATGGGTGAAGTATCGATGAATTTGTATATATTTGGCTGCAAACATTTGTCAAAATTGAGTAATCTCTCTGTAATAAGGCTATAAACTTCCTATATTTTTTATCAATAAGACCGTGAATGTTTTGGCGATTAATCAAAACTCTATATTAGTAATAACATAGTTTCGATTAAGGATTGAGATCAGTAATTAATATATCAACGTAAAATGCCTGTTTGCCTGCGAATACAGGGATTTCGTTAACTTAGAAATAAAAGAGCCGTGTGGTGGCGGCTCGTTAAAAGAACACTACCACTCCATCTCATCCAATGAATCTCGTAAAAGGCGAGTAAGGAATTAAACTGCACTGTGCACCCAACAGGGCATGGTGGCGATGGGCTCACCATCTATCTTCCTATCCTATCACACCAAGTGCATTATATTGTTTTGGTGAAACGTGGATTGTGGCAGTCATCTGTTTTTGCAGTGAATGCCCAGTCTCTGACTACCCCTTATGGGATACAGTCGTGATCTTATGTATGTATGTATGTAGAAATAAAATTTATATGAGGTTATATAGATTTTTGCAACAATTCTAAAAGAATGCACTAATTACTTCTAAAATCTACTTAAAGTGTTTATAACTATATTTGAATCAATAACAATTTTGCTTATTATTCTTAAAATCTACCACCCTATCTCATCCCGTGGGTGTCGTCGTAAAAGTCGACAGAGGAGTATTAAAACCAGAAAATGGGCAGTAGCATCTTCCCGGAACATCTGATTAAGTAAACAGTGGTTACCAACCCGCCTGCAAAGCAACTATGGCAAAATCCCCCCAAAATAAGAGCTACAAACTTTTGTGGCAATCTAAGGGGGAGGCCTGTGTTCAGCAGTACCACTGGTCGCAAACAGGTTCCTGTCTTATAAATCTATCTTTGTTAGGCATAAATAGCGTCAATATGAAACACCTAGGGCGTATTTCACCGATGAAAATAAACGCGGTCAGTTCAAGCTAAACACTATAAAACAATAAAAACAAAAAAAAATATGTTTGTATACTTAAGTAACCTATGCATAAAAACAGGCTCGAAAAATAACGAAATACATCGAGTTTTTGTTCTAGACTGTGACGATATTTCATGTAAATTTAGTTTTCCTAAACGCAATCAAAATGGAGCTGGTGAAGTCGGTTCAGACGAAGACCGAGATCAAATTATACATTTAAACTCTGTGAATCAAAACATGGTTTTATCAAACCTGGTTTCCAGAACGATCGGTGTCTCGGATCTAATTCGGGTTAAATGTATAATGGTAAAACAATATCGGGTCTAATTAAAGCCTAACTAACGCATAACTGTACCGTATGCAAGGAGAAACACGTCTAGCAGTTATTACAAAAAAACTAATTACCCCGCGACCCTCGATTAGATGCCAGGGGCAATAAGCGAACGATTTTATACACATTTCCCACATACAAACAAAATAAATCACTCCTATATAAAATAGTCCAGCCATAGACGTCGTCTTCCATTAGCGGCAGTAGTTTGCGCAGACCTTTTTTATCCCAGCGAACTACTTAACAAGCCCGTTACAATAAATTTACTCGCAATGGACTCGAGCGACTACTCTGGGTGCTTAGAGTGTGGTGTCTCAAACGCGAAGCGAAATATCGTATCGTTCGACAATGGTGATGATAGGACATCCCTAGGGTGGTACTTACCTATACAAATTCCTGTACCAGCCCTGGGGCAGTTATTCTGCAATAAAGCAGTAGTAGTGTGCAAACATTTCTGTGTTTCGGTCCTAAGGGCACTGAAAGCTAGTGTAATCATTGGGCATATGCGACGGGCGCAGTGTAGTATCACTCCGAAATTTTCTGGGTGACACAGCGTCTGTTATTGGCGGGCATGGGCAGAGGTTGCACTTACCATCAGGTAAACGATCTGCTTTCACGTCACTATATCCAATAAAAAAAAAACTCCGACTAAAATGAATCTACGTCGAAGCGATCAGAGAACAAGACGAAACGATCGCGAATCGCGATGCTCTTATAAACGTGCACAAAAAGCCTATTCGCAATGTAACACGCAATTCGCTACGGGAGCCCGCGGGGTGGAACGATCGACGGACTCGATGGAGCACAGCGCGTTCGGCACTGACGACGTAGTTCACCGAACTTCCGATACAAGCATCAATTTATATGTCGCCCTGTTAACGGATTTACATAATGTCCTTGTTAATTTGAACGACGCTATAGTGTAACCAGTTCCTGGAAGCTAATAGAAGCAGTCGGCGTGGTACGCGATACTAGCTGTGCACCGCGGTTTCACCCGCGTACAAATGCCAGCCCACCCCGAACCTTGACTTCCCTATTTGAATCGGATTTTGGGATTCGAAAATATTGCGCGAAACCTAATATTTCTTTCTATAATTAAAATAGCCTACGTTACTCGCTATAATATCAGCTGTCTGTTAGTGAAAGGATCCGTTAAAATCGATACAGCCATTTTGGAGATTAGCCGGAAGAAACAAACAGACAGGCAGACAGACAGAAACAGTCAACAAATTTTAAAATTGTTTTTTTATTATTAATACCATTTATACTTTCACCAGCATTGAGTAAAAAGCTGTTATTTTGTTATTACAAACAGACACTTCAATTTTATAGTATTATAAAATATATATGTATAGATTAACGCTACTAAACAGATTCTCTCGTCACAATTTTTCCGTAATACGCTTATAACAGTATAAGGCTTATCGCAGGAATCCGTCTTGGTAGGTACCACCCCAGGACCAGTTATTCAGCCGTGAAGCAGTAGTGTGCAAACATTATTGTATTTCGGTTTGAAGGGCACTGAGAGCTAGCGTAATCAATGGGCATATGAGACTTAAGAATTTATGTCTCAGGGTGATACTCAGGGCATAGTGGGGTGTCACACAGAAACTTTCTGGGTGACACAGCATTTATGGGTAGACGTTGCACTTACCATCAGCTCAACGTTTTGCTCGTTTCATCACTACATCCAATGAAAAAAAAGATACGGGACGGGGAAGACCGGTGAGTGCCTGTTTGTGCTCATATTTACACAGTATCCTGTGAAGGTGACATTTTTTTTTAAAAAGTCGATGCAAAAGATCAAGCGACTCACCTGATGGTAAGTGATGGCCGCACATGAACATCAGAAACATATACGGGTTATTGACGAAATGCTAAAGCCCTGGGTCGAAAACCTGACGCTATGGTCGAACCGACCGGAAGGAATTCATCATCGATATAAATTAGCTATAGATACTTAACTGAACTAAATTTTACGTATTTTGTCCCTAAATTTCCACTATTTACTAATTGTTTGGTCTACCAAATCTGAAGTACCTAATGGTTGGGATGATCCAGAACATGAGTACAGATTTCAGACTTCTTAGAGCGTTGATGCTACACGTCAGCTATATGTTGTTTTACGCGGGTTAGCAACGGTAAGCCGTGTGGTGGCTACCACCCCATCTCATCCCGTGGGTGTCGTAAAAGTCGACAGGGGGAAAATAAAAAACCAGGAGAGGGGCAGCAGCACTTTCCTGGAAAATCCGAATAAATAAACTGCGGTTGCCAAGTTTGGCAACTCTGGTAAAATCCACTCAAAATGAGAGCTACAAACTTTTGTCGCAACTTATGGGGGAGGCCTATATCCAGGAGTGGACTGGTGAAAGGCTGAAATGATGATGATGATGAACCATGGGTGCTGTAAAACGCTCGATATGTATAACATTTGCATTAATATAAATTAATGTAGAAATATTGAACGGGTTGAACGACAGTGAATGCGGGAAATTTACAAAAGGAAGCCATAATACAATCTGATACAAAAACGGACCCTTCTTACGAGGAGGCACGCGATTCGCCACAGGGGATTGCTGATTGGAACGAACGCGAGGCTCGATGGACCTTGACGATTTTTTATCATTGTTTTGACAACCGCCGATGCATCAATGCGAGGGCAACAAGAAGGCAATGAGATTTAATTTTAAAATATAATCGGATTTAGTTATATGACGAAAAATAAGGAGAAATAAAACTGCAAGTTTTTATTTACATTTGACAGTGTTGTGGCTAGATATATTCCAATTCCTTTTTTGACGACCGCGTGGCCTAGTGGTCAGAGAACCTGACTTATAACTTCTTCTGTGCTGAAGCACAAATTGTTGGTATTCGGGTCTGGTTGTGTTGTGATTGACCCCGTGTTTCTGACACTGTATCCTAGCCTACCTCCGATCTTATCGCATCAGCGTTACATCGGGCGCGAGTAGGTTGGGACGAGTGAGTGCCTCTGTGTTTGCGCGTACACGGGAGATATATAATATCTTCCGCGCAGTGTACGTGCCACAAGTTGAAGTTGATGGCTCTCAAAAGTATTCGAAATTTGTCGCCGTGGTCGACATCGTCTAGGAGAACATCATCATCATTCCAATTCCTCTTTAACAGTATGAGTGATGGGTAAATACAATCCAGTTCTTTTCCGCTTCCGATTAATTGGAAGGTTTTAAGCTCCTGACCGATTTTAGACCAAGGCGAAAAGTTCCGAATACTTTTGGAAGGCATCAACTGGGTAAGTGATGTTATAGTGCCACAAGTGTACGCAATAACAATACAACCAGACTCGAACTAACGATTTGTGGACGAAACGTTGACTCCAGCTAGAATCCGAACCCAGGACCCGCGGCGTAATAATCAGTACGTACTAGTCCACGCGATCGTGAAGGCGAGAGGTTCGTTTATTTTAAAAAAAAAACGATGCTCCACAGTAGGATTTCTCCTGTATCGTGAGTGCGTTTTACAGACATACATTTCACATGCAAAACATTATCAAATATTGGTTCCGGCTGGTATTTGAGTCCAGGACCCGCGACGTAGAAGTCATGGTCACCGCGTGGCCTAGTGGGTAGCATACCTGATGAGATATTTTGGTTATGAAGAAAAATATTTTATCGAGATTATGGCATAGGCCATGGTAGCACAGGGGCTATGCGCTCGCTTTAAATTTCATGGTACGCGAGTGACCTGGGTTCGATTCCCAGTGCCGGAACCACTAAAATTGTTAATTGCAATTTTAAGTGCTGACTTACCACGTGCTCGGTGAAGCGGTGAAGGAACACATCGTGAGGAAACCTGCATGTCTGAGAAATTAAAAATATTTCGATGACATGTGAAGTCCGCCAACCCGCATTGGAGCAGCGTGGCGGATTCTTCCTTGCTCAAAAACCCTCTCAGAAATGAGAGGAGGCCTGTGCTCAGTAGTGGGACATTTAGAGGCATAGGCCTCAAATTTGGAAGGCAAATTCTCTTAATAATCGCGACGTTTAGCAGGCGGATTGGCGATCGCCGTACCAGATGCAGTTGCCCGTCACCGGTCTGGATAATTATGGCATATGAATTGGTAATTCCGCGGCCTATCGGAGACCACGACACCCATGTGATGGACTGGGAGGCAGATATTCCGACACCGCCACCTCACGGTTACATTTAAAAGCTGTATTATAGTTTTAAAATTAATGTTTGTTAGTTTTGCAAATCATATTTAATACTAGACCCGCCTCGGTTTCGCACGGGTGAAATTTGCTACTAAAGAAAATGATAAGTACGCTGATATTGTAGCTGAAAATGTGACAGCGTCACTATTTTATTGTAATTTCCGAAATTTCCGGTGGATTTTCCAAAAATTTAACATTGTCCTGACAATTACGAACACAACAAAAAAATCAGCGAAATCGGGTCGAGCCGTACTCGAATGAATATCTTTCATAAATGGTGCAATTAGATAGATATAGGTATTACAGTACGTCAAAACCTTTGAAATACTGTACAATAAATCTCTTACAAATTATTACAATGAAATGTATTTAGACTTGCAACACTGCACTGTGAGATTGTTGCCCGATTAGCGATGGAGCGATTAGAATCACCGCGCCCTTTTCAACCAACCCATGGCGGTTAGAGACAACTCACCCACGCACAGCAACCGCACCGTCCAGTCTACTGTTGCCGGATCCAATTCCTAGTAATAATTTTAAAGAAAATGGTTAACTGCACACGGGTGAAAATAACATCGTTTCATCTTACTATTATAGTAAAACTGGAGAGTTTGTATGTTTGAACGCGCTCATCTCAAGAAATATTAATCCATTTTAATGAAATAAAACGTGAGGTGGCGGCTCGTTAAAAGAATACTACCACTCCATCTCATCCAATGGATCTCGTAAAAGGCGAGTAAGGAATAAAACTGCACTGTGCACCTAATAGCGCATGGTGGCGATGGGCTCACCACCTATCACACCAAGTGCATTATATTGTTTTGGTGAAACGTGGATTGTGGCAGTCATCTGCTTTTGCAGTGAGTGCCCAGTCTCTGACTACCCCTTATGGGATACAGTCGTGATCTTTTGTATGTATGTATGTATGAAATATTTTTTCATTAGACAACCAGTTCACTAAGGAAGGTTCTAACACTTCGGGATACAGTCTTAAAGAGCCGCATGTTAACAACCTGAACATTACCGTGAAGGGCTACACTGTGAAAAGTCAGTTTAGCGAGGCACCATACGAGCGCAAACATGTGGTTGGCTAATTTTACGCGAGTTAAACCGCGGGGTAAAACTGTATTGTAAGAGTATACTATTTGAGAATAATCAAATCAACAAAACTAATAAATATATGTACAAAAAGACGAACTAATTCACGCAGCCGCTACACTATATGCCTTTTTGAATAAGATATAAGGGAGCAGGACGACTGCGCACAAAACTCTCACACACATTCAAATCGATTTTACTGGTGGTAGGATTCCTATTCATTTGCTGTCTAGGTATGTACCACAACGGTGCCGTTCATTATGCGATTAAGCAGTAGTGTGCAAGAAATACAATAGAATAGAAAATAATTTCTTTTATTCGTAGCTACAAAAACTATCAACAATAAAAATTTGAAACAGTAGCATCTTAACCTAAAGAACTACATAATAAAAAACTAGAAAAGAAAAAAGTATAGAAATATATATATATATATATATATATATATATATATATATTCATATATATATGTCTATATATATGCATACATATATATACACACATACACCGATAGCGATACTGATACTAAAGTCCTTCAAGCTCAAGCAAAGATTTACTGATGGTAGGATTCCGTCTAGGAAGGTACCACCTCAAGGCTTATTATTCTGCCGTGATTCAGTAGTGTGCCAACATTACTGTGTTTCGGCTTTGAACTGATGTCTCAGGGTTACGGGCGCAGTGTGGTGTCACACAGACATTTTCTGGGTGACACAGCATTTGTTATGAGCAGACGTTGCACTTACCATCAGGTTAACGTTGTGCTCGTTCCATCACGTTATTCAAAAAAAAAGTCCCCTTCAGGGCACTGAGAGTTAGTGTAATTACTTGTCATATTAGACTTAAGAACTGATGACTTAAGACATCAGCGTTTGTGTTGCCACAAAGAGTTGTTCTGGGTTATACAGCATTTATAATCCGCAGACCAGAATTTGCTGTCTCGTCACTTTTTTCCATATAAAAAACTCAATTGAATATAATGTAACAAAAAAAGATAAAACTATTCCTCGTTCGCTTCAGCTCCCGTCGCGTGTCCAATCAGTAATTGGCGCGGGGAGGCTGGCGCGGACATCGACTCCCGCAACCATTAATTTCGTCATAACAACGCCATTTCCAAACCGCGGACAGATTTAATGCGACGCGTAACAAACTGCACGCCGTTCGCTCCGGGCTAATGTGCACAGCGAAAGGTAAAGTGTTCACAAATCGATACCCTTGTGAGTTATAACGGTTATCACGACCGTGTGTCCCAGTGGTCAGAGTACCTGACTACTGCCCGGGTTCGAATACCAGCAGGAGCCTTGCAAATTGTTGAGAGAAAATTGTGCAAAATCACCGACACAGCGTCGGTTGATATGGAGGAAGCAGTGCTTATGTTTGCGGGCAAACTTTTGTCACTATAATATCTCCTGCGCGATCGACAGTTGACAGGATTCGAAAGTGGTAACCGTCATCATGGTTGTATCATCATCATCATAATAACGATGCTAAAGGCTTGATTTGAAAAAAAACCCACAAATTTAATAAGAATCAGGAAACAAGCTAACGCACAAAACCGCTAAATGACCACTAGAACTGTCGAGACCCGATGTGTCTACTTTCGAAACGGTTCATTTTAGCTAAACATTTTTTTTTTCATTGTATAAAGTGACGAAACGAGCTAAAACGTTCACCTAATGGTAAGTGCGACATCTGCCCATAACAAATGCTGTGTCGCGCAGAACATTTCTGTGAGACATCAGTTCTCAAGTCTCACATGCCCAGTGATTACGATAGCTCTCAGTGCACTTCAAACCGAAACACAGTAATGTTTGCACACTACCGCTTCACGGCAGAATAGCTGGCCCTGGGGTGGTACCTACCTAGACGGATTCCTGCATAGGAATCCTGCCACCAGTAAAATTCCAATAATAATATAACAGTAATATCCATCATCGTCATCACTTCATATATAAGTATGGATATGGGTTATTCCCGGTGCCGGCACCACTAAAATTGTTAATTGCAATATTAAGTGCTGATTTACCACGTGCTCGGCGGTGAAGGAAAACATCGTGAGGAAACCTGCATGTCTGAGAGATAAAAAATATTTCGAAGACATGTGAAGTCCGCCAACCCGCATTGGAGCAGCGTGGCGGATTCTTCCTAGCTCCAAAACCTTCTCCTAAA
This sequence comes from Luehdorfia chinensis, assembly GCA_019845155.1. Taxonomy (NCBI): domain Eukaryota; kingdom Metazoa; phylum Arthropoda; class Insecta; order Lepidoptera; family Papilionidae; genus Luehdorfia; species Luehdorfia chinensis. The sequence goes on from JAHVAK010000488.1 coordinate 1,983,320, forward strand.
TGAGAGGAGGCCTGTGCTCAGCAGTGGGACATTAACAGGCTGAAACTTTACTTTTTTTTATGGGCATATCCATACTTATATTATATTATAAATGCAAAATTAATCAATCTCTCTGTTCCTCTGACTGTTTGTTACCTTTTCACGATCTTGAAAATTTCGCACATCCTGGAGACGGACATATGATACTTTTTATCCCGGAAAATCAAACAGTTTCCCCGGGATATTTAAAAAATCTATATCCACGCGGACGAAGACGCGGGCATCAGCTAGTATATACATATTTCCTTTTTTTCCCTTGTAATTTCACACACACAATATAATTGCAGATTTCCAACAATAAACCGAATCGTATTAAAAAAAAAAATTCCAGCGCAGCGCGATCCAACCACCTTACATAACGCAAACGTAATTTGCAATTTCGGTCCGCAGCTTCCAAACCGCGACGATCATTAGCTACATGATAAATTACCTTGCTCTTATGACGGGGAGACGTCTCTTCAACATAGTTAATAAGCCTTTCAAATTTTGGGTCCCTGCAGAACGAAGACTATTTTTGGACACCTGACACATCATGGAAATTGATATTAAATTTACGGGTACACTAATTGATTGTAACTAGGGTTGCCAGGCCAGACTTGGTTGGGTTTTTCAAATTTTACAGTCATCGCGGTCCGCGCGGTGTTCAATTTTGTTTTGAATTGCATAATAAAGAAGACTGATTCATTAAACGTTGTAATTTCAGTCTCGACTGCGGCATTAAGCTGAGTGAGACCCGTTTGCTCAATGCGCCACGACACACCTGAACAATATTTTTGTACACGAGTTTTGTTAAATGTTCAGTTTTGTGATGTTGTTTAATGTTTCTTTCTGTTCGTCTGTAAATACATTGTTTACTCGTATGCCTAGTGGCTAATTTTATGTAATTGTGTCTGTCGCGTATTTCCGCAATAAATGTTTTCTTTCTTCTTTTTTTCTTTCTTTCTTTCTTTCTTTCTTTCTTTCTTAATTTTATTAGAAGTTCAGACGCTTTGATGATAAGGATCAAGAAAGCCTGGATTTACGTACAATGTTTATCATTTTAAAATGAAGACACAAAATCCTTAATAGATTGAGGTGTGCCGGCCTTTAAGCCCAATTGTACCCAAAAGTCCGGCTTAACTGGCTGCTCTGGTTTTGGGACCTTGCACCGATATTTGTAAACATGATGTCCGCGTGCAGCTTTGGTCACCGTACCTTTTTTATTTGATAAAGTGATGAGACAAGCAAAACGTTCATCTGATGGTAAGTGCAACGTCCGCCCGTAACAAGTGCTGTGTCACCCAGAACGTTTGCTGTGTGCACCACACTGCGCCAATCAAACTGAGACATCAGTTCTTAAGTCTCCTATGCGATTACATGAGCTATCGGTGCCCTTCAGACCGAAACAGTAATGTTTGCAAACAACGGTTGCACGGCAGAATAACTGGCCCCGCAGTGGTCCCTACCCAGAGAAGAAGTCGCTACAGAGAAAGAAGGTAAGGTAAAGTAAAAAAAAACGATGCTCACAGTAAGGATTTCTCATGAAGCGTGGGTGCGTTTTACAGACTTAAATTTTACAATTACGAACACCCGGACCCGGAACAACTATCCGTAGGCCAAACAAATATTCGTCCAGTGTGGGATTCGAACCCGCGTCCCACGGCGCAGAAGTCAAGGGCTTAACCACTGCGCCAAGCCGCCACCGAGCCGACAAATGAAATGCTCCCTACTTTCGATAAAAAAATCACAAATGTATGGAACGTCAACAGATAGTGGATTGAAGTTCGGATTAAGAATCACAATTGAAAGCCAACAACGCGACCGGGATATGCTGATAAAGTCGGAAGTAATAAAAAGCGACGGAAATACCGTATTAAGGAACTTATGAAAGTGGTTACTTGTACATAAACCGCTAAAGGCAGTAAGAACTGGAAACTTAATAACGAGAGATTGAATAAATAACAATTTTGGTCCAATTTACGCAAAGGAAAAAAATTAAAATGCTTTTGTTTGACATCACAAAAAATAACAAACATAAAAATGCAAATAATAAAAAAAATTGTGAGGCAAATAAGGTCTCCATTTTAGCAAATTGCGGCAGAACTTAAATACAAAAGTGCAACGCTGATTTTCAAATACAGCCCGTATCGACTTCACTTCAAATACCCACATAAGTAGCCTATAAAAAAAATTTCAGGAACAGGAATTTCCGTCATTTCGCAAGAATTTGATATAGAGAAATCTGATATAAAGAAATTAAAAGTTATAAAATCCGTAAATATTTATTTATTCTCTAATATATTTGTTTTGTTGGATAAAGTGATGAAACAAGCAAACCGTTCACCTGATGGTAAGTGCAATGTCTAACCACAACAAGTACGGTGTCATCCAGAACGTTTCACACCACACTGTGCCCATCACCCTGAAACATAAGTTCTTAAGTCTTATGCCCAGTGATTACACTAGCTCACAGTGCTCTTCAAACCGAAACGCAGTAATGTTTGCACACTACTGCTTCACGGCAGAATAACTGGCCCTGGGGTGATACCTACCTAGACGGATTCCTGAATAGAACTCCTACCACCAGTACAGTTCATACCAGTTAGTTTTATTGCTTCATTTACCAATAAAGGATGTAAAAGTGGAACTTAATGCTTTTAGGCATTATTTCCCGTCAAGTTGGTCAAATTAGATAATGGTTAGATTTTGATTAGGACACTTTGACATTGATATAAAAGAAACAGTCAGCGACTCAAAAACGTCCTTTAAAAAAGAGCACACAATGCGCTCATTATTTATTTCAAATTTTATTGCGTCGTGGAACGATAGTCGATTTCATTTGAAAAGTTACTTTATGTCGTGGGTAACATTAAATTTGTGTTTATTTCGGAATCTGAGCTCTATGTTTTTTTTTTCTAAGTTTTGATCGATCGAGAACGCTTTTTGAAGTTATTTTTGTATAGAACTGTGTACATACACATCAGTATAATACTAATATGTAATACTTATTATTTATAATTTATATAATTAATAAGATATAGTTACATTCAATGTTTGGTATTAGCGCCAATATAAGAGATCAACAGCGATTAAATTCTACTCTACGTGTATAGTGGCGCCTAACGCACGTAAAAAAGCACAAAGCCAAAACATTACAGAAAGCAAGCAACTAAACAATCCGATTCGCGCCAAACGCGGCGACACGACACCAACATCCTAGCCAATAAATCAGCAATCCGTACGTGAGCCGGAGCCCGGGCCGCATTACGCATGCGGAGCGGGCGCACCTCGTAGCGGGCCGGGCGCTCCGCGGGGCACATTACAATCAATTACCAAGTGGCTGGCTACGCGTCCTGGTTTCCAGCGTCAAGCGAGATGTACACGCGTTAATTAGCAACGATAATACAAACCGACTTGTAAGTATCGTGCGTATTAACGCAAACCGTTATGAAAAATAAAGGAAGCAGTTTCTTCTTAACTTTAAAACTGGCTGACATCACACTTTATTCGTATTATACAAGCACAAGATATATCATTCTATATATATACATACTAATATTATAAATACGAAAGTAACTCTCCCTTGTCCTCTGTCTGTTTATCTTTTCACGGCTCAACCATTGTACGGATCTTAACAAAATTCGTCACAGAGATAGCTTGTATCCTAAGAAGGGACATCGGATACTTTATTATTCCGAAAAATCAAAGAGGTCCCATGAAATTAAAAAAAAATAAACATAATCGCAGGCTTCAGCTAGTATACATTTAATGTTTTCATAAACATGTCCATAAATTACTAAACAGTATAGATTTGAGTTATAATTTTTTTTTTACCTCATAACAAATGCTGTGTCACCCAGAAAACTACTGTGTGACACCACACTTCGCCCGTCACCCGTGGACATCAGTTCTTAAGTCTCATATGCCCAGTGATTACGCTAGCTCTCAGTGCCCTTCAAACCGAAAAAGTAATTTTTGCACACTACTGCTTCACGGCAGAATAACTGGCCCTGGGGTGGTACCTACCTAGACGGATTCCTGCATAGGAATCCTACCACCAGCAATAAATAAAGTAATGAAATAAAATATATTTTCTGACGTAAGAAATTCAGATTTCATTTGTCAAATGAATTTTTTGACAATCTTACAACCGTTTCTAATGAATTTACGGAAGTCCGTACAGAGGGTAAGAAGAAGAGACTGGCGAAAAAAACGTTAGAAAGTTCTTTTATTATTGAAATAAATATTACAAGAGGAATTAGTATTTAGAAATAGCCAGCACCTAATTCCCAGGGTTTATTATTATACATTTATTATTTTATAGCATAATATACCCTTTTATCCATGGCCAGACGTCAGATAATAATTTCGCTTTAATCTGTTCTTTAATGTACGAATTAATTTAGACAATACTCGAACTTTCCTTTGATGTACCTATCTCAAAACCGTATATGTATAAATTGCATTTTGTTAAAATAAACGCAGACTTTAACATTAGATAAACCCTTTAAAAAACGTTATATTTATCATTGCTGTCATCACAAGCGAAGCACCTTGCAATGGCATCGTTTAAGTTGTTAGATAGATACGGGAACAGTGCTTTAACTTATGGTAGTGGTGTAGAGAGATGTGGTTTTAATGGAAAGGCGATGTTGCTTGTTAGAAGTCTTCAATTATACTCTTTTGATAAATACAATATAACGCTATACGTGTATACGTCGCGTGGGCTACACTACAGTGGTAGTAACTGAATATATTCTCCGGCATCAAAATCTGCTGGGACAACATTTTTTTATTGGAGAAAGGGACGAGACGAGCAAATGGTAGGTGCAACGTCTGCCCATAGCAATGCTGTGCCACACAGAATATTTCTGTGTAGGACAACACTGCGTTCGTCCGCCCGAGACGTCATTTCTTAAGAGTCATATGCCCAAGTGATTACACTAGCTCTCGGTGCCCTTCTGACCGAAACAAAGTAATGTTTGCACACTTCTGCGAATCTACCTAGACGGATTCCTGCATAGGAATTCTACCGCCAGTAACCAGTACTTATTTTTTTGTTTCGGAAGCGGTAAAGACTTGCGGTTAAATTTCAATAGTTTATTTCTCAGACCAGTTTTATTTCAGGCAATGATTTTACTAAATGTTACATTCCAATACGAGATATTTAACGTATGAGCAAAGCGACTCTTGGCACGCGTAGGAAAGTGTCCAACAAGCTATTACACCATCAGTTTAGTGTCATTAAAAAAAATTGTCGCTGTGTTCATATTTCTCTGTCATCGTCTATTTTATTATACGCTGCGCTTATAGAGACGTAAAGATATAGAAATCTGAGCTTATCTTAAAATTAAATCCGATACGCGTACATTAAACTAACCATTACGTATCAATAAACATAACTAATTTCACTACCAAATGAGCTCTGTGCTAATTAATGAAACTCTATCGTTACGAAACTATTAATCGACAGGTAATAAAAACTTGTAATTTGATCGGCGCAGTGACGTTTGATGTGTTTAAATCAAATAATAAACAAGTTATTAAACAACGTACAGAACACAGACGTTTGGCGTCCAATCTTAAATTTGCGGTAGTGTATTTTATTGCATTTTGTTACTTTTTTTTTTGTAATATAGGAGAGGGGGCAAACGAGCTGGTGGCTCACGTGATGCTAGATGATCATCGCCGCACATGAACATCCACAATACCAGAGGAATAGCATATGCGTTGCCGGCCTGCGAGAAAAGAATAGGCTCATTTTGAAGGTTTATCCCATAAAGTGCTTGTGCGTGGCAGAAAATTCAGCGAAAAACTTTTGTGTATATTTCGGCTTTTCATGTTTATTAATGATAGTTTATTATGCTACAAATGTCCGTGAAAGTGAACAGTGATTGGAAAATTAAATTCAAGACTAAAATTGTTAGCATTTTGTCTCCATCAGTTCAACTAGTCTTCAGTAAAAGTATCTGTCATTTTACTGTCGATCGAAAATTTGTCTTCTTGCTACTGATCTAAAAATTATACATATTTATAATTAATTACATATATTGATACCTAACGGCAATAGCAGGACTCCTGTTCCACCTAGTTGGCAAACCTATAGCCGCAGTGCCAGTGATTCTGTCGTAAAGCAGTATGCAAAGGCCACTGTGGTTCGTTTTGAAAGGCACTGTGAGGTAGTGTAATTTTGTTTATAAAAAAAACAACTCCCCACAGTAGGATTTCTCCATAATCGTGGTTTCACATGCACAACACAACCACACCCGAAAAGAAACAATTTGTGTTTTGCACAAATTTTGGGGCCCGGCCTCGCCAGGCCCGCCCAGGACCCGCGGCGTAGAAGTCAGGTACGCTAAGCACTAGGACACATACATACATACATAAGATCGCGACTGTATCCCATAAGGGGTAGTCAGAGACTGGGCACTCACTGCAAAAACAGATGACTGACACAATCCACGTTTCACCAAAACAATATAATGCACTTGGTGTGATAGGTGGTGAGCCCATCGCCACCATGCCCTGTTGGGTGCACAGTGCAGATTAATTCCTTACTCGCCTTTTACGAGATCCATTGGATGAGATGGAGTGGTAGTATTCTTTTAACAAGCCGCCACTAATAATTGGGTGTAAAACCAAGTGGTTTATTTTATTTCTTGTTTGTATTTTGTGCTGTATGTTTTTTAATCGTAAATAAATGTTTTACTTACTTACTTACTTTTACTTACTTACTAAAACTTGTAGACTTAAGAACTAATGTCTCAAGGGTGACGAGCAGGGTGACACACAGAGATGTTCTGACACAGCATTTGTTGTGGGCAGACGTTGCACTTACAATGAGATTAACGATTTTTTTTGTTGCCATTAATAAATAAACATAACCCCGTGTGGTGGCGGCTTAACAGAATCTACCACCCCATCCCGTCCCGTGAGTGTCGTAGAAGTCGACAGAGGGAAAATTAAAACTACGAAATGGGCAGCAGCATCTTCCTGCAACATATGAATAAATAAACTGCTGTTCCCAACCCGCCTGCCAAGCGTGGCAACCATGAAAAAATACACCGAAAATGAGAGAAGTGGACAAGTGATAGGCTGAAATGATGATAGGCTGAAATGATGATGAAGAACATAAAACTTCAATAAAGAATCTGCCGCGTAGAAAGAGCCTATTAATACGAGTAAATCGCAAACCCTCTCATTATGTGCTCTATGAACGCGTTAAGTGCTTAAGTTTAATAACAAACATTAATAGGTGCAGTTAAGTATAGCTCCGGGCTAAAGTCGCCGCCATACAAAGTTGTTTACACTATAAGCAAACACAGTCCTCCGAGTGTTAGGATGATGCGTGTATTGTTTTAATGGCTGGCGATGGACGGACTGTAAAAATAGTTTTATTGTTAATACAAACAACTAATAAAACTAATGCCGAAGCGAATTTGCGACCCTCGTAAAGCTACGAAATGGGTAGCATTTTATTATACCTAATAAAGTTCCACCGAATGGTATGAAACGACGTTGTCCGTTAGGAAGAACAGACCAAGGATTCAGTAGAGAATCGAGAGTTGAAAATTCAAATTTTAAATCTTTGGTCGATTCACATCGCCGCCATAATAAAACCATTATTGGTGGTAGGATTCCTTTGCAGGTATTCGTCTAGGCAGGTACCACCGCACCAGTTATTCTCCCGTGCATCAGTGATCATCATCATTTCAGCATATCATAGTCCACTGTGGAACATAAGCCTCCCCCATAGACAGACACAAAAATGTAGCTCTCATTTTGGGGGAATTTTGCAACGCTTGGCAGGCGCGTTAGGCAACCGCAGTTTATTTATTCTGATGTTCCAGGAAGATACTGCTGCCCATCACCTGATTTTCATTTTCCCTCTGTCGTGTGGCAAACATTATTGTGTGGCCGTCTGAACGGCACTGAGAGCTAGTGTAATCACTGGGCATATGAGACTTAAGAACTGATGTCTCAGGGTGACGGTAGCAGTGTGGTGCCACAGCATTCGTTATGAGCAGACACTTTTCTCATTTCGTCACTTGACAAAAAAATCTGAAAGCAAGTAAACAACAGCAAATCGAGTTTTTCTTATCATTTGGAGACCGCGTGAATGAATAAACAGTCGTGGGTTGGAATACTAGAAACAAGGTCGATGTGAGCCGTACCCATAAACCGTAATCTTTCACACAAGAATACCAAAAATACGTGAAACACTGCAAACAAACATCCAACGCCAGTTAACGCCCACTCGCATAATCGCACTTTCGACAACATTACAACTAACAACGGTTTAGCGTCTCGGTTAGCTAATCGTTAAAGTACTGCTTTAACGCTCCTTAGATAAGATTAGATTGTTGGCCGGGATTCGATTCCCGCACGGAATAAATATTTGTGAGGCCAACAGACGTTGAAAAGTAAAACGATGCCCCACATTACGAATTTCTGCTTAATCGTGGGTGCGTTTTACAGACATTTTTTTTTAATTTCATAAAAGTGACGGAACGAGCAAAACTTTCACCTGATAGTAAGTGTAACGTCTGCCCATAACAAATGCTGTGTCACCCAGAAAATTACTGTGTGACACCACACTGCGCCCGTCACCCTGAGACATTAGTTCTTAAGTCTCATATGCCCAGTGATTACGCTAGCTCTCAGTGCCCTTCAAACCGAAACACAGTAATGTTTGCACACTACTGCTTCACGGCAGAATAACTGGCCCTGGGGTGGTACCTACCTAGACGGATTCCTGCATAGGAATCCTACAACCACAAACACAAACACCCATACAAGAGACAACTATAAGTATCGAACCCGTAACCTAGAGCGCAGAAGCCAATCACTACACCGTTGCGCCAAAGGCTATTTCTTCCGGGTCTGAATGTTTGTCAGTGCCTAAATGAAGGGAAACGCTAGTCCGGGCAACAAAAATTAAAAAAAGGGCATTATTTTTGGCTTTGCCGCAGTCGGCTAAGAAACGACCGACCGGTACATGCACATAAACGTCCAAGCGAACACACAACACTCGAGTTACGAGCGCAGTCACGAGATTAGTCAATGAAACAAACAAATGAATAACTTATGCGCGAGCGATAACCTAACCCAAATCGTGTAATTGTCGTGTCCGATACGTTGATTTGCTTTGGGGACAGAAATAACATTCGTCACCACGATAACCTGCCAAAATGACACACCAAGGCGAATCTTGGCGTGTTAATTGGCTTGGGGTTATCGGGTTCGGACCGGCTTGAACGGATTTAAACCATTTTACTGGTGGTAGGATTCCTATGTAGGAATCCGTCTAGGTAGGTACCACCCCAGTGCCAGTTATTCTGCCGTGAAGCAGTGGCGTGCAAGCATTACTGTGTTTCGGTTTGAAGGGCACTGTGAGCTAGCGTAATCACTGGGCATAAGACTTAAGAACTTATGTCTCAGGGTGATGGGCACAGTGTGGTGTCACACAGAAATTTTCTGGGTGACACTGCATTTGTTATGGGCAGACGTTGCACTTAGCATCAGGTGAACGTTTTGCTCCTTTCATCAGTTTATCCAAAAAAAAAAACGTTCTACGGAACCGTGGTAGCTGAGGGGCCGGACGATCGCAAGTAGCCTGGGTTCGATCCCTGGCATCTTTAAAATTGTATGAATTGCTGATTTACCACGTGCCACTTTAAGCGCCTGGCTCACGTGGCACGTGCTTAGAGATTAAGGTAAACATCACAAGGAAACGTGCATTTCTAAGAATTTCGAGGACATGAGAAGTCCGCCAACCCACACTGGGGCAGCGTGGCGGACTATTCCCGGCTCAAAAATGAGAGAAGGCTGGCGCTCAGCAGTGGGACATATATAAGCTGTTGCTACAAACGGACGGTAGTGTCCTGGGTTATTCTATAACTCGTATACGATTTCATAGTGCAGACAACCGTACGGCCCAGCGGTCAAAGAACCTGACTTCAACGCCGCGAGTCCTGGGCTCGTTTCCCAACCATTGGTTGCTTCCATTGGTGCTAAAACACAAATTGTTGGTTTTCGAGGCTGGTAGTGCTTGATTGTCCTTTTGTCTCTGATACTCTTAGCCACATTATCACATGGGGAGCTGGTAGCGCGAGTGAGCGCCTGTGTTTGCGCATACACTTGTGATACTATAATATCTCCTGATCAGTTGGTAGTATTCGGAAGTTGTCGCTTTGGTTGAAAATCGATGAGGTGTTATTGTCCCGTAAGTATTTTTAATGGGCGCAAATGACAAGACATTTGACATTCTTTCATCTGATGGTAAGTGCCACGTCTGCCCAAAAAGTTGGCAGCCTGAATTTTGCATTGGAAAATACTGTGGCACCGTACCGCAGTGCGGCACTATGAGACAAACAATTTAAGTTTATACACAAATTTTCGCTCCGGCTGGGATTTGAACCCGCGGCTTAGAAGTAAGTAAGTCAGTTGTACTCTGATAACTATGACACGCGGTCGTCTAACTGTAACATGAATTCGAATGTGCATGAAGTCGCATGCGATTCTTGTAACATTAATAATTTAAACACATTGATTCCGGTAGGCATTCCGATTCCATTGACATAGTAACAAAGAAACATTTTCCTAATCATAAATGTCCATATTTATGCCGCGAGATCACGACAAACGTTCCATAACAATAAAACATTAGTGCACTATAAATACAATCACCGCCAAGTCTCCGGCCGTGTATGGTAACCTGATCTGATTACCACACCAGTCTATGATAGTACCCTACGCAGGGGGGGGGGAGGTCCATCATAGACTGGTTAAATCATTTCATGATATTTTTTCTTCATTTGTACTTGACAGTTCGTAAATTAGATAGCAATGTCTAGTCACCTAAAGATATACATACATACATAAGATCACGACTGTATCCCACAAGGGGTGGTCAGAGACTGAGCACTCACTGCAATTAACAGAATGACTGCCACAACCACGGTGTTATTTCTTTCCCTCCAAAACATATAATGCACTTGGTATGATAGGTGTGAGCCCACCGCCACCACGCTGTTGTGTGCACAGTTGGCAGTTTAATTCATTAATTTACTCGCCTTTTACGAGATCCATTGGATGAGATGGAGTGGTAGTATTCTTTTAACGAGCCGCCACCACTTGGCATAAAGATATGACAGACTCACAATCAATGTACACATTCAAAAGACTAATCAAGAATTATTTATTGAATGAATATATGTATAATACACTGGAGGTAGGATTCTTATGCGGGAATCCGTCTAGTAGGTTGTTGTGTAACTTTACTTTGTTTTAAATACAAAGATAATATCATTGCTGTCACCGAAAACATTTCTGTGTGACACCACACTGCGCCCGTCAACTTGAGACATGAGTTCTAAGTCTCATGTGCCCAGTGATTACGCTAGCTTCCAGTGCTCTTTAAACCGAAACACAGTAATGTTCGCACACTACTGCTTCACGGCAGAATAACTGGTTGGTGCCGACCCAGACGGATTCCTGCAAAGGAATCCTACCACCGTTAAAACACTTCGAAGCCGTAATGAAATTAAACTTCGCAATTTTGAGAATCAATCCACTGCAGAGGAAAATTACAACAATCCACGTTGCAAAGTGTCTTGAAAGTTTTGGAAAGAAGTAGCTAATACGGAACAATCCAAGAGTTGTCCAACACAAAATCGTTTCCTTTCACTTTTGTTGTGATAGTTCTACCGTTATCATCATGCATGGTCGATGGCAAATATTCAAAGTATTATCCACGGCCACTGATACTATCACTGGCAACGATGGTTATCCAATGTATCGCCGTCGATATACATGTAGAGAATAGTTAACCGCTAGCACATCGTTAATATAATTCTAAAATTTATGTGGAAAACCAAAAAAGAAAATTACAAAATTCGACCCGGTAGGTGGCGCTGTGACCGTGTGTGCTGTAAAGTTTCATACTTAAATGCAATTCATAAATCGAACTCATTAGGCCTGCTTGTAATGCATAGTTACGTCATGTTCCCAGAAGACAACTAAAGAAAGCGTTCCAAACGCGGCGACAATGTAATACACCATGATCACGCGTTGTTTATCCCAGTCGCTCTCGTTGTAAACGGTGTAAGGTTGTCTCTTTCCTTGCGATTGAGTAGTCATAGCGACGTTTGAAAAGGCGACAATTGTCGCCTTTTCTTAGCTTCACTTACGAAACGCTGGTAACACTTTTATTTTATAATATCATTGTATTTGTTATGGGCAGACTTACCGATCCGATCCGACCGACTTAACGATTTGCTAGTCTCGTAACTTACTTCCTTAAATAAAAAATAAAACAGTTGTTCCGCTGTCTGACGGGGGCCATGGCCCTTCCCTTGGTCGACTTTAGTAACACCTACAGGATGAGATAGAGATCCTCTTACGCTGCTATCATTAGGTAAAAAATTCTCCTGTTTTGCTACTGCCCCGTATCGAATATACTTTAAGTGTACAGGGCAAATTATTGCAAATCGTAAAAACATAAAAAATTGGTCACAGTATGTTCTTCTTATTAGTTTTTTATTGTTTTATACATATTTAATTTTTTTTAATACTCGTAACTATCGAACTTATAGGAAAAGGCTCATGATAGAAGCGAAAGATGTGTGTCAGGATCGTAGCAAGAGGTCTCTGCCTACCCCAATGAGAAAGAGGCGTGACTATTTCATTTGTATGTATTTTTATTTTTTCTCCATAAGAAAAGTAGTTGAATAAAATAATCTGATGTGTTCTAAAGTCGCAACTACAACTTCATTTATCTTGTTTCCCGACCCCAGATTGAACTGAACGATCGTAATCGAGAAATATGGAATATAAACCTCGGACTTGAAATACAAAGTTAACTATTTTACAAGCCAGTCACCGGCATTAATCACTGCAGTAATTTCGTGCTTCGACGAGATCGTTCAGATAAACATCGCCCACAGCTGGGCCCTGGTGCGAACGTAACAAAACAACCGATCGAAGATAACTATGTCCGTTGTACTCGTAAATTAATTCATAAAGCCATTGGAGACACGTTCGGCGGGTAAATGCGCGGCTTTCACCACGACAACCGTTAACACAGGCACCGCTCTGGCCATTTGTAATTAACTCCCGCGTAACTAAGCAGGGAGACCCGTGTCCCTATATACGGATGCAAGATATTTCAGGTTCGCGTTTTCCATATTCGTACAGTTGTCCCAGAGCTAGTTTTTGTGCTGGATTTTAATGATGAAGGTGCGTGTTTATGACATGTTAAAAGTGTGCGGTTAAGACACGATTTCAGCGAACGCTTTGGAAACCAAGTTTAATAAAACCACGTTGTACTTAACTGAGTTCAAATGTATCATTTGATTTCGGTTTTCGTCTAACCGATTTCACCGACTCCATTTCGATCGCGTTCAAAAAAACGAAGTTTACATGAAATATCGTCACAATCTAAAACAAAAACTCGATGTCATTCGTATTTTGCGACATCAAACAGCCTGTTTTTATGCATAGGTTACATAGGTATGCAAACAATAAACAATACGAATTAAAAAAAAAATTGTGTTTACATAGTTGTGCAATTGACAATGGCAGCTCTCTAAACGCGTTTAAAGAGTTGAACGTCGAAAATTAGGACGTTCAGAATTTGAACCGCGTTTAGCATTGACTGCGTTAATTTCATATTGAAGCAGTATTGTGCAAACATTACTATGTTTCGGTCGGAAGGGCAACTGAGACCTAGCGTGATCACTGGGCATATGAGTCCTTAGAGTCTCTTGAGGGGGGGTTACGAGCGAAGTGTGGTGCCACACAGAAATATTGTAGGTGACACAGCATTTGTTATAGGCAAACGTTGCACTTACCATCACGTGAACGTTTTGCTCGTTTAGTCACTACATACAATAAAAAAAAACAGAGGACTGCGAAAGACTCCAAAGGGAATATACACACTAGTAAAATGGAGCAATGAGTACTTACAGTTTAATTCCTCTAAATGTGTGAGATAAGTTTTTCTTGTCTCGCTCTCTTAATTATTCAATATTTATGACACAACATTACGTACAAAACGTTGTTTAAGAGTCAAAATTATTAATTTAAATATATTCTTATATGAGTGTCAATTATAGGCGTGTACTACATTCGTTTTATCATGAAGACAAGTTATTACGTATTATTTGCTATTGCATTAAATTTACATTTATTAAAAAAATTAAAAAGATTGAAATACTACTACTGTACTATGATATTAACAGGCCGCTAGTGGTAAGAGTCAATGAAGTGAGGGACTTGGGAGTTAAACTCACGGCAGAGCTCTCGTTTCGGAATCATATTACAAATTTGTACATCTTTTCGGACTTTGGGATTCATTTTGCCGGATGGTTCACAGTTTCATATACATTCTGGCGAATATATCACTATTTAAAACGCTTTGGTTAGAAGTAAATTAGAGTTTAATGCATTCATTTGATTACCGCATGAAACTTAATATAGTATTATGTTGAAGCGGTCACAAACCAAACAGTTTATTAGAAATTTTTATATGAGACTATACGGTGTGTACCCGTTTTATCCTTTCAAATATCCAACTTGTTATTTTATATGAGTGTTCGAGAAGCATTTGTCACCGGGGCGCGAGATACCGCGTCTTTTTTTTATTGACTAAAGTGACGAGACGAGCAAATCGTTCACCTGATGATAAGTGCAACGACTGCCCATAACAAATGCTGTGCCCAGAACATTTCTATGTAGCACTACACTGCGCTCGTCATCCTAAGACAAGTCTAATGTGGCCAGTAATTAAACTAGCTAATGTTTGCACACTACTGCTTCACGACAGAATAACCGACACTGCGATGGTACCTATTTAGACGGATTGCAGCATATGTATCCTACCACCAGATACTCGAACAACCGTTATCCCTAAAAGTTTGCGTAGACCGGGGGTACTCAAACTTGGAACTGCTATCTACCTCAATATTGTTAGACTACGATCGATCGACGTTGAGAGGCTGCAAGTATGTGTGATGCAGGATTGTCGTCTAGGTAGGGTGTATCGTGGCGTAGATATTAGAAAGAAAGAAAGAAATACAATAAATGAACAATAACACTGCACAACACAAGAAAAACATTTAAAAGATATGTATATATGCATACAAAAAAGTTAGTCGCATTGCGCTGTCAGTGTCTCATCCAAAGGTGCACTACTACAGCATTAAATGCATACAACATAGCGGTACTAGATTGTAGCGCTGGTATTACATTATGATTACATTTATGTATATATGTATATATAATACATTATGATAAACGGTCGATAGCGATGACCGTTTGAGCATCCCTGGCGTAGATTATTTTGGTTAAATAATATTGCAGCTCAATTTACCGCACGGATTGAAACCTGTGCAAAAACACAAATTGTTTTGTTTTCGAGTCTGGTTGCGTTGTGCTGTGATGTATATCTCTGACCACTATACAAGCATTCGTCACGAGGTGCGGTCGGAGGTGAAGATATTTTTTTTTAACATGGCCTAGAACGTATTCTGCACATGTGCAGATGAAAGTGTTACTATTAGCAAACTATACAGAATACTAGTATCCGATGAAGTAGTATCCGATGAAGCTGTAAAAGCCGAGAAGGCTAACAGCAATTACATCACCGAAAATATGTACAGAATTACTACTAATTCATCATCATCATTATTTCAGGCTGTCCACTGATCATAGGCCTGCCCCCTAGATTGCCACAAAAGTTAGTAGCTCTCAATCTGCTGGCAGTTTCAGAGAATCTAGCGGCTGTATAAAAGTCGACAGAGGGTAATTGAAAACCAGGAGATAAGCAGCAGAATCCTGGAACATCTGAACAAATAAACTGCAGTTGCTAACCCGCCTGCCAAGCGTGGCAACTATAACATAACCCTCCAAAATGACTAAACTTAAGACTGCCTTTTACATACATAAGATCACGACTGTATCCCATAAGGGGTAGTCAGAGACTGGGCACTCACTGCAAAAACAGATGACTGCCTCAATCCACGTTTCACCAAAACAATATAATGCATTTGGTGTGATTGGTGGTGAGCCCATCGCCACCATGCGCTGTTGGGTGCACAGTGCAGTTTAACTCCTTACTCGCCTTTTACGAGATCCATTGGATGAGATGGAGTGGTAGTATTCTTTTAACGAGCCGCCACCACACGGCTCTGCACTGCCTTTTAATTGACTTAAAATATACTAATATAATTTTTTCGTGTCCTTACATAAAACATTCATTACACTGTATTGTATCTGAATAATTTGACTATTAAAATCAATTTTCAAGTTGCATTGCATGTTAAACTTAATGCTAAACACACAAGGTGCAATATCGTATGGAAGCGCAAATGGCTCGACGAGCAGCTTCATCGGGTGCACGTCCTTATAATTCTTCGCATCCATTATATAGTCATAGAGAATTGTTATTGATACAAAAAGACAGTGAGCGGTTTTTCCATGTATTGTAATAAATGTAATTATTTTGATAATAAAAAATTACCACGAACGTTTCTTTCCTAATATCTATGTAAACTTTCTGTAGACCAAGTTCCGTGGAATGTCCATACTAAAGAAACTGTGGTATTCCTTTCAAAGGACACTGGATAACAACTACTTTGACCTACTTTTAGACTGCAGCCGTAGCCAGTGGTTGAAGCAATAACGAGCGTTATACAATATGAAAGATAGTTAATTTAAAAAAACGATGCCCCACAGTAGGATTTCTCCTGTGTCGTGGGTACGTTTTACAGACATAAATTCCACATGCACAAACCACCCAGACCCGGAACAACTATCTGCAGGCCATACAAATATTTGTCCCGTGCGGGAATCGAACCCGCGACCCGCGGCGCAGAAGCCAAGGACTTAGCCACTGCGCCAACCGAGCCGACGGAAAGATCATAAACAAATATATATGAAACGAAAACCTAAAGCAAATACAAAGCCTAATGGTTAAGGGTGCGGATTGCGTAACGTGATGTCGCAGGATCAAGCCCGCCATTTGACTATTGATGTGAACCATCTCCTAGCACAAACTTTAAAGCTTAGTCGGAGTGGTTAGCAGGAACATTAGTAATGTTAATAGCATCACTAGTATACTTTGACTAAAAAAAAAAAAACTATGCGTTAAGTCCTCCTTTATAACGCTCCTAATTGCTTATGGCTTTCAGTGATTGGTGGTACGGCTCATAGCAAACGACAGTCTGTGCTTTACATAAAAAATAGGAATCTGTAATTGGCAGTAAGATGAGTTCAAGTTGTCATGTAATTTATAAAGTGTACACCACGCCCGTCACTCTGAGATATCAGGTCTTAAGTTTCATATGTCCAGTGATTACGCTAGTTCTCAGTGACCTTCAATCCGAAGCACTGTAATGCTTGCACACTACTGCTTCACGGTAGAATAACTGGCCGGGATGGTACCTATCTAGACGGATTCCCGCATAGGTAGCCTACCACCAGTATTTTTTTTGGTTTTATGAATTGAAACTTCTTTGGCCACGGTGAGAGTAAAATGTCAAGGTCGAATTTGAGTGCAACGTCGTTTCTGTTGTTCTTAATAAATATTTATCGACTAACTAATAAATGTCTTTATACGGAGCCGTGTGGTGGCGGCCTTAGAGTATCTACCACCCCATCTCTTCCCGCGGGTGTCGTAAAAGTCGACAGAGAGAAAATGAAGACCAGGAGATGGCATCTTCCTGAAATATCAGAATAAATAAACTGCGGTTGCCAGGCGTTGCAACTACGGCAAAATCCCGCCAAAATGCGAGCTCCAAACTTTTGTGGCTATCTATGGGGGAGGTCTGTGTTCAGCAGTGAACTTGTAAAGTTTCAGACTATAAATGTCCTACTGCTGAGCACAGACCTCCTCTCATTCCTGAGAGGGTTTTGGAGCTAGGAAGAATCCGCCACGCTGCTCCAATGCGGTTCGGCGGACTACACATATCTTCGAAATATTAATTTCATTGACATGCAGGTTTCCTCAAGATGTTCGTTCGCCTTCACCGCCGAGCAAGTGGTAAATCAGCACTTAAAATTGCAATTAACAATTTTAGTGGTGTCCGGCACCGGGAATCGAACCCAGGTTGCGTTCTATGAAATTTAAAGCGAGCGTCTAGTTATTGTGATAGGCTGGAACGATACGGAGCAGATGTATCACAATTAGTGATATTTTCGTTAACACATGTTTATTTATTTTTATTTAAATCAAATCGCTGATATTTGTTACACGTCTGTAACGAGTACTGACTCGCCCTCTCTATTTTGATCTGTTTTATAATAATGTTTTATAACACAATCCATTATTAGCCTTTCGCCATGTAAAATTAAAAACTTTTAATTCGCACACACTGTGGTCGTGGAAAAAGAATGTCGATATATATACATGCATACGTGGAAATATATACATAGTCGTATTCAAGTGTCGGAGTGCCGTGTGGTGGCGGCTCGTTAAAAGAATACTACCACTCCATCTCAACCAATGGATCTCGTAAAAGGCGAGTAAGGAATTAAACTGCACTGTGCACCCAACAGCGCATGGTGGCAATGGACTCACCACATATTACACCAAGTGCATTATATTGTTTTGGTGAAACGTGGATTGTGGCAGTCATCTGTTTATGCAGAGAGTGCCCAGTCTCTGACTACCCCTTATGGGATACAGTCGTGATCTTATGTATGTATGTATGTATTATTCAAGTAGCTGTGCACCGCGGTTTCACCCGCGTAAAAAGCCAACCCCAAACGATTATAATACATATATACTTCCCTATTTGAATCGGATTTTGGGATTTAATTTTTTTTTCGCAGAACCCTAAATATTTTTCTACAATTAAAGTAACCAAAGTTACCCGCTACAATATCAGCCGATAAAATCGGTCTAGCCGTTTCGGAGATTAGCCGGAACAAACAGATAGACAGACAAAACCTTTAAAATTAGTTTTTTTCCTATAAGTACCGTAAGTATATACTTTTATGAGCATTGAGTAAAAAGTTGTTATTTTGTTATTACAAACAGACACTTCAATTGTATCTATTTGTATGGATATAGATGTCCGCGACGCACTCTAGTATAACCATCCTTAAAGACTCATCACTCCAAAATAAATCGCGAAATATCAAATCGAATAACAAAACATCACAGTTCAAGGGACGCGTTCGTTTATTATCTCTCGTAGTGTTTACGCTGGGAGTCCGCTAGAGCTGCGCAGGCGCCGCACTGACGCCGTCGCCTTTGGATAATTCATAAGGGCCTCGCTCCGCGACGATTTGCGAAGACCCACGCTTCCGGGCCTCCGCACACTGGGTATAACGCACCCAACATGGCTGTTTTATAGTATCGGTTAAAGACATTTAAATGTACCGTGGAAAGTTTAGAATAGAATAGAATAGAATAAATTTTTATTCAAAATAAATTATTGAAAGTAATTTTTTTTCTTTTTTTAAACTGCACTGGTTTGCAAAAATGTCTCTGTCCTGGGAAGAACCAGTAAGAAACCCAGCGGGCTTTTTTTTAGTCATTTTTAAAATGATGTACAATAACAGCACTATTATAAAGATGTAGAAATGGCTGTATGTATTCTTTAATATTATAATAACCCTTTTTATGAAGTCATTGTTTAATATAAAATTTAAACTTTTTGATTGAATGTGAAATTGCTATCAATAAAAGTATATACTTACGGTACTATAAAGACACAACAAATTTTTAAGTTTTTGTCTGTCTGTCTGTCGGTTTGTTCCGGCTAATCTCCGAAACGGCTGGACCTATTTTAACGGGACTTTCACTGACGGATAGTTGATATTATAGCGGGTAACTAAGGCTACTTTACTTTTAGAAAAATAATAAGGGTTGCACACAAAAACTTAAAACCCAGAAATCCGATTCAAATAGAGAAGTATATACGTATATATAATTTATTCTTTCTTCGCAATTAGGAGCTCTTTTTATTTCGTTTGAAAGAATAAATTTAAAACATACACAATGACATAGTTGTTAAGTTACCCGCTATAATATCAACTATCTTTCAGTGAAAGTCCCGTTAAAATAGGTCCAGCCGTTTCGGAGATTAGCCGGAACAAACCGACAGACAGACAGACATCAGACAAAAATTTTAAAAATATTCAATTTCTTATACACTTTCATAAATAAGCATTGAGTAGAATGCTGTTATTTTGTTACTACAAACAGACACTTTACTTTTATTTATTCGTGTAGATGGCTTTGTAGTGTTTAGTGTTACATATCCACTAAAGGACAGAATAGAGTAGAATATTTTTTATTCAATACAGATCATTTACATAATACTCATTGAACGTCATTTTTTTAAGCTACACTGGTTCGCAAAGAAATGCATCTGTCCTGGTGTCCTGGGAAGAACCAGTAAGAAACCTAGCGAGATTTTTTTCAGTCATTTTAAAAATTATATACGATTACAGCAGTATTATAAAGATGTAGAAATAGCTTGGCAGCGATCACCTCATTCCAAAGGGTTATCATCGTCCATGCATTCCTTAATATTATAATAACCCTTCTTAAAAAGTCTTTGTTTAATATCAGGATGTTTTTTATGGTAAAAGGTGATGTCTCTGAGGACGTGCGCAGTGTGGTGCCAAACAGAAATGTTCTGGGTGGCACAGCATTTGTTACGGGCGGACGTTGCACTTACCATCAAATGAACGTCTTGCTCGTCTCGTCACTTTACACTTTGCTATATAAAACAATGCATATGCTGAGTCGAATTACAGAATTGGCATTACATCACTCACGGATAATGAATCTAAATATATATTTTTCTATCGCTAGCGTGGTAGCTCAGGGGCTAGGGCTCGCTTTAAATTTCATAGTATGCCAGTGACCTGGGTCGTTTTCCGGTGACGGCACCACTGCAAACATTTAAAATATACGGCAAAATATTAATTGCTGATTTACCACGTGTTTGGCGGTGAAAAAGCTTCGTGAGGAAACCTGTATGACTGAGAAATAATAAATAAAAAGAAGAAGAGAGGACCCCTGCGCTCAGCAGTGCGACATTTATAAGCTGTTACTTTTTTATTTTTAAGTGAATTTAAAAGTATTTTTATGATATTTTTTTCCAAGCCAATTTGTGTGTTATGTGTGGCTAATAAAAATAAGTCTTTTTCTATAAAAGATAACCTGAATTTGCACTCAAAAATTACCAAGGTACTTACTCTTATATGGAATGTTATTTTTCAGAACCAATTTCGGAAAGTTGTAAGAGGAAGAATGTCGATCGACCTTCAGCGTACCATAAAATAAATTAGGATAATAATTTATAAATATTAATTAAGTGAAGGAAATGCGAGGCCAACTTGATTTAACGAATGTCGCTTGTAAAGCGGTATTTAAACAAATTAATATCTTATCCTAATTTATGTACATTGTGACGAATACCTACAGGGTTGAGACATGTCTTTATATCTAATAATTCTAATTAATTCTTTATTTGTCCTGGGTCCGCAGCGAAGAAGACGACAACCAACGTCACCTGGTCGCCTCGAACGCATTTCTGTTTGGCAATAAGTTAATTTAAAAAAAAAACGATACCCCCCCCCCCCCCCCACACTAGGATTTCTCCTGTATCATGGGTTCGATATACAGACAACCACAACACAAGCACACTCGAAACCAACAATTTGTGATTTGCACAAACGTAGGCTCCGGTTGTAATTCCATCCCGGGTCCTGTGCCGCAGACGTTAGATACTCTGACCACTACGCCACGCGAACGTCATTTTCTGGTATTTTTAGGCTTCTATCAAGACTATAAAGATGGTGACAGTTCTATATACATACATGCCAGACACTCCTTTTTCCCATATAAGGGGTAGATAAGGGGGAGAGGCAACTCACGTAGCTCATTTTTCGTTCTCGCGGGAAACGAGACGTGACGAGTGGCGAACCACGTCGCCGCCAGTTTGGTACGATTCAAAAAAAATCTTACTCTCCATTGCGTTCAAACGAGCAGTATAGTGACAGCATTGTACATTATGGTGTTATTCTACAATAAAGGCTGTCCGTACAATACCTTAGTCAACACTTACGAAACCTCGGTAGGAAAGAGGTAGATTCTATTCTACTCTGCCGGACACCGATCGGCTAACGTTCTACAATATCACTTTTTCTTAATCTGCTCGACAATAGGTTAATATAGTATCTTACTTCTAAATCTCAGAAGCTACCATGGTGTTATATGTGGATGGTGACTGTATAACGTGCAGTCTGTTGGAAAAATCCTACCCTTTCGCATGTGTTTCGGTTTGAAGGCCACTGAGAGCTAGCGTAATCACTGGGCATATGAGACTTAATAACTGATGTCTCAGGGTGCAGTGTAGTGTCACACAGAAATGTTCTGGGTGACATAACATTTGTTATGGGTAGACGTTGCACTTTACAGCAGGTGAACGTTTTGCTCGTTTCGTCACTCTATCCAATAAAAAAAAATGTTCCATACGTCGGACAGACAAGAAATTAAGAGCCAGAATAATACTGACTGTCATCGACTGTCTCCTCGAAAACGTATCTCATGCTTCACAAATTAATCAATTAAAACATTTATTGGCAACGTTCAAAGCGTATACATTTTACCGGTTTGACGTGCAACATAAAGACTCGATTATCGGCCCGTCGTTTAACTGGCTAATTACGAAATTGGACGTCCAAACGACAGTTGCAGTCGCATTGTAAAGTAATATAAAGAGACGCGCGCTCCGGTTCAGTTTCAACTTTTTCGAAAACACATCTGGAGACACGTGTTCTCGTTAAACTGTGCAAGTGTCAGGATGTTCAATTGGTGAGTCGTTCGATTATAAATATGCTTGGACCGTCGACAGCGTCGTTTCGTTTCATTTTTATGAGAGAAAGCTGAGAGACGAGCAAGACGTTCACCCGATGGTAAGTGCAGCGTCTGTTCATAACAAATGCCGTTTGAAATGTTGTGGGTTACGCCAGTTTTTAAATCCCGTATCGTTTTGAGGTTTTTTTTTTTGATTAAGTGATGGAACGAGCAAAACGTTCACCTGATGGTAAGTGCAACGTCTGCCCATAACAAATGCTGTGTCACCCAGAAAATTTCTGTGTGACACCACAATGTGCCCATCACCCTGAGACACAGTTCTAAAGTCTCATATGCCCAGTGATTACGCCAGCTCACAGTGCCCTTTACTCCCCATTGCGTTCACACAAGCAGTAAAGTGACAGCGTTGCATATTATGGTATTATTCTGCACGAATAAAGGCTGTCCGTACAATACCTTAGTCGCCTCTTACGACACCTCGGTAGGAAAGAGGTAGGTGCTATTCTACTCTGCCGGACACCTTGCGACTAACTACTTATAATATAATTAATCAATGAACCGACTTTCAAGCTCCGAAGCTCCAAACATGCTTATGCGAATTTACGAGTTTCAGGATTTTGTCATGGACCCCATGTTTAGAACTTGACCAAATTCATATGGGACTACACCTACGGTACCCCAATATAATAGAAGAATAATCATTAAATTTGGTTCATAAAGAAAGAGGAAAATATCCGAAAATACATAAAATATATACAGATGAATGGAGAAACTCCACACCTTTCAAGCCGGATAATAACACGTAGGTAGGATTCTTGCCTAGGAATCCTACCACCAGTGAATCTAACCCGCGACCCATGGCGCAAAAGATAATGCGTCAACCGAGCCGTCGCTAGTTAATATTTTCCGCTACACGCAGACAGTAACTTTCAAAACTTCCACATATACCACTCGAACAGTTTTATAAATAGATGCAAACATTCGCAGATCTCAGAGAGCAGGGTGTGACGTCGGCAGCGTCGCCACAGCAGGGCCGGGCAGAGTCTGCGCATTTTAATGGTCGATATCGGACCGTGTAAAAACTGCAGCGGTTGGGACGCCGGCCCGCTGGCGCCGCGACCGTGTTTTGTGCCCCGGCGCAATCACGCCACGGATATTATCATATTTCATTGTGCCGCTCGCGCATCACTTTTACTGCCCGAGGAACGCCCGAACAATCATTGTATTATTTAAACCGAAACTCGAAAGCAATGCTCGCGAGCTCTCTGGTTCTTTAAATTAAATTTAAAGCTATAGTCTGTTTTGAGTAGGGTTACCAGACAAAGGAATTTTCTTGACAAGTCCTGACAAGTTTTTTTTTCTTGGATAGAATGACGAAAGGAACAATACGTTCACCTGATGGTAAGTGCAACGACTGCCCATAACAAGTGCTGTGTCAGCCAGAATGTTTCTGTGTTGCATAAAACTGCATCCGTCACCCTGAAGTACCAGTTCTTAAGGCTCATATGCCCAGTGATTACACTCCTCTCAGTGCCCTTCAGACCGAAACACATCAATTTTTATGTTTAATGTATAAATGTATGTTTATATGTAGTTAACAAAAATATTACTCGCAAAATATATCGCGCTCAAAATTTTTTACTCCATTTAGCGAACCTGCGTACGTACGTGATTAATTCTAATAACTTCTATTGTCTTAGACCCGATTTCACCGATTGCTTTGGAAACCAAGTTTAATAAAACCACGTTTTACTTAACTGAGTTCATACGTATCAATTGATCTCGATTTTCGTCTAAACGATTTCACCGACTTCATTTTGATCGCATTTAGAAAAACGAAGTTTACATGAAATATCGTCACAATCTAAACCAAAAATGCGATTTATTTCGTATTTTGCGACATCAAACAGCCTGTTTTTATGCATAGGTTACATACGTATGCAAACAATAAACGATACGAATTAAAAAAAAAATGTGTTTACATAGTTGTGCAATTGAAAATGGCAGCTCTCTAAACGCGTTTATAAGAGCTGAACGTCGAAAATTGGGCGTTCAGAATTTGAACCGCGTTTAGCATTGACTGCGTTCATTTGATGTTGATGAAATGCAAACTGTAGCATTGAACTCAGTTAAACGCTTAAACTTCGTTTTTCTTGAACTTATCGCGTTTAGTTTCAACGGTGAAATCCGCCCTTAGTGTGTATGTTTTTTTGTGATGTGGCAACAAATGCTTTTTGTTTCTTTCTTTCTACATAAATACGAGCTCATCGTTTGTCGCACATGCGCACAATTAGACGAGACCAGAGAGTGATGTAGAGAGACGTCTACGTAATAAAATGTAGTTCGCCCAGCACCGCCACTGTTTGAGACTGTCTCACGCTCCGAACTGGGTCTGCCGGGAGCGGAACCGCACTATGCTTACTAATTACCTATAAAACAACCGACCGGATGCGGAACGCTGTTCGAAAGAGACTTATGCTGTTTTATCTCCACCAATTAAAAAAAAAGAAATAATGAAAAACTTTACTTCTCGCCTTGGCGTGTCAGAGGGGGCTCAGTACCGTGGCTTGCTCACCCACGGTGAAGCTAAGGCTAAGAGGCCACATGGTCGGCCTGAGGCATCGGGCTGGCCCGGGGAGGCCGCACCGAGTGGGCTTCGCAAGCCCACTCTGGGTGCGAACTGGTGGACTGCTGGGGCGAGGAGCGTGTCTGGACCGGTCACTCTGCCCTTAGCAGCCGAGGTGGAGTCGCGAGGGAAGAGGAGTGTAGGTTTTGCGTTGCCTCTCTTCTTGTCCCCCGCGACTTTGGCAGGGTCGCACCGTAGACACGGCGGTGGTGGCGCCGCGGGGGGAGAGTAGTGTAGGTGTAGCGTTGCCTCTCCCTATCTTCCGCGACCGAAGTGTGGTCGGCGGTGGGTCCATAGACCAGATCCACTGCCAGGGCCGGAAACTCTGGTGCTTTCGGGTGTAACTTAACTGGCCCCGTGGCCTCCGCGCGGCGGACTAGAAGGGATCCGTTGTGCACACAACAAAGGGAAGCAGTGTTGGAAGGCGCGTCGTGTGTTCCGGCGTTGTTGCTGAGAAGGAGAGAGGAGAGGAGCTGTCCTCTCCAGGGAAGGGACCGCCGATCGTTGGCGGCTGGCGCCAGTGGGGCCGCGGAAGTGTGCGTTCCCGTGGCCCTTCCAACGTGCGGCGAAGGCGTAACACCATGGTGTTTTAGTCCGACTATTTTATTTACTTATTTTAGTCATGTAGTACCTATAGTAGTGAGATATAGTTTGAAGACTGGAGTGGCAATGGCCTGATTACATCTGTCACTGAAGTGACAATCACTGGAGTAGGCGAAACCTAGAGAGTAGACCGCGTTTAGGGCAAACGTAGCCTGGTCCGTTCCAGGCTGCTGACAGCAACTGAAAGTGTGAAGGACATTGGGCTAAGTGGCCTATGGCCAGTAGTGGACTGATGATGATAATAGAGATGGCTATCGTGCCATCTGTCGGAGGGTATGTCATTTCCACGAGGCCACCGAATTTTTATTTGTCAACTATTCATAACAACAACGGGATGAAATGAGGCCCTAGAATATATTTCGCCGTCATCACAAATTGAAGACTGCAATGCAATACATTACAAATTGAAGAATGCAATGCAATACATTACAAATTGAAGAATACAATGCAATACATTACAAATTGAAGAATGCAATGCAATACATTACAAATTGAAGAATGCAATGCAATACATTACAAATTGAAGAATACAATGCAATACATTACAAATTGAAGAATGCAATGGAAAACATTACAAATTGAAGAATACAATGCAATACATTACAAATTGAAGAATACAATGCAATACATTACAAATTGAAGAATGCAATGCAATACATTACAAATTGAAGAATGCTTGTCCTAGACTTTCGACCTTAGAATTAACCTAATAGATAGATAGACAAAACGTTTATTTGTAAATTTACAATACACCACACCACATACATTATTTTGAAAAAATAACATGTACTAAAATATAAATTTTTGCTACACACAGTACAGATGTGTGCACTGCTATTATACAAACAGGCCGTAGCTCAGTGCATGGAATGTCCACTTCTGGGACAAAACACAGGTTTTCGGCTACCGCCGGTAGAAGAACGGTTGCGGGCTTGCTAGTATCTAAATTATGCTTTAATTTAATAATTTTCAAAAAAAAATGAGTTGCATGTTTCATATAGCGCGCAAAAAAAAGATATTTAATAAGTGTATACTGTACTGCCATTCGGTGGCGGCTTAAGAGAATCTATCACCACATCACATCCCGTACATGTCGTAAAAGTTGACAGAAGAAAAAAAAACCTTTTTTTTTTTGAGCAAAATCTTTTTATAAAATTATCAGATAACCGAAGTATACACGAATGAAACAGGAAGGTGAGCTATTTGTGCAAGTGTGGGTGTCCTTGTGTTCTCGACTGCTTAAGCGCCTACTATCGTGTCGAATTCCTACGAATTATTTGCATATACGAAATGAACTAACTATCTCTGTATATATTATGCGAGGACACATAAACTTTAATACATCCTGCGCAAATGTCAACTTATACTAAAAACCGGAAATGTCGTTGCCAGAATCGGCCTGGACGAAAACCGTAAGCTTAAAGTTTCCGCCTCTCTAATAATTACATTGCGGTACTAAAAACTCGCCAGCGATGACTAAAATCCAATCACACATATAAAATAGAGTACCTTATTTGTCTGTCCGTTTGTACGAACGTATTTATTTGGAACTACTAAAGGAATTGAAATGAATTTTAATCACCGATAAGCCGATAGGTGCAACCCTACCTCTTTCCCACCGAGGAGCAGTAAGAGGCGACTAAGGTATTGTACGGACAGCCTTTATTCGTGCAGAATAACTGTGCAGAATAATATGCAATGCTGTCACTATACTGCTTGTGTGAACGCAATGGGGAGTACAAATTTTTTGACTCGTACCGTCCCGACGTCACATCCCGTCACGTCTCGTTTCCCGCGAGGGTGGAAAGTGGGCTACGTGAGTAGCCTCTGCCTACTCCTTATATGGGAAAAAGGCGTGACTGTATGTGTATGTATCTATAGATAATCACTCTAGGACCAATAGAAGCAAAGATGCTGGGCGTAGTGTTCTATAGCAATCTTTGTAGAAGACCCACGTTCTGCGGACTTCTTCCCAGGTCTGAATCATTCTTCTTTCAAACCAGTGTTAAAGTTATGATATTGTTTTCTTTCCTTAACATAAAAAAACACGCACACCCGGAACAACTATATATAAGCCATCTGTCCCGCGCGGGAATCTAACCCACGCATAGCGCGGAAGGTAATCACTAAGCCATTAGGCCAATTAAGTCGACTGTATTCTATTCTTGCTAGAAGCTGTACCTTATGATGAAGGTGAGTTACAATATTATCAAAAGTGATTGCAAATAAGATTACCAAAACTACTATATAATACAGAAGAATTAATAAACGGTAGGTAGATTGGTATAAAACTGATATTTGACAAACGAAATCTGGATTTATAACGTTTTTTTTATGTCATAAAGTGACGAAACGAGCAAAACGTTCAACTGATGGTAAGTGCTACGTCTGCGCATAACAAATGCTGTGTCACCCAGAACATTTCTGTGTGACACCGCACTGCACCTCGTCACCCTGAGACATCAGTTCTCATATGATCAGTAATTACGCTAGCTCTCGGTGCCCTTTTAACCGAAACACAGTCATATTTGCACACTACTGCTTCACGGCAGAATAACTGGCCAGCAACCTACCAAGACAGATTCCTGCACAGGAATCCTTGCCACCGGTAACGTTAGAGAATAAATATATTCTATTTCAGTTTTCTACTATATTTCGACCTGCACTACATACTGAAAATATATTCTGCTGGAAAATTCTATCATCACCGGCCTAATAGCATCTATAATAGATGATTAAAATAGCGTCAGGCATTCGAGTGGTAAAATAAGCCGCCGCCAAAAGTGGTAGTTGGCGAAGTCAGCATGTAGTGCTGCTGGGAAAAGTTATAGTATATTACTATAGTATTCGCCGTGTGGTAGCGGCATAAGAGAATCTACCACCCCTTCTCACCCAGTGGGTGTCATAAAAGTCGACGCAGGGAAAATAAAAACATGGAGATGAGCAGCAGCATCTTCCTGGAACATCTCAATAAATAAACTACGGTTGCCAACCCGCCTGTCAAGCGTGGCCACTATGGCATAATTGCACCCAAATGGGAGCTACAAACTTTTGTAGCAATCTATGGAGGAGGCCTATGTTCAGCAGTGGACTAGTGATAAGGCTGAAATGATGATGATGATGATGACGACACTATATTTTTTTCCAGCAGTACTATTTACCAACAGGCAAAATTGAACAAACTCTTGATCGTATTTTCGGCGCACTGATAAATATAACTTTTTTATATAGAATAGGGAGCAAACGAGCAAGTGGCTCACGTGATGGTACTCGTAAGTGATCAACGCCGCCCATGAAGAGCATAACTTAAAGAGTTCCTATCCTTTAAGGTTGAACAGTACTCACAGCTTTTTAAAAAAAAATATTAGATACAATATCTCTACTGGTCATTGCATTTAAAAAAAGTCCTCTTGAAATCGTTTGGCAGCCCTGTCATCTAAAATGCCACTAAAGCTGTCAGTTTTGTCCACATATTGACATAGATATAGCTGCACCTGACTGTTTTAAGACACTAGCAAATTATAACCCGGCGTGGCGACATCGCAAGCATGCTAAACGCGTGCATTACCAATTATAGACTTTAATTATGTGTGCCAGAGCCTTTTCAATGCACGGCATTTATGTACAATTAAATCTAGAATCTTTTGTATGTAGTTGTCATCACTCACTCGTTCGCTGCTGAGTGTGAGTAATCTTTAGCAATGCACTAAGTGGAAAATCCATGTTGAATGAAAACAAGCAGTCGCAGAAACAGGCGAGCGTAAGTATGAAAGGGCGTAACAAAAACAAAGAATCTAAGAATGCAATAATGACGAGGTGAACATTACTAATGGTCCAACTCATTGTTGATAAAGATTCCCGGCGGGGGGAAAGCAAAGCAAACCGGAATGGAAGCCGCTTATGTTATTGCTGATGAGTTCTTGCAATCCAAACAACGTAATCAATGCACTAATTCTGTTGAATTGCCTAGAGGATCATTAGTCTGACCACATTTGAATCGTGGCGTTAAAAGTTATTTTTCTATAATTCCACTTTGAAAAATAAGTCTTCATTAAATTTAGACTTTGCTTTACACTAGATTTACGGGCATTGGCGCACGGTACGGAACGGTATTACGAACGTATATTACGAATCGGTAGACAACATCTAGATATAATAAAATATAGGTGTTCCAGATAAAACCTACTAGATATACATATTCGCTGCAATATCATTAAAAACAAATAAATAACAGCTAAAGAATAATATTTATTTCCCCAGAATTTAAAGCATAAAATTGAAAACCCGTCAAATTGACGGATTTCGTAAATCTGGTGTTAAAGCTCCTATGAATATCAAGACCTCCTCAGAGTCAGTAGTAAATTATATTAACTAGTGGTCGCTCTGCGATCGAAGTTCGACCAAAATTCATTTTTTTTAAACTTTAAATCGTTATTGAGGTTTGAGTAATAATTTGTCGACAAAATTTTAAAATTCTATGGCAACAATCTCTGTTTTGTGCGACTATTTCACCACCGACAATATTTGATTGACATTGACAATGTCTAGTATGAAAGGAAATAATCAATATTATTTTAATCAATTAAATATTTTTATAACACATATTATGGTGGTAGGATTGGTATGCAGGAATCCGTGTAGGTAGGTACCACCCCAGGGCCAGTTATTCTGCCGTGAAGCAGTAGTGTGCAAACATTACTGTGTTTCGGTTTGAAGGGCACTGTGAGCTAGCATAATCACTGGGCATATGAGACTTAAGAACTGATGTCTCAGGATGACGGGCGCAGTGTTTTGTCACACAGAAATGTTCTGGTTGACATGGAATTTGTTATGGGTAGACAATGCACTTAACATCAGGTGAACGTTTTGCTCGTTTCATCACACTATCCACGAAATAATATATATATATATATGCCAAATCTTAACTATGCCAAATCTCATACTCCTTCGTTCGCGCAATATACTTAAAAATCTATTTTATAATATGACTAATAATGTCTTTATGACAACTTTTTAAAACGTGCACTTTTAGGAAGTTTTGCTATGAAATTGTGGCTCCACTGAAAACCAGCGCTGCGGTCTTTCCGCAGCATTCTTTGCTGAGCGGAGTCCATTTCGACTTCACAATACAGCGTCACCTTTGTTTCCAGTGTTTTACAGATCATGTTTGTTTCTTTTTTATTAGTGTACTGGAATTATTATTTTTTCTATTTGCATTCTCTGTGTGGTTTCTGTATTGTGTACGTCGAATAAATTCTATGTCTATGTCTATGTCTATGTAAATTATTAGCCTAGCTTTAGGCTTTCCGTACGTGCATACTACTTTCAAAATTTAACAACAACGGAAGTGTCAAAATATTAGTCTCCTTGAACAGTTCTTGTGGCGACACGCGAGGACATAGTTTAAAAAAATCCCGCATTTGTTGTTATTGCAAAATTAATACTGTTTCAATACACAGTAATACAACATAGGAAGTAATACTGGGCATATGAGACTCAGAACTGATCTCTCAGGACGCAGTGTGTAATCAAAGCATCATCGTCAATTCTTTTAATTATAATATTAACCAAACAGTCTATGACGTAGAAATTTACTACGCAAAGTAAATACTACGAATTTAAATCATTTGTCTATTTTAACGTTTTTACATATACTCGTATATATAGCTTAGTACAATTTATAAAGAAAAGAAAAAAGTTATCCAGACGGATGACTGGCAGCGGCGTCTAAGTTTGGACGTGTATGCGATTGCGATTGCCAATTGCCTGCTCTAAAGCGTGGCGACTTCGGTATATCCTCCCAACTTAAAAGAAGCGTATATGTACGAGTATATGGAATCGTGTCTCTGACACTGCATCCTAGTACACCTCCTATATAATTCTCATGAAAGAACCATCCAGGAGTAGGTTAAAGCGAGTGTTTCTCTGGGTCTTCAGGTCCTGCTCAATTGATACTTTCCGACAATATTCGGAAGTTTGCCTTGAGGTTAACTTAGTCTTGTTTCACGTAATATCTCGAAACCTTGAATAAACCGCAATGGGGTAGATTAAGCAACAATCAAACCATAAACGAATTGCATGCACAGACCCCAGACTTTCTTGCCGGTTCTTCTCTGAGACGGTCTTATTTTTCGAACCGGTGTAGATTTTGAGCCGTGTGGTGGCGGCTCGTTAAGAGAATACTACCAGTCCATCTCATCCAATGGATCTCGTAAAAGGCGAGTAAGGAATTAAACTGCACTGTGCACCCAACAGCGCATGGTGGCGATGGGCTCACCACCTATGACACCAAGTGCATTATATTGTTTTGGTGAAACGTGGATTGTGGCAGTCATCTGTTTTTGCAGTGAGTGCCCAGTCTCTGACTACCCCTTATGTGATACAGTTGTGATCTTATGTATGTAGAGCTTCCTACAAGCCTAAATTGAATAAAGAAATTTTGACTTTGAAAAAAAAGAGACCGAATGTAGAGAACTTGGTCAAAACATGAACTAGTACCACCGAAATATTTCACGTGTATTTATTGGTCGCGTCCTTATACCGAGACGCTGCGAGGGCCATAAACGAAAAGCGAACCGGTTAGGTTATCGATGGCGAGGCGCGATAGGGAGCGGCGCCTGCGCGGCGACCACCGCCGGCGGAATAATTGGACGCAACAGGACTTCACACCAGCGAAGCGGTAGACTGCGTTTCTCAGTTATGTGGACATTCCTAAAAATATCAAACATCAATAGCAATATTCCAAACTTTGAAACTGGCAAAAAGTAACTAAACTAACTACTAACTAAAAACGATTTCCATGACAGGATAAAATAATAGCGATATTTAAATAAAACTATATTGTTTTATAACTAGACGTTTCGAGCGATATACAGCACCCATGGTCACGGGGGGACAGAAATGACAGATATCATTTCAGCGTTTTGGGAGGATTTTGCCATAGTTGCCGCGTTTGGCAGGCGGGTTTTTACGACGCCCACGGGATGAAATGGGGTTGTAGATTATCGCAGCCACCACACGGCTAGCCGTCACAGTCATAGTTAATCCGGGGTACCTTCAGTTTTTTATTATTATTTTTGGGCCCGGTATACACAGAATTTAATTTTATTAATAATAGGATCGCAAGTCGGTGGTAGTACCCAACCATCTTCCGTATTGAAATTAAGATGTTTTTTTTTAATTTCAATAGCCTCGCTAATCATCCTTGGTAGGAATCGGTGTTCTTTTGCAAGGATTTGTGACGGATTTCCAAGTCTGCAGTCTGTGACCATGTTCTGCGTTATCCCAACTATTACATCAGAACACATCATAGTGTGGTCTATCAACAACTTAATAATAAGTTACGGACACCGCAAGGGATATCAGTGCCGCAAGTGTACGCTAAAATACAGGTATTCACTATTACTAACCCGAGGTCGACTAATCGGAGGTAGGGTTAGGACGCAGTGTCTGAGATTCGGGAACTAATAATATAAATATAATTTGCTTTATCGTGCTATCCGATAAAGTTTGGGGCTGTCCGACGAGATTAATAAAAGACTTAGACACCCTACCACGTTCAACAACCACTCACTCTAACACACAGCATCCGAAAACCGCCCGAAAGGGACGGAAGGCGTCGAGTAAACGCCGTAATGCCTTATAAATTGTGTTAAAGCACTTGACGTTTCCAATGGATGATTCAAATCGATGTTATATATGATACAGGGATGGAATTTTAGGACGCCGGCTTTAGCCGGAATGTTTTCGTGAGATTGTTATCCTTGTAGCAGCTTACCCTAATACGTGCAATGTACGTCTGTATGTCCATCAATTAAATGCTCAAGCGCCGCTACGTATTTTGTTGTATATCCCAAGTGTACCATTTATTTATTTTTTTGTAAAGTGAGGACTAACGAGCAAGCGGCTCCTGGTGGTACGTGTCACCGCCGCCCATCAACATTCGCAATACCAGAGGTTGTACGTTGCGTCTTTGAGAAAGGAGTAGGGTCTTTTCTTGAAGGTCCCTAAGTGGTATCGGTCTGGAAAAACCACTTCGCGCCGCCAGGACAGGAGATTGCACAAAATCATCGTGCGCGTCAGAAAATTTCTGGAAAGACAAGTTGGTAAATGAAATTAATGAAGTGAAGTTTTAGACTCATTACTCAATAACAATACGAAAGTCAGTCTGACCGACAACTAGCAATACTGCTCAGTGTAGAGTTAGAGGTTACAGGAGAAGACAAGCCAGTAGTTTTTGAAGAGAAACTTCTCTTTGAAAACGAGAGTACTATTTCAAAGTCAAATTTGAATGCAACGTTTTTTTATGTAACATTTCCAAATGAAACATTTCTAACGGAATAAGTACAGATACAACACATGTTTGTTCTTAATTAATATTTATCGACCATTATGTTAATATTTGTGAATGTTTTTTTTTTATAACTATAACCTGCTACCCGTTGGCCAGAAGCCGATCGCTTAGCAACTGCGCTAACCGAGAGGTTAAAATACTTGTCTATTGAATTTGTTCAACTGTTGACTTCCATAATTTAAATCATGTCCATCTGTCCGTGGTAGTTGGAAAAAGTTATTCGTGTTTTTGTAGCATAGATAAAAGTAGTACAAAGTAATTTATGAACGCGGCAGCGCAGTGCATCATAGTGCAATGCAGTGAACCGTAGTGCACTATGGTACCTGCGTCGGCGCGGACTCAGGCACTCTCTTATCTTCACCTACTCGTAGCCTACGAAGAACCGAAGCCATACAATCGCTATGACGCCGGGGACATCGACGTTAATAAAACTTAACCCGAAAATCAAAATGTTTTAAAAATATTAACTTCCGCTGGGAAACCAATCTGGGAGACATCAGTTGGCAAGTACGCTGACGGCTAAGTTGTCAACGTTATCTAGGAATGGTATGTGAATTAGACAAAAAATTCTGGCCAAGATTCACAGCCCAAAATTATCATCTCGAAATGGTAGAGAATTTCAAGAAATGCTGGAGAACAAGGCTCGGAGTGTAGTGGCAGCAAATTAACGACCCCATACTCCGAGAACACGGTGTTAAGCAGCGTGATTCGTCTAAAACTAGGAACGCTATTAACATTACTAATATTAATATTAAGCACTCCAAGTAAGCATAATAGATTGTGCTAAGAGATGGTTCAAGACAATAATTAAATGGCGGGCTCAAAAACGTAGACAGAAAGTTCTACTTTAATTATGTTGAATAAAGAACGATGTAAGTATTGATGAAAACAACATAGAATTTTTATGTTATATTTAAATTTTTTATGTTTTGCATTCGTGTTTTTGAACGCAAGGTAAGGTAAGTAAGAATTTTATGACTCGTAGCAAAATGGTCGCAAAGTTACCCGTCACGTCTCGTTTCTCGCGGTGGCGATAAGTAGGCTACGTGTGTGGTCTCTGCTTACCCCTTATATATGAAAAGGGCGTGATTGTATATATGTATTTGTTTACTTGACAAAATATAATGAACATAAATAAAAAATATGCGCGTGGCGTAGTGGTTAGCGTACCTGACTTCCGCGCCTCCGGTCCTGGGTTCAATTCCCAGCCGGAGGCAACATTTGTGCAAAAACACAAATTGTTGCTTTCGGGTCTGGTTGTGTTGTGCATGTGAAATGTATGTTTGTAAAACGCACCCACAATACAGGAGAAAATCCTACTGTGGGGCTTCGTTTTTTCAAATAAAATAGAATAAAAAATATTAATCCAAAAATGTATTGTCTGCCCGACCGGATCTATCTTGAAATGTATTAATAAAAACATTTGCACAGGAATTAAAATCCTTGACAACACTAAAAGCGAAAGCGGTCGGTTTAATAAATAAACTATTTGTAAAACGTAAAAGCGTAATTCTTTAAATTAATTATGATTCAGTTTCACAAAAATACAACATTCGCAATGCCACGCGATATGGCGGCCCTTTCTCTTGGCACCTCCATCTGACAAAATAAGCTAAGGAAGAAAAATGAATAAATTGGGACCTAATTTTGATATCTATAATATAGTATACATACTATATATCACAAATGAGTCATGATATACAAATGATAACACCAATTGGATAGATATAACGCGGAGTTCGTCGACCCATCGCGACGTCGCGGAATCTAGTCGCGACCGCGTATTTCGGTCCAAGCGGACACCCATAGGCTTCCTCGCTACTAAATTCACCAACTTATAAATAACCCGACGTTTTCGTACTGCTGCAGACGTAAACTCTATGCGGACTTTTACGACTCGATAAGGACGCCCTTTACGAGTTTGACGATTACGCTCATTCAGCGAACTGAGCGGGCGACCAAGTCTACATGAACTTCGATGAGCCCTTGATCACATTAGTTTAAGGCAGTTATTTTAGATGCCGTGGGTACATTTAAATTGGATATTATCTTCGTGGTACTAGAAACTACAATGTAGATTTAATCGTCTACTGGGTAAGACAATATTTGAATGTAATATTATCATTACAAAGTAAGAATTCATAGAAGTCGCTTTTACAGTCCACAGAAGTAAATGGAATTCCATCTTTGATGGTGTGTTAAAAATAAACGCATGCCTAAATAAATAAAGAAAATTGATACCCAGTACAATCGCCGTTATGGCGCTGCATGCAATTAATTTAAAAAAAAGGACTATAGACATTTGTTTAGACGAGTATAATTTAGAATTTATGTTTATGAATATTTTTTTAGAAACACTAAGTGTTTCAAGCATTTTATGATTTTGTCGTACAGATAAATTCGTTACATACATACATAAGATCACGACTGTATTCCATAAGGGGTAGTCAGAGACTGGGCACTCACTGCAAAATCAGATGACTGCCATAATCCACGTTTCACCAAAACAATATAATGCACTTGGTGTGATAGGTGGTGAGCCCATCGCCAACATGCGCTGTTGGGTGCACAGTGCAGTTTAATTCCTTACTCGCCTTTTACGAGATCCATTGGATGAGATGGAGTGGTAGTATTCTTTTAACGAGCCGCCACCACACGGCTACATTAAATTCGTTTTCGTTATAAATCAAAACAGCGCAACGTTATAAAATTCGTTAGAAAATATAGAAAAATATCGTTTAATGAACTCAACCATTAAAATTAAACAAAGATTAATAAAATTAACAGTTTTAAAATTACGAACTTGCGATGGTTTAAACAGAATACGTTCTGGTAAGGAGAGATTAACTTGAAAAATAATTTAAAAGAGAATTTGTTACTGACATAATTGGTATATTTTGTAAGGTAGAGACCACGTACAATTGGTATATTATAGACAAATGCATTCTAATGGAAGTGTCAAATAAACATAAATACGAAAATGTGACGTACATTAACGCCTTTGCTTCAATCAAATGTGAGAAACATTTAAATTGTGTATTATCTAAGATCAGGTAGTACGGCCACGAGCTAAAGTTAAAAAACAAAGAGGTGCGAGACTCGCGCGTGGGAGTGGCACAGGGTCGTTCAGTATGCCCGCCTAATTAAAATGATTTTGTTAGCTGTCAACGAAAGATAAAACCCGCTTTGATGTCGCCGATAACACCGCACATTGTTCAACATTACTACGGAACCATTTTAAAACGCACTATAATGGACGAGTCGAATGAATAACAATTTAAGGCTATGAATAAAATTTTTGATTTGTTAGGCGACATCCAAACATTAAAAACCTACGCAATGTATACACACATAAAGTCAGAAGAAAAACAAAGATAGTTTAGTAAATTGCTTTAGTTAATACTTTGATAGCTACAACGATGTTCCAAGAAATTTATATGATGTAATAAATTATAGAGTTTTTAAGTCATCCATCTATCAAACTTCAAATAAAGATAGAAAGTCAATGAAATTTAAAGCGGTAGGATTCATAAATCTTTCTGAGTTATCGGATTTGGAATTTACTTTGTAAAACGTTGTTTATGTTGTTAATTATATTTCAATCAAATCAAGTCAATCAATCAATCGCTTTACACTGGAAAATTCTTTCTAGGACCACACTGCACCATGAGACATCGTTTCTTAAATCTTGCCGTGTAATTACATTGGCTTAAGTGCCCTCCAAACCAAAAAGGCAGTTGTGTTTGCTTACTACTGCTTGATGGCAAAATAACGGGCACTGCGATGGTACCTACCTCTATAGGGATCCCACCGCTAATCAAAAATAATACAACAGTATAAATTGCAATTCACTGGACATTTAATTCCTCTTGATTAGTCCTATATTCTTTTCAATGGAAGAAAATTTACTAACACTACTAAAATGCGCCACGTAAACTAAGCACTCGCAAGTAAGCTTAGGCGGCACAGGACGAAACGGAGACGTTTTTAAAATCGTAAACTTAATAATTAGACTTGGCAGCCAGGAACATCATTGTCATCACTGATAAGGTTTTTAAATTAACAGAAATAAAAAAAAACTGACTTTATCGTGACTGATGAAAACCTAAATTTATTATTAATTCATAGACAAAAGTTACGTCGCATATTCACGAGAGGCACGATTTAATTTAAAGAGGCACGAGGCACCCACGATGAGATCAGCGCGTTAACAACTACAACGCAAACATATAGGAGATTTGTGTCTCGCTTTGATTAGCACCAGCGCGTCTCAACTGGCATAGGCGTTACCAGATAGTGAATGACTCTCGGACTATTCAGAAATCTGTATTTTTTATCATCTTATTAAACAACTATGATAGAGTACCGTGATAAAAGCTCGAAGGATTTTTTATTGATCACGCCTTAAACTCAGGGTTTCGATGGACGGTCTTAATGCCCTAGTATTGTCTGCAATCCAATGTTGCTTCACTGAAGCTGGATATATTATTAACACTAAACCTACCGACATTTTATAGATATATTTTTATGGTATAGCTTTTAGAAGATAATATGGCAATTAAACACCAAAAGTCAATATATAAAGTTTGAAGATACAAACTGATGTACAATTTAAACGAAATTTGTTATGGATTATTACAAAATCCTACTTTTAACAATTTTGATTAAAGTTTCAAAAGCGGTCATCTGACCGCTCTGGTAGGTTTAGTGTTAAGTAAGTTTCAACTTGCAAGAAACATAGGCTAGTAGAAAAACGAAAATCGCTACGAATAAATAATCTTGATTGATCACCTCCTACCGACATATGCTATATGGCGGACAATATTTAAAGAAGGATCATATTCCGTTGTGGAGAATTTTATTGATTCACTTTGTCCGTTGGATAATTATTAGTATACATATGTCGACTCACAACATAGTCCCAAGTTTTCCCCGGGACGATGGTGAACGACGTACGCCAATTATCAAATAAGTGTTGCGACGCATTATAATTCACGGCGCAAAATCGGGACGGGTGGGTATCGGGTAACGCAATATAACGCCATATGGCCGTATCAATTTCGCTGTCGCGCACGTTTTTCGCTAATGTGCACATTATATTACCTTGTTAGTTGTAATGGTCGTGTAATGTATGTTGACATACATCTCAAAAGACGATTAGTCTCTTAAATGCACGTATGCTTTCAGTTCTAAAATAAATCTTCATTGTTTTTTTTTTAATGGAGAAAGGTACGAGACGAGCAAAACATTCACTTGATGGAAAGTGCAAGCTGTGTCATCCAGATTATTTCTGTGCCTGCTGCGCCAGTCCCCATGAGACAACAGTTCTTAAGTCTCATAGGCCCAGTGATTACACTAGCTCTCAGTGTCCTTCAGACTTAAACACAGCAATGTCTGCACACTTTTTTTTTTATTTGATAAAGTGTCGAGACGAGCAAAACGTTCACCTGATGGTAAGTGCAACGTTTGCCCATAACAGATGCCGTGTTACTCAGAATATTTCTGTGTAGCACCACACTGCGCCCGTCACCCTAAGACATAAGTTCTAAGTCTCATATGCCCAGTGATTACGCTAGCTCTCAGTGCCCTTCAAACCGAAACACAGTAATGTTTGCACACTACTGCTTCACGGCAGAATAACTGGCCCTGGGGTGGTAACTACCCACCAGTTACTACTTAATTATGATTCGACTCGCCTGGCACTAATATATAACTATGGTAAAAAAGAACAAAGCGTAATTGTGTTGAAAGTACTAACATTAAAACAAATAATATAATTATTTACTGGTGGTAGGATTCCTAAGCAGGAATGCGTCTTGGTAGGGACCACCCCAGGGACAGTTATTCTGCCGTGAAGTAGTAGTGTGCAAACATTAATGTTTTTCGGTTTGAAGGGCACTGTGAGCTAGTGTAATCACTGAGTATACGAGACTTTAGAACTGGTGTGGGTGACGGGCACGGTGTGGCGTCACACCGAAATGTTCTGGGTGACACAGCAATTGTTGCGGGCGGACGTTGCACTTACCATAAGTTGAACGTTTTGTTCTATCGTCACTTTATCCTAATAAGAAAAATACTTCCATTGTAACACGCACTCGCACAGCCTATGCACAGTTGCATTCTTCTTCTTCATCAGTATATCAATCATGACCGTTACCACAGATACAATATATTTAAATACTTAGAATTATGTCGAGCAGTTATCTATATAAATGCATGATTTCGTCGGACCTGTTGTTAGTGGATAGTGACTCCCACTTGAACAAGTTAGATTATCGTTGAAACGTCTGGTTTGAGAAATGGCACAGGAGTTCAAGTCAAATGTTTTATCATTATATGTAGATACATTTTGATTTGTTTTACTACAGTTGCAATGATAATATATTTAAAAATAAAACTTGCAGCAACACGATGCAATTTCACCTCAATTGTGAACACTCTTGCTGTTGCATTCACTTGTTCGTACAAAATATTAATTTTATGATTTTTACTTTTGATTTTTACTTTATGGGTATATTTTGCTTGTTCTAATTATTTAGCAGGTTAAAAATATTAATTTAATTTACAGATGCTGCACATTTTTTAGGCATTATGGAATTTTTTAAGTAGACACCTTTTGGTCGTCGCATACACCAATGTAACAAATCGATATTATTTCAATTGTAAATTTTTGGATTCTATTCTATTCTAAATCATGTATTTTATTTTATCTTTCTTGATAGCACTCGTATACGTTTTCTTCAGCGTTCAAAGGCATAAGCCTTTTAATAGTTTACGGCTGGACGCAGACCTCTCCCAAGTCTTCTCCAAAATCTTCCCTCATTTGCCGTAAGCATCGCGCTTGGCTGCAGTGGTGCCGTCTCGCGTGTAAGCGGTCTGGATATTTTCGGTCTGGTTATACACGGAATAGTTATTACGCCAGATGTCTGAAGAAATGACATTTTAATGGAATTTCCTTCAGTAGACTCTTACGACACCAACCGGAGTGAGGAATGAATACCATTAAATTTACTTAAAATACGGTAGGTACGTGCTCTCAATTATTATGTCTCTATGTTTTTCGGCTCGGTTGGCACAGTGGCTAAGCCCTTGTTTTCCGCGCCGCCCGGCGCTCCCCGCGGCGTTCGATCCCGAAACGGGCCCCCAAATTACTTGTATTGCCACTTACATACTAGTTGACGGGTCCGGGTCTGTTTGTGCATGTGAAATGTAGTTCTATAAAATGCACCCACGACACAGGAGAAATCCTACTGTGGGGATTCGTTTTTTTATAAAAAAAAAAATTAAAAAAAAAAATATGTATTTATAATAGTAAATTCATTTTAAATATATGAGCCGTGGCTCAGGAGCCGGAACTTCACCTAAAATTTCATAGTACGCAAGCAATGAGTTCATTCCCCGGTTCTGCAATTACTGCAATTTTAAGAGCTGATTCACAACGGACTCAGCGGTGACGGAAAACATTGTGAAGACCTCCATCTGTGAGAAACAAAAATATTTCGAAGACATGTGAAATCCGTCAACCCGAATTGGAGACACATGCTGGACTCCAAAGCCCCATCAAAACAGAGATGAGGCCTGTGCTCTTTTATGTTTTTAGAAATAACGAAATTAATATGTTACCTTAAAGTAAATAATGGTAATGTCTTTTTACCTCTATACTTCCTATAGAATAAGAGCAAAAGAACCACCAGTCGCCACTCCACTTTCGACTACATCCCTAACATCATTCCACAAACGAGAGTTTTTCTAATCTCGTGCGACTGTGAAACCTTCATTACGGTCACAATGCGTGTCTAACGAAAGGATTAGACCCGGTGCCGGGGTTTGTTAATGAGGGACCTTTGTGCGAGGCCTCCGCCCGGGACCACGGGAAATCATTTATTAAAGCGTAACGAACGTACATTTACATTTTCAAATTTATAACGTGTCCGGGGTTTGTTTTCCAGTCGCATACGCTGTTAGACTGCCATTTGTTTACGTTGAGAAAGTTAAGATCTCTATCATGAAGATAAATAACTTAAAATACTAAAAGCCTTAGGTCACATATTTTTGTACGTTTAGCCATATTTTTTTACGTTAAATCGGCAATAGCCTAATGGTTTAGGGTACGGACTGCGAAACATGAGGTCTCAGGTGCGAGCCCGCCATTCGAGTTATTAACAGGAATTTTAGTAATGTAAAGAGCATTGCTAATATACTTTAAAAAAAAACATATTTCTGAATAATACTACAGCTTACGAGAAAAAAAAGGTCGTCACTTTATCGAATAAAAACTCCGTAGTAGCTCAGGGGCAGGGCACTTGCCTTAAGTTTCCTCACCGATGGACCATGGTTCCTATTCCTGGTGCCGGCGCGACGAGAATTATTAATTGCAACTGTAATTACTGATTTACCACATGCCAGGCGGTGAAGAAAAGTAGAACGTCTGAGAAATAAAAAATGTTTCGAAGTAAAATCGAGCGAGGCGCACTCTTCCCGTCTCCAAAATCAGAGCAGACGTGTGATCAGGTATAAGACAATTATATTGTGATACTTATCATTTACATTAATAGACGCGTAAAACGAGTGGCTTTTGCAATTTCGGTTAACGATATTCGATAAGTTTCAAGGGTTCGACGGCTGGGTTGGCGCAGTGACTAAGCAATTGGCTTCTGCGCTATAGGACGCGGGTACGATTCCTGCACGGCACAAATTGATATTTGTATGACATACGGA
This sequence comes from Luehdorfia chinensis, assembly GCA_019845155.1. Taxonomy (NCBI): domain Eukaryota; kingdom Metazoa; phylum Arthropoda; class Insecta; order Lepidoptera; family Papilionidae; genus Luehdorfia; species Luehdorfia chinensis. The sequence goes on from JAHVAK010000488.1 coordinate 2,026,478, forward strand.
TAGTTGCTGCGGGTCTGGGTGTTTCTGAATGTGCAATTTATATATGTATATCCACTACACGGCAGAAATCCTAACTTTTACTAAACAAACAACATAAAAACAGTACTAATTTTTAGCTAAAGTTAACTCTTTACTCCTTTTACCAGCAGGTGTGCCGCTTGCTCGTTTGTGACCTCTTCTACATACACACATACAATCACGCCTCTTTCCTAAATAAGGGAAAGTCAGCAACCACATCCGTAGTCCACTTTTCGCCGCCGCAGGAAACGTGACGTCACGGGGAACCATGTCTCCGCCATTTTGGTACGAGTCAAAAAAATTCTTACTCTCCATTTCGTTCCCACAAGCACTATAGAGAAAAATTGCATATTAGGGTGTTATTAGGATAAGGCTGTCCGTACAATACCTTAGTCGCCTCTTACAACCCGTCTGTAGGCAGGAGTCAAAGTACTGGTGGTAGGATTCTTATGCAGGAATCCGTCTATGTAGGTACAACCCCAGGGCTAGTTATTCTGCCGTAAAGCAGTAGTGATATACAATAGTGAAATGCACTGTGAGCTATTGTAATCACCATATAGCGAGACTTAAGAACTGACGTCTCAGGTTAATGAGCGCAGTGTGGTGTTTAACACAGAAATGTTCTGAATAACGCAGCTTTTGTTATCCAATAAAAAGAATTATCTAAAGTTTATATATACAAAAAAAAGCTAAAGTGAAATCTCCCGCCGCGCCAGCCCTGCTCATAATGATAGATCAAGAAAAAACATAACCAGTTATCAAACAGCTACGAGTACGCTCGATTTCTTTGTAAATTGTTTCCATAAGCTTCGCTGGCGCCTGCCGTGTCGCGACTGACACACATCACTTGTGTGTTCTCAACGTCGCTGCACAGCTGTGTACTTAACGCGCCGAATGTTTAGACGAGGAGATACCGTCTTAGAATAGACTAGCTACGCCCCGCGGTTTTATCCTCGTGAGAAAGCCGACCCCGATCGATAATATACATATACGAGTATACTTCCCTATTTGAATCGTAATTGGCGCGGAACCCTAATTATTTTTATAAAATTAAATAGCCTAAGCTACCCGCTATATCAGCTATCTGTCAGTGAAAGTCCTCAAAATCGGTCCAGCCGTTTCAGAGATTAGCCGGAACAAACAGACAGACAAAATTTTTAAATATTGTTTTTTTCTTATAAGTACCGTATATACTTTCGTATGCATTGAGTATGAAGCCGTTTTTATGTTATTACAAACAAACACTTCAATTTTATTTATTTGTATATGATGATGATGTTCTCCTAGCCGATTTCGACCACGGCGACAACTTCCGAATACTGTCGAGAGCCATCAACTGTGCAGGTGATATTATAGTGCCACAAGTGTACGCGCAAACACAGAGGCACTCACTCGTCCCAACCTACCCGCGCCCGATGTAACGCTGATGCGATAAGATCGGAGGTAGGCTAGGATACAGTGTCAGAAACACGGGGACAATCACAACACAACCAGACCCTAAAACCAACAATTTGTGTTTTAGCACAAATGTTGGCTCCGGCTGGGATTCGAACCCAGGACCCGCGTCTTAGAAGTCAGGTACTCTTACCACTAGGCCACGCGGTCGTCAATTTTTGTATATTTAACTCTTAGCGAATACAATTGCCTTCAAATATTGATCTGTCTTTTAGATATATAATCATTCTTATTTTTATGCAAGACAGACGACACGAGCACATTGTCCACCCGACAGCAAGTGCAACGTCTGCCCATAACAAATGCAGTTTCACCCATATTTCTTCATCAACACAATGCGCTCATAACCATGTGACATCTGTCCTTAATTACGCCCAGTAATTATACTAGGTTACAGTGCCCCTTCAGACCGCAACACGGTAATGTTTGCAAACAAGTGCTTCACGGCCCATAACAAATGTTATGTCATCCAGAACAGTTCTGTGTGATGTAATGTCTCATATGCCCAGTCATTTCGATATCTCTCATTGCCATTCGGACCGAAATACATTAACGTTTGCACACTACTGCTTCACGGCAGAGTAAATGTCCCTGCGATGGTATCTACCTGGACCGATTCTTGCACAGTAATCCTACCACCAGCTTTCGAATAAATTTTATTATACATAAAGCACCATCATCCTTGATTCTTTGATGATTATAAATATTTGTTTATATTTCTAACATTCGAAACGGGAAAAGACTCATATCAACTGGTATGGACACAAAGTTGTTGGAGTCAGGCAATGACAGTAAACTCGCAAGTCTGCTCGCAGCGTGGTTAGGTGGCTTGAATTATACTGCGTAAATAGCTACATAGATAAAAACGACAACGCAACACATAAATGTACACAGATAAAAATCTTTCTATCAATGTAATCAACAAATAAATAAACAGAAGTATATATCTATAAATGAATGGGCTCGGTTAGCGCAATGGCTAAGCTACTGCCTTTTTTCTTTATATGAGAGGGGAAAAACGAGCGGCACACCTTTTTTTATTTTATTTTTTTATTGGATAAATTGATGAAACGAGCAAAAACTTCACCTGATGGTAAGTGCAACGTCCGCCCATAACAAACGCTGTGTCACCCAGAACATTTCTGTGTGTGTGACACCACATCGCCGTAAGACATAACTTGTTAAGTCTCATATGCCCAGTAATTACGCTAGCTCACAGTGCCCTTCAAACCGAAACACAGCAATGCTTGCACACCACTGCTTCACGGCAGAATAACTGGCACTGGGGTGGTACCTACCTAGACGGATTCCTGCATAGGAATCCTACCACCAGTAAACTGAACCCTGATGTTAAGTGATCACCGCCGCCCATGAGCTTCCGCAACGCCAGGGGAATCGCGGGTGCGTTGCCGGCCAAGCTTCTGCGCTAAAGGTCGCGCATTCGATTACCGCAATGGGAATATATTTGTATTGTCTATATGGGTGCTACGGGTGTGAGTCTTTGCGTTAGTGATTTTTTTGTCCATATAACGGGCTAATACAGGAAAAATCCTACTGACATCATTTTTTAAACATTAAAAAATGCCAACAACTTTTAAGTAATGATTTTTTTTATGGAAGCAGGGGCAAACGGGCAAGCGGCTCACCTGATGGTAAGTGATCACCGCCGCCCATGAACATCTACAATACCAGTGGAATAGCAGATGCGTTGTCGGCCTTTGAGAAAGGAATAGGCTCTTTTCTCTTTTAAGTCGTATCGGTCCGAAAAAACCGCTGGCGGCAGCACATTCCATAAAGTGCAAGTGCGTGGCAGAAAATTGCGCGAAAAACGCACTGTGCTGGAATGCCATCCAACAAGGTGGTGACGATGGAATTTTGCGCTGGTGAAAATTAGCGGCTGGTATTAATCCTAATAATTCCTTGGAACACTCCCCATTGTAGATCCTATAAAAAATGCAGTGATGCAAAATCTCTTCGCAAAGCCAGTGGATCAAGCCGATCAGATAGAACATGGTCGTCGACGATTCGAGCCGCTCTTCGTTGGATGAGGTCAAATGGAAGTAGCTGACACTGGGGCGCCCCCGCCCAGAGATGAGAACAGTACTCCATGTGCGGCCGAACCTGCGCCTTATAAAGTTGCAAGCGTTGGGTTGATTGATGATTGACTGATGTTGATTGACCACTTGCTCGGTGGTTATGTAAAATATGCACTTGCATGTTTTAAAGAAATAAGCTTTCGAAATAAAAAATTCAAACCCGTATTTAAACAGATCCCTCTCATATGGTGACGTAAGAAAATCTACCATCTCATTCCGAGAGTCGTAAGCGATGACTACAGAAAAAAATTCATGAATTCCGAGATGGCGAAATTAACATCTCAAGAACTCAAGGACAAAAAGTAAAAACGCGTGGCAAAAGTTTCAGTAGACACATAACAAGGTTATTGTACTAAATATGCGAATGCGCTTCGAATTAAAAAGGTAAAGTAACAGCCTTTAAATGTTCCACTGCTGAGCACATTCTCTCTAAGATCCTGGCGGACTTTACGAGGGGTGATCCAAAAGTAATGATAATCAGTTATTTCTAGTGCACACAAAAATACAAAAAAATTTCAGTCACTTACTCAGTTAACCACTAGTTCAGGGAAAAAAAATCATATAAATAGGCCACGATTCCCGGGAGCTACATTCATTTGAATACGGACTGTCAAGGAGTGAACATCAAAATGGAAAAACACGAAATCAGAGCTGTCATTAAATACCTCTGCTTGAAAAAAATGTCTACCAAAGACATACACAGCGACTTGGTGGAAACATTAGGGGACTCTTCTCCTCCATATTCCACAGTTGCACGCTGGGCTAAGGAGTTTAAGTTGGGAAGAACATCGACGGAAGACGAACACCGCGAAGGACGCCCATCGACGTCCCTCACTGAAGAAAATGTGAAAAAAGTTGAAGAAGTTGTATTGGAAGATCGAAGAGTGACTATCAGGCATGTAGCTGAGGTCACAGGGATCTCATATGGCAGCATTCAAAGAATCCTTGCGAACGAATTGCATATGAGAAAGGTCTCCGCGCGTTGGGTACCGAAAATGTTAAACGACGAGCAAAAGAAGAAACGAGTCGACATGTCAAGAGCAAATCTCGAAAAGTTCCAGGCAGACAAGGATAATTTTTTGTCACGTTTTGTGACCATGGACGAGACCTGGATCCACCATTTTGATCCTGAAACAAAACAACAATCGATGACATGGAAACGATCCGATGAACCGACGCCGAAGAAATTCAAAGTGTCAAGCTCAGCAGGGAAGGTTATGGCGTCTGTTTTTTGGGACGCTGAAGGAATAATCATGGTGGACTACTTGGAAAAGGGGGCCACTATTACAGGCTCCTACTATGCAGAACAAATAAGAAGATTGCGGGAGGCTATTAAGGAGAAAAGGCGAGGCAAACTGCGGGCTGGAGTGCTGTTCCATCAAGACAACGCACCGGTTCACAAAGCTGCAATTGCCATGGCTGCCATTCAGGAAGCGGGCTTTGAGCTGGTGGAACACCCCCCCTATTCACCAGATCTAGCCCCCAGCGACTTCTATCTCTTTCCACGACTCAAGGAACACCTCCGAGGCAAGAAATTTGACGATGATAGCGACGTGATGGCCGCGGTTGAGGACTTTTTTGAGAGTCAAGATAAAGATTTTTTTTCTAAGGGAATTTTAGGATTAGAAAAGAGATGGACTAAATGTATAGACTTGCTAGGAGACTATGTTGAGAAATAAATTTATTTATTTATTTTATTCATTGTGTTTATTATTGATTATCATTACTTTTGGATCACCCCTCGTACATGTCCTCGAAATATTTTTATTCCTCCGTCATGCAGGTTACCTCACGATGTTTTCCTTCACCGATGAGCACGTCGTAAATCAACACTTAAATTTGCAGCACAATTTTAGAGGTACCAGCACCGGGGTTCGAACTCAGGTCACTCGCGCACTATGAAATTTAAGACGAGCGTCCGGCCCCTGAGTTACAACGGTTTTAACGGAATTCATTAATTCATATTCCCCGGTGCCAGCACTTCTAATATTGTTCTAACATTTACCACGCGCTGAGCGGTGAAGGAAAACATCGTGAGGAAACCTGCATGTCCGAGGAATAGAAATATTTCGAGGACATGTGAAGTCCGCCAACCCGCATTGTAGCAGAGTGGCGGATTCTTCCTAGCTCCAAAACCCTCTCAGAAACGAGAGAAGGCCTGTGCTCAGCAGTGGGACATTTATAGGCTGAAACTTTACTACCATATTGAAATTATATTGCATACACATTCAAAAATCGGCACATCAACACACACTGCGCGCCACAAAAAATTAACAAAATCATATAACGAATTCCTGTCAGTTATGGACAGACTCGTTACGTCGGAGCGACGTGGCGTCTTTGAGAGATGAGAGGGTATTATTTACCAAAAGGGCATCATGGGCACTACGCGTCGACCCTTTTGTGGAGATCTAACGAAGCAGCTGCGATGCCAATCAAGTCCGTGTCAAAGTGGACAATGGTGCACTTGAAAAGCTCAAGATGAACTATCGGTATCTCATTTTTTATATGAAACTACAGATCCGGCCCGGCTTTGCCCAAGAATAATTTTGTTTTTATATAACTATAAAAGCCGTGGTAGCTCAGGGGCTAGGGGCTCGCTTTAAATTTCATAGTACGCGAGTGACCTGGGTTCGATTCCCGGTGCCGGCACCACTAAAATTGTTAATTGCAATTTTAAGTGCTGATTTACCACGTGCTCGGCGGTGAAGGAAAACATCGTGAGGAAACCTGCATGTCTGAGGAATAAAAAATATTTCGAAGACATTTGAAGTGCGCCAACCCGCATTGGAGCAGCGTGGCGGATTCTTCCTAGCTCCAAAACCCTCTCAGAAATGAGAGGAAGCCTGTGCTCAGTAGTGGGACATTTATAGGCTGAAACTTTACTATACTTTTTAAAAACAAAATTATTGACGTGTAAAAATATGGCCGTGTGATAGAGGCCTAGGAGAATCTACCACCCCATCCCATTCCGTGGGTGTCGTAAAAGTCGACAGAGGGAAATTAAAACCAGGAGATGGGCAGCAGGCCTGACCCGGCTGTCAAGCGTGGCAACTATGGCAAAATCCCTTCAAATATGAGAGATACAAACTTTTATGGCTATCTTTGGGGGAGTCCTATGTTCAGCAGTGGACTTTTGATAGACTGAAACGACGACGACGACGACGAGTGATATACTTAATAAGTAAATTGGGAATGAAAAATAACAATATTTGATAATATCGGCAATCGGCTCAGCCCCTAAAAGAGCTATGGCAAGTTTTAATACATAAAAATCGTCCTGGAGCGATGCAGCGGAATAGTAAAGTAAAGTAACAGCCTATAAATGTCCCACTGCTGAGCATTTCATCACTTAATCCAATTAAAAAAAAATAAAAAAATTGCAATAGGTTCTCGACATAAGTGCGCTCATGCAGAAGGACAGAAGCTCGGCAGTGTGTTCCTTTTGTGTAGTGTATAGATATAAGGGGCCATCTTTTAATCATGTACGGTTTTTAAGGTCAGTTTAAAAACTCCGGCATGTCATGTATAAAATACATTATTTAATTACAATGTCACGTATATGCTAGTCACGGGATTTGCAAGTGCAGAGTAAGAGTTATTTCCACACATCTTTGTCCTCTATGTAATAATCTGTTTTATAATATGCTTTTTCTAATAATGTATTTTTGACTAGTTTGTTGAATTCTACGTAAGTTCTTTGCGTCACACTTTTAGGAATAGGAGGTTCTACTAAGACAAGTTTTGGCCAAACGTAAAAATCTAGCGCTGTATTCGTCAATCCACCTGATTGACGAATACAGCGCTAGATTTTTTTTTATTGCATAAAGTGATGAAACGAGCAATACGTTCACCTGATGGTAAGTGCAACGTCCGCCCATAACAAATGCTGTGCCACCCAGAAAATTTCTATGTGACACCAAACTGTGCCCATCACCCTGAGACATAAGTTCTTAAGTCTCATATGCCCAGTGATTACGCTAGCTCACAGTGCCCTTCAAACCGAAACACAGTAATGTTTGCACACTACTGCTTCACGGTAGAATAACTGGCCCTGGGGTGGTACCTACCTAGACGGACTCCTGCATAGGAATCCTACCACCAGTTAAAGGTTTCCCTCCATTCGAATCTTTGTTTTTCAGGGTTGGCAAATTTTAGACGGTTATTTCGTAATCATTTAATTCTGGCATAACTGAGACGGTTATGGACTGTAGATTTCAACGGGACAGTTTCCACAAGTAGTTGTGGAAACTGTCCCGTTTGGGAAGCATTGGCGTGGTAGTAGTACCACGCCAATGCTTTTTGCGTGTGGTCAGGAATTATGGTTTATTCGAGCAAACCAAACACCTATAGGAACCGCAGCAGATCCTTTACATAACTTTGCCGCCTCAGGGAGCAAACTACGTATGTGGCGTCTGTATGTTATTTCGCGATTTCACTTTGGATACGTAATAGCCCCGCTGGTGGCAATTAAGATGGTTATTCCGCTATCAATCGGAGGCCATGACATTATCCTGTCATTTTCCTTAGTCGACATAGTTAGGGACGAAATGGGTTGTCAGATTCTCTAAAGCCACCACCACGCGGCAAAAAAATACTATTCACGTAAAAATATTCATAACATAACTCGCACATCTATAAATAAACCCGTCCTGCCATTACGCCCGTGACGCCGCTTTTAAACGACCTTGTTAAATAATTACTACACAACAAATAAAAATTCTAGAGTTTAAAATAACACGGTTTCTTCGAATAAACACGAAGCGATATAAATATACGAAAAGACATTCAAAACAACGTTCCAAGTATCCGGCGCCAGATATACGGCGCGCTGTGTCGATATTAATAAAAAAGAAATGGCATTGAACACACCGATTTAAACGTTTTCTTAAAAGTGAAGAAATTATTTTGAACATTACCGTATTACCATAACATCACATCGAAGTGTTTACAATTGACTATTGCAGGGGACACAAATCGGGGGCCTGCAAGTTTGTAAGTATATTTCCGTGTGGTAGCCGGCTGAAGGGAATCTACCACCTCATTTCATCCCGTGGGTGTCGTAAAAGTCGACAGAGGGAAAATGAAAACCAGGAAATGGCAGCAGCATCTTCCTGGAACATCTGAATAAATAAACTGCGGTTGCCAACCCGCCTGCCAAGCCTGGCAACTATGGCAAAATCATCCCTAAAATGAGAGCTACAATTTTTTGTGGCAATCTGTGGAGAAGGCCTGTGTTCAGCAGTGGACTAGTGATAGGCTGAAATGATGATGATGATGATGAAATTTGTAAGCGGTCCCCCATTTTAAATTAAAAACAGAACATTGTAAATATTACGATAGATGTCTTCCAACTATAATTTAGTATTACAAATTATTTCTTTAAAAAATAGAATTCTAGCAATATTGTTAACAAGTTGACCATTACCACTAAGCTAAAGATTGGGTGGTAGATTTTCTTAGGCCACCACCACACGGGCAGGATAATCTCATGACATCCGTTAAGTGACGGAAAAACGTTATCGAAAACTGCCAGACCTAAAAAATTTCTGTTTTTTGACCCATGACGGACAGAAGCGTCTAAGACGTACTGGTAATGCAATCACCAATCCGCCTGTCTAACGAGGTGATAACAGCAAATCCTCCCAACTTGAGAGAGGCCTATGTCCAGCAGTGGTAATAATAGGTTGATGATAAAGAAGAAGACATATAATTGCATTCATGAGCGGTCCCACCAACGTTTAGTGAAGCACCACTGAATTACAACTAAAATATCAATATAAACAGTGGCATGTCGATATATCGATAACTATTATACGGTGTCTACGCCGGCGCCTCTGTAATTACCCTACGCTTCTTAAGCATTTTGCATAATGAATCGTTTTTTGGACAAAAACTCGGGTTTTATTAGACGTGTAAAAAAGAAATTCGTTAACTTTGTCGAAGCCGCCTACAGAGCCGAAGGGTAATATTTACGATTAGGCGAATGATATTAATTAAAAGTCAGACCGTTGTCAAGGTTTTTTGGTATTAATCGATAAATAAAGCTTCACTTTGAAGTCATGTGGTCTTGCAGCGAATCTGCATCGGAAACTATCAAGATTTTTAAACTATACATGGTGTTAGGATTCCTATGCAGGAATCCGTCGAGGTAGGTTTCACCGCAGGGACAGTTATTCTGTCGTGAAGCAGTAGTGTGCAAGCATTACTTGTTTTGGTCTGAAGGTCACTGAGAGCTAGCGTAATTACTGGAACTTGAGGCTGATGAACTGTTGTACCAGAGTAGCGGGCGCAGTATGGTGCTACACAGAAATGTTTTTTGTGACACAGCATTTGTAATGGGCAGACGTTGCACCTACCATCAGGTGAACGTTTTCCTCGTCTCGTCTCTCCTATTAAAAAATTCTAGTGTGGGACCCTATCTATAGTTTTTCGAAACTAATAAGAAAATCAGGTTAAGTCGAACACACTATCAGATATTTCGAATCTTAAGCGCCCCTAACCTTTACCAGACTGTATAATATTCGGTCTAGAACTTTTGGAAATAGTTTTTTCGTCAACTGTCGAAAGTCTTAATAAAAATATGTGTCATGACGTCACTCACGGTACGAGGAAAATAGTAGATTTTCTTACTACAGCTACCAACACCATTCCAGCTATATTATTATACAGTGTCAGACAATATACATCCCACTAGTGAGCACAGGCAGGCCTCCTACCTATGCTCACTAGTGGAGGCCTCGATGCGTTAACCTAAATCAAATCTAAAAAAAAAGGTTTTTGTTTATGATAGAAACAATGCCCCACACTAGGATTTCTTTAATATCGTGGGTGCGTGTTACAGGCATAAATTACACATGCACATCACAACCAGACCTGAAAACCAACAATGTGTTATTACATGTTGACAAATGTTGACTCCGGCTATGATTCGACCCCAGGACCCGTAGAAGTCCCTGAATACCCACAAATCACTAGGCTACGCTGGTAGTCGATTAAGTCACATTACCTCACATTAAGTGAGCAGTATAACAGTATAACACTAATTAATCAATTTACTAATTATATAGACAGTTGGGAGCACGTCCAGAGACTAAGAATTACGTACGTACGTAATTATTAATTAATTCGGAAATCGTAAACACCGGAAACATTATTTAAACCAAGATCATTAAAGTGTGAGTGAATGATTTGTTTCCAAATTAATCTACTTAAGTATTTCAGTGTACTAATTATCGTAAAGTTTTGAATCAAAGTTGCTGCTAGTATTCGAGAAAGAGCTTGATTAAAAATATAAATATATTTTATATAACATTTCCAAAATTATAAAAATGAACACGTAGAGCTAGCTGTTATCACATATTAGACTTAAGAACTGATGTCTCAGGGGAACGGACGCAGTGTGGTGCAAACAAACCCGTAACAAATGCTATGTCACACAGAACATTTCTATGAGATACAGCATTTGTTACGTACAGCCGTTGCACTAACCACCAGGGGAACGATTTGCTCGTCTATTCACTTCATCCAATAAAAAAATGATTCCAAGAAAATAATTCTCATTGGAAATGAAAACAATATTAGTTTTTATTCTAAAACATTTGTTAGAAAACCCAAGCCTTGCTAAAACCATTTGATACCATCAGTAAATTCGAAATTTTGTTTTCTTTAAAAACCCTACGTTAAGCTTAACCTCTAATATTTTGTATGTCAATTGTGAATACGTATAATGTGTTGTGAATATGTAAAAAACGATAAATAAAGATGCTTCTAAATTATTTTAAAAAAACTATTTTATTATTTGTTAATTCTTTTGTACTCCACCTAAGCTAAGGTTACTATTGTCGGAAGTTATAATTATTTATTTTATTTTATTTCTTGTCACACTGTCTTGAGATATTCTCTGCCAGTCAAAATTTATATTAAATTTACACCTACCGGAAAGTTTCCGGCTTTGTAAAAAATAATAGTTTGTATGTATAAGTGCATGTATTAAAGCGGATGTATGTATCTGGGTATATATCTATATGTAATAGCCGTGTGGTGGCGGCTCGTTAAAAGAATATTACCACTCCATCTCATCCAATGGATCTCGTAAAAGGCGAGTAAGGAATTAAACTGCACTGTAACAATCCCAAAAGTCGTTAAATAATAAGCCAATCCACTTCATGTTAAGTAATGGTAAAGTCAAGTCAGTAATGTTCGCCAAGATATTCAGATCCCCTTCCCTTTAACGCCCGCAATTATAGAATTAAACTGCACTGTGCACCCAACACCGCATGGTGGCGATGGGCTCACCACCTATCACACCAAGTGCATTATATTGTTTTGGTGAAACGTGGATTGTGGCAGTCATCTGTTTTTGCAGTGAGTGCCCAGTCTCTGACTACCCCTTATGGGATCCAGTCGTGATCTTATGTATGTATGTAATATGATATGAAATATAATAACGTAAGATATTTTAGTTCCGTTTGTCATAATGTTTTCATTAGTACGCAGGTATTAAAAATGTTATCTAATCCAGTATTTCTAAAGCACACCTATCACATTATTTCTCCATGCCCGTGGTTCTCTAAATAAGAATGCCAAAAGGCATTAAGGTCCGCCATTCGTTGTCGTTTTTCGAAATGGTGAATACATGAAAGAGTGAATAAATAAATAAAAATAATTTAATGTTAATTATTTTTATCAGTGAGTTAATTTAAAATCAAACAGAAATCAAGAGCGAAACAAATACACGTTGCGAAGAATCAAGGACAAAAACTTAACAAAATCCTTATCGTGGACATGTGACATCGGTACGTTTTAGAATATATATTTTTTTTTAATTTTGACGTGACAAGTTTTCCCAAATTCCGAAAATTCCTACCTATGAAATGGTTAAACATATCGAACATTGCGATATATTTTTATCAAAAAGTTACAGCCGCAATCGATGATGTTATAAAATAAAAGAGTATGAATATGTATTGTAATTATAATTGACCGCAATAACGGAACCATTTAGGGAAATTTCACAAATTGTCTTTTGTATTTTATATATATATATATATCGTAATGCATGTATGGAGAAAAAAAAGATGTTATTTATTTAGACGGGGCTTTCAAGTGCAGAGTAAGAGTACTCAGATCTTTGGCCTCTATATAAAGATCTATATGACGATAATGATATAATTGCTGCTTTTTATATAATAATAACTTCCGGACAATATTATTTTTATTTTATGATAGTATTCGGCGTCTCGCTTTTAGGAATTTTAGAGTAAATTTGATAGATTTAATAAGAAACTTATGGAGATTTTCTAGTTTTCACAATCTAAACTTAGGAACCACAAGCCAATCGCTTCGACAGTCTCTTTAGGGTTCGGTCAGTTTTTGTTATGTTAAATAAATTCATATTTGGCCATAAAAGGAAAAAACGACGAAAGCTTAACCATGTAAGTCAGAACAGTTGTTACGGGAACCACTCGTGACGCCCCGACGATTATCAATCTGGCCAAGGATCCCTTCAGTAACACGCAATAGGACAAAATACTGTAGCATTATGCAAAATAGACTTAATTTAACTGTAGCCATCCTCAATCAGCTTTCTGATTCTACTAATAGCAGATTTTTTATAGCATAAAGTGATGAAACGAGCAAAACGTTCACCTGATGGTAAGTGCAACGTCTGCCCATAACTAATGCTGTGTCACACAGAAATTTTCTGTGCCCATCACCCTGAGACATGGGTTCTTAAGTCTCATATGCCCAGTGATTACGCTAGTTCACAGTGCCCTTCAAATCGAAACACAGTAATGTTTGCACACTACTGCTTCACGGCAGAATAACTGGCCCTGGGTGGTAGCTACCTAAACGGATTTCTGCATAGGAATCCTACCACCAGTAAATCCACGTATGTATCGCGTATCAAAAGATAACTTAAAAATTTAATCACGGTATCGAATATAAGCTACTTTTTTCGTTTTGTTCACGATGGTCTCTAGGTAAAATTAGGCGTTCATAGGCCACGATGGGACGAATTTGATTTATAATCCATACAAATTCACTATGCGTTCGAGTTATCTAAAATGATCCTTAACCATTGGAAATAAGAAGGTGATGTGTGAAAATGAATGTTTGTCAGAGGACCGGCGCAGGCGCCACATGATGCATTTTTTTTAGTGTGAGATTTTATTTTACCGACCACTGGGTGTTGGGATAATGAATACCTCAGGTAGACAACGATTGGAGGCATTGTATTTACGTGTTTAAATTTATCGATAACTATAAATATTACGGACATTTATAATTAAAAACATTACCACAGTTTTATTACTTTTAGATATATTTGATTTAGAAGATTGCTTTGAAACGTTTTACCGGTTTTTACTTTATTCCGAACCTTTTCAAAATATCACGCAATGTTTAAAAGACAATGATGTCCTCCTGACCAATTTTTGGACCACAGCGACAATTTTCGAAGGCTGTCGAAAACTATCAACTGCGCAGGAGATATTATAGTGCCACAACTGTACGCGTTGTGACATCTCGCACAGTGGCATCGCGCACAGTTCTATGTGTCTATAGACACTCACCTGCCCCCGCCCTAGCAATAAGAGTCGAGGTGGGCTATGGTAGAACTGGAACAACACGACCATACCCGAAAACCAAAATATATATGTGTTTCCGCACAAATGTTAAAACAGCAAAGATCAAAATCCTGGACCAACGGCGCAGTAGACAGGTACTCTGAACACTAGGCCACGTGTCACTAAGACAAGCACGTATACAATAGAAAAATCTTGAATTTAAATTGGAATCTCTACAACCTTAATATTAGATAATTGACTCCAATAAACGGAATAAACCAATCACATTACAAATTGGAAGTAGAAATTCATCCTGAAGATAATTTAATCGTCTATCTCGCGCGTACGCATCTCTACACACCCGGGATCACCATGTTCGCATTCTATATTTCTCGGACATAACTAAAGTAAAGTAAAAGTTTCAGCCTATTAATGTCCCGCTGCTGAGCACAGGCCTCCTCTCATTTCAACTAAAGGAATATATTAAAATAATCTCACTTATCTTTCTTCTTTCTACTATAATAAAGCTGCAGTTTGTTGCTGTTGTTTCTATTGGTGGTAGGATTCCTATGCAGGAATCCGTCTAGGTACCACCCAAGGGCCAGTATTCTGCCGTGAAGCAGTAGTGTGCAAACATTTGTGTTTCGGTTTGAAGGGCACTGAGACCTAGTTGATCACTGGGCATATCAGACTTAAGAACTGATGCCTCAGGGTGACGAGCGCAGTGTGGCGTCACACAGAATTGTTCTGAGTGACACAGCATTTGTTATGGGCAGATGTTGCACTTACCATCAGGTGAACTTTTAGCTCGTTAACCGTCTCTTATAATAACTGAAAAAAAGTCAGTTTTTTCTCTCTGGTCATTATTTTATTGACAATAAATAATAAGATCAGTCCTGGTAAAAACAGAATGAATAGCCACCCCAATGAACAGATTACGGCCCGGGCCGCCCGACCGAGAGGCGATCCGTCTGGGGCCCGATTTCTTTCCGTCTCATGTAATTTTGTAATTTAACAGTAGCGCTCCGTTTATCTAAATGGACCGATGAAACAAGAAATACAATTTTATTCGACGGCGATTCGATGCCCACGTTAAAAATACAGAGTGTTTTTGTGTAAAAAAAACAAAATTTAAAATATTTACAAAAAGATGATAAAACCTGAATTAAAGAAATCAGAGGTTAATGAAAAATACGATCTTTATTATATTTCTTACTTTTCCAAGTTAAAGTCCCGGCTGGTTACGTCGCTAGACTGATTTTTAGTGTGCTATTTCTAGGCGAACCTAGTAATTATGTCATCATCGTCATTTCAGCCTATTACTAGTCCACTGCTAAACATA
Source organism: Luehdorfia chinensis (assembly GCA_019845155.1). Classification (NCBI taxonomy): domain Eukaryota; kingdom Metazoa; phylum Arthropoda; class Insecta; order Lepidoptera; family Papilionidae; genus Luehdorfia; species Luehdorfia chinensis. Next base: position 2,041,960 of record JAHVAK010000488.1, read on the forward strand.
GGACTCCTCCAAAGATTGCCACCAAAGTTTTAACTCGTAGCTGTATTTGGGGGGGGGGGTCGCCATTGTTGTCACGCTTGGCAGGCGAGTTGGCAACCGCACTTTATTTATTCAGATGTTCCAGGAGGATGCAGGAGGATGCTGATGCATCTCCGAATTGTGTGTAAAACACAAATTTCAGGTTCCCAGTCTGGATGTACTTTGCGTATCGAGCGAAGCTATTGCATAACCAAAGAGAAGAGAGAAAAAAATCAGTGAAAAAAAAAAGGGATGAACAAATATCTGCCAAATAACTGCTTTCCCACTGGTTATGATTAACAAAAATGACGATTAATTTCGTGCGACGTCTTCTTTGTTAATCATTATTTTTGTGGTATTAATTAACAAAATTGTTACAGGTAATTGACACAGAACTTACTATGGGCAAACGGTGCACGTACTTAAGTCAACTGTCGAACCCGATTACGGCGAAGCCTAAAGGAGGATTATGATTTCAGCCCGTGTGTCCGTAAGCCGTGTGGTGGCGGCTTGTTAAAAGAATACTACCACTCCATCTCATCCAATGGATCTCGTAAAAGGCGAGTAAGGAGTTAAACTGCACTGTGCACCCAACAGTGCATGGTGGCGATGGGCTCAACACCTATCACACCAAGTGCATTATATCGTTTTGGTGAAGCGTGGATTGTGGCAGTCATCTGTTTTTGCAGTGAGTGCCCAGTCTCTGACTACCCCTTATGGGATACAGTCGTGATCTTATGTATGTATGTATGTTCGGAGCGTCACACTAACACATCGCACTAAATTTAATACGGCGCCCTCTTAAGGGACATTAAGTCATGAATTAAAAAAAGATTCTCATGATAAACTTGGTTTTACGGGGGGTAGGTTTCCTATGCAAGAATCCGTTTAGGTACTTACCATCGCAGTGCCAGTTATTCTACCATGACCACCTACCGTTTGCAAACATTACTGTTTCCCGTAGTGTAATTACTGGACATATGAGACTTAAGAACTGACGCCCTTAGGGGGACGGACGCAGTGTGGTAATACTTCTAGGTGACACAGCTTTTTTTGTGGGCAAACGTTGCATTTACCATCAGGTGAACAATTCGCTAGTTTCGTCACTTTCTTCAATAAAAAAATTGTAATTTACGTGTCCTGCTTCCAAACGATTCTCCTTTGGAATCGCTTCCATCGAAAGGTGCGAAAGTGTTAGTGCCTGTCTTTTGTGGTATATAAGCAAGTCGTTAAGCTGATGGTAAGTGCCCAGCTTGCCTTTAGCAGTTCCAGTATAATCCAATTTTAAGCCACAAAGACCTTTGACACTGCACTGCAATCGACACCTCGAGACGTCAGTTACTTAATCCCATATGCAAAATATTTTCACTACCTTCGGTTTCCTTCACTCCAGAAAACAGCAATTTTTTTAAGAATAAAACCATGCCCCACAGTAGGATATCTCCTGTGTTGTGGGTGCGTTTTACATACATAAATTCCACACGCACAAACACCCAGACCCGGAACAACTATCTGTAGGACATACAAATATTTGTTCCGTGCGGGAATCGAACCCGCGGCGAAGAAGTCAAGCGCTTAACCACTGCGCCAACCGCGCCGACAAGCAATGCTTATACACTACTCCTTGACGGCAGAAAGACTAACGCTGTGGTGGTACTAACCCAGACACATCCCTACATAGACGTCCCACCATCGGTAGTATAATATATTCTGTACAGATTACAACCTTGGCCAGTCCATCATCACCATTTACAGCCTACCTGTCCACTATGTAACATAGGCCTCCCCATAGATTGCCACGAAACACGGTCCTGAGCCACCTGCATCCATCGACTTCCCACAAAACCGTGCAGGTCGCTCCATCTAGTCAGTCCGTATATTACTTAAAATATTTACGCCCCTATAAAGCTGCCTACTCTTAAGAATTGCAGGCTTAACCGTATGATTTTTTTCTGTAGCAAACTCCAGAAGCGCGAACAAACAGGCCCCCGGTACAAACGAGCGATATTTAATTGAACGCTCGTGCAAGATAACCGCAAGGTCGCTGTCGACGGCAGCACAAACCGAACCGACGGCGTCGATACCCACTTGATAGCGGGAACACCTTCTGAGAATTAATTAAGTCACCGAATTAACCTTTGACGGTTTTTAAAATATCAAAAAAAAAGGTTGTTTTTTTTTGTTTTCTTTAATAAGAGCGATAATCGATTGCAGTGGTCGTTAGTGCAAATTCGACGGAAAAATACCGAGTAACAAACCATTGCATTACCTAAAACTTTATTTCTAGTTAAATAACTCCACTTAAGCTTAACCTTTTTTGAGGTTATATTGTTATCAGAGTAAATATTTATAGAGCGATGACGTCACTTTTTTTTTACGGATTTAATCTATCAACCCAACGTCTCCAGCGATATAATATAATCTTAATAACTTGGGCCTAGCATTCACTTTATTTATTCACTGCCGTGTGGTGGCGGCTCAAGAGAATCTACCACCCCATCTCATCCCGTGGCTGTCGTAAAAGTCGACAGAGGGAAAATTGAAACCAGAAGATTTCTGATTGGCGTTTTCAATCCCGTGACTCACAGAAAAAAATCTTTAATTTTCCGATGGGAAAATCCAACTAATTAAATATATAAATGTTTTTCCATATTTGTATTGTTTAAGGCTTTTTGTCAATAGGCCAATATTATTAAATAATTAACTGTCAACTTGCGGATTGTGCGAATGCTCCAGTTAGCGAGATTGTTGATCGGCTTCTTATACGCGGAAGAAACCGCGGCTCGCAGATAGTTAAGTGATATGATACAGATCGATGGGTTTAGTATTAAAACGTGGTTGTGGAGATAAGAAGGTCGGGGCGGCGCCTGTGCTGCCGCAGCTCAAGACCTAGCTGCTACAAATAATCGCTGCCCTATGACCGCGATTACACGCGCGCTTCGGTCTCCATCCCGCACGCTTATTACTGCACGAGCGGCGTATATATGAGTACACTAGGCAATTTACGCAAATTTTACGGATCCAAACCGCAGCAAATCTTTGTGCAAAAACACAAATTGTTGGTTTTCGGGTCTGGTTGCGATGTGATCGCCTCCTTGGCTCTGACACCGCGTCCTAACCTACCTCCGATCTTATCGCGATAGCGTAACACCGCGCGATTAGGTCAGGACGAGCCTCTGTTTTATTTTTAAGTACTAGCTTCCGACACTATTCGGTACGGATCCTATTAATAACAAAATAAAATTATTATAATGAAAAGCTGAAGGTACCCCGGGTTTTACTGTGACTATCTTAAATATAACTATCAGGACATCTGTCACCTCTGTCCTCCCGTGACCATGGGTGCTGTAAAGCGCTCGAAACGCCGGGTTTTAAATAGTCAAAATTAAACCGTAAATGTAGTATTATTAAATGTGTAATATTCACGTATATATAAGAAATTATTATGTGTAAGTTATTTCTTCACGCCTATCAAAATTGGATGTATAATCCGATATTTTTTTTATTACGTCGATGACATGAAATTTTTACCAAACCTCTCCGTTACATTTCTTCCCCAGTAATTATAATTCTTGACGCTGATAAGTGTAGGATGAGGCACTAAAACGCGTAATTAACGAGCGAAAACGTCAGGCTATAAAACGATCATAAAATTATATTCAGTTTCAAAAATTACATTATCTTTATCGTCATCACTAACACCCACATAGTGATTATTCCGACGTACGCAGTCAGTTGAGAATCATAATTTAAATACCAATTTATTTCCAACATATAAACTGTCCACTGCTGGGCATAGATCTGTATCAAGTTAAATGTAGTTAATACAGAAAGTGACGAGACGAGGTAACGTTTACATGATTGTAAGTGCAACGTCCGCAAATAACAAATGCTGTGACATCAAGGACTTTTCCGTGAGGCACCCGTCCCCCGAGACATCAGTTCTTAAGTCTAATATGCTCAGTGGTTACACTAGCTCTCAGTGCTCTTCAGACCGGAAACAGTAATGTTTGTACACAACCGATTTGCGGCAGGATAACTGAAGGATGTGACGCTTGAGTGGAAGAATGGCGGTACCAAACACCTGGACGCAAACACCAACACGACGCCACAGCTAGTCACTAATGTGGATATGAGAAACGAGCACACACTCAACCTTACAGACAGAGACATAGACATAGCCATAGACAGATACACAGTACAAAACGCACACACAGAACGTAAATAAAAGAAGGAAGAAAAAGGTACAGTAAATTATTTATAAACATTGGTGACAAAAATGACGAAAAAAAGTAATATTTCGGCCTATAAATGTCCCACTCTCACTGTCCCAATGTGCTCAGTGCACAGGCCTCCTTTTATTTCTGAGAGAGTTTTGGAGCTAGGAAGAATCCGCCACGCTGCTCCATTGCGGGTTGGCGGTCTGTAAATGTCTTTGAATATTGTTTTTTATTTCTCAGACATGCAGGTTTCCTCACGATGGTTTCAACATTTAAAATTGCAATTAATAATTTTTAGTGATCACTCGCGTATTATGAAATTTAAAGCGAGAAAATTAGAAAACCCGTAAAATTTGTTTCATTTAAATGTGTAGTGTTCGCGTAAATATAAGAAGTCTTTACGGAATTTATCAAATCTATATCAAAAATTACGGATAATGTTTTCTTTTATTTACGCGAATATTACACATTTAAATAAAACTACTTTTTACGGATTTTATCGCGTTAAATTTTGAACTATTTTTAACCCGACGTTTCCCCCCGTGACCATGGGTGCCGTAAAGCGCCCGAAACGTCGGGTTAAAAATAGTTCTGGATTAAACGCGATAAAATCTGTAAAAAGTAGTTTTATTTAAAAATTACGGATTTTATCTATCAACCCAACGTCTCCAGCGATATAATATAATCTTAATAACTTGGGCATAGTATTCACTTTTATTCACTGCCGTGTGGTGGCGGCTTAAGAGAATCTACGACCCCATCTCATCCCGTGGCATGTCGTAAAAGTCGACATGAGGGAAAATTAAAACCAGAATATGGATTGCGGCCATCTTCCTTGAACATCAGAATAAATAGACTGCGGTTGCCAAGCCGATTGCCATGCGTGTCAACTAACAACTTTTGTAGCAATCTATGGAGGAGGCCTATGTTCAGCAGTGCTATAGATAGGCTGGAATGATGATGATACACTTTTAATTTCATAGTACACGAGTGACCTGGTATCGAACGCCGGTGCCGGCGCGGCAATTATTGTTATTTGCAATTTTAGTGCAGATTTACCACGTGCGCAGCGACGAAGTAAAACGTCGCGACGAAACCTGTAAAATATTTAGAGGACTTGTGAAATCCGCCAACCCGCAATGGAGCAACGCGGCGGAATCCGAAACTATCTAAAAATAAATTAAGGGATTACGGTGTTCAGCAAGGATGATTATAAGCTGTTACTTTTAAGTTTTTTTTAATGCTATACGCACAATTAAAATAAAACAAAGAAAAATACGACCCCTGAGTTTCTGAATTGTTTTTCTCAAAACTTTTACCGTGTGGTGGCGGCTCTTTAAAAGAATACTACTACTCCATCTCATCCAATGGATCTCGTAAAAGGCGAGTAAGGAACTGCACTGTGCACCCAATAGCGCATTATGGCGATGGGCTCACCCCCTATCACACCAAGTGCATTATATCGTTTTGGTGAAACGTGGATTGTGGCAGTCATCTGCTCTTGCAGTGAGTACCCAGTCTCTGACTACCCCTTATGGGATACAGTCGTGATCTTATGTATGTATGTATGTTTGTTATCTATGTTTATCAAAAGAGATCTAGCTGTTGGAATCGGGATTCGATTTTTGACATTCATACGATAATGAAATAAACTGTTTCTTAATATCTCTTAGACAGCTTAGTATCAGCATGAACCTTAGTATCGAATACGAAGAGGAATGGACGGGATCCTTATAGATTTACGTTGACACTGATGCCTCTTTACTTAACCCGTAGCAGATTTTAACAACTAAAATGCTGCTAAGGTAAAAACAAAGACAGAACGTCGGTATTTTTAGGATATTAGGGATAGAGATTAAAATGTAGTAAACAATAAAGTTACAGCCTATAAGTGTTCCAGAGCGGATTGTCTTCACGTATCTTCGAAATATTTTGTGTTCTCAAACATGCAGGTTTCCTCACTATCATTTCCTTCGCCGCTGATACGTACGTGGTAAATCAGCACTTAAAATAACAAATTTTGAGGTGCCGCCACCGGGGATCGAACTCAGGTTAATCGCGTATTATGAAAGTAAGACAAGCACCAGAGCTACATGTTGATGAAATAAAGTATTTAAATGAAAGAAATACAATTAGAATCTTATTCGAAAGCAATCCTAGGACGTTAGTGATAAATAAAGCCATAACCCGAGCCGGGATCTAATCGAGGCCGATCATAATCGATTGTCAACGCACCGTCTCGGGAAAATTAAACGACTCTTGCGCCGGACAAAACTCCGACGCCATAAATCGAGCTCGACCGACACAAAAACACGCCCAAAAAGAGTTAAGCGTTCGGTAGATTGTCGAATACAGATTACCGGGCGCAGGTGTTAAATAAAAATAATAAAATTCGACGCGGACGAGGTAAAAAGAGGAGTGGAGGCGGCCGCGCGGCGCCGAACGGAGCATAATTTTGTTCGCAACGCCCGTCAAATAAAAAACTACGTGTACCCGCCACGTTAACCGTCCGGAGCACACCCCCGACATTCGCTGTCGAGGAACGCATCCCGATCCGCGACGTCGGTTTCCATTTTAATACCATAAACGTTCACAACTAATTCGCGCCGAGCACTCGGCCGCCACCTAATACGGATACAAATCATCGGGCTTATGTTAAATCGCCGTAGAAGGATTGCAAACGGCAACGTCGCTCACCAAATTAATGCGCGCCATTCTATCGCCATTTACAGCTGGGAAAGCTGTTCAGAATTACCTAAGCCAATGTTTTCCCGCTACCGAGAATTGCGACATGAGAAATGAACGGCCATTTTGTCGAGTTCATCGGAATGATGACCGCGATGAATGCGAACTGCAATTAGAGACGGCAAATCCCTTTCGCACGTACGCACAAATTGCACACAATTGTTGCAGCGAGGGCAAAAACTGCACACCTTTCGGCACGCACGTCATCAACCCGTGATCGGCAAATTGGCATCCGCCCCCGCCCTTTGATAGCCCCATAATCACCAACAAAAAGATTGAAAAAACAGATACGTGCTTCATTATTTAAAGATTATTATTAATAAACAATTAGAAAGAAAGAAAGAAAGAAAGAAGAAAGAAACCACTTTATTTGACACAACATCAACAAAAAAAGTAAAAAGTAAAGTTTCAGCCTATAAATGTCCCACTGCTGAGCACAGGCCTCCTCTCATTTCTGAGAGGGTTTTGGAGCTAGGAAGAATCCGCCACGCTGCTCCAATGCGGGTTGGCGGACTTCACATGACCTCTAAATATTTCTATTCCTCGGACATGCAGGTTTCCTCACGATGTTTTCCTTCACCGCTAAGCACGTGGTAAATCAGCACTTAAAATTGTAGAACAATATTAGAGGTGCTGGCACCGGGGATCGAACCCAGGTTACTCGCTTATTATGAAATTAAAAGCGAGCACCAGGCCCCTGAGCTACCACGGCTTCAACATCAACAAGAATCACAAAAAATAGTTAAAAAAAAACAAAATTTTTGATGTAATGTCAAAAAGGATCTCGCCTCAGTGATAATCTGTGGTACCCCACAACACTGGTTTTCTGTCGGACCCATTTTTGACCTCACGAGCAACCGGACATAGACAAAGTGCAAAAAAAAAATTACAACGGCATTTAACCCGACTCGGCTTTCCACGATACTTACGATTTTTTTTAATTGGTAGGATGTCGAAACGAGCAAGACATTCACCTTATGGTAAGAGCAACGTCTGCTCATAAAAAATGTGTCACCCAGAAAATTGTTGTGACACCGCAATGCACCCGTCACCCTGAGACATCAGTTCTTAAGTCTCATATGGCCAGGGATTACGCTAGCTCAGTGCCCTTCAAACCGAAACACAGTAATGCTTGCACACTACTGCTTCACGGCAGAATAACTTGCCCTGGGGTGGTACCTACCTAGACGGATTCGTGCATAGGAATCCTACCACCAGTGAAATAATATTATAACTGCATATTATATCTGAAAAACCAGGAGATGGGCAGCAGCATTTTTCTGGAACATGGGAATAAATAAACTACGGTTGCCAACCCGCCTGCCAAGCGTGGCAACTATGGCAAAATCCCCCCAAAATGATAGCCACACAATTTTTGTGGTAATCTATGGGGGAGACCTACGTCCAACAGTGGACTAGTAATAGACTGAAGTGATAATGATGAAAGAAATAAGAAAGAAAGAAAAAGCATTTATTGGTACACCACAAAAGGACAACACGCATAGTTACAATTTAAACACATACTAATAACAGAAAATTAAAATAGCATGTGTCAAACATGAACTATAAAAAAAAAAGAAAAACAAAATTAAAATAAAAGAAAACAGTGTAAAATTACTAATGTGCCATGTGCGTGTCTCACGGCTGAACCAAAAGGTCTCCAGATCAGCTGCAAATCAGACTATAAAACCTGACGCTGATTTTCTGATGATGATGATGATAATGATATCTGAACAACCCTAGTGTATTTACATGTATGAACGCGATAAAATCAATTTATATATAAGTATTTGCATAAATGTTACTATGAATGTACATTGCGCGGTGGTCGCGGGATCCGAACCAGCGGTTTAGTAGTAAAATTACACGCCGTAACCCAACTATTTTTTTTTTTTTTTTAGGACTGATGGTCACTGTTAGCCCGAAGGCTTTTACGGCTTCGCCGGATTGAAAGGTGGCATAGCGCTAAGGGCGCTTAGCCGAAACCTTTATTTATGGATGACTGGCGCAAGGGCCCCCGAGAGGGGACCTCGGCTTGGACCGTCATCCTGTTCGCGAGAGTAACAGACTCGAGGGTGCCCAAGGGGGCCGGTCTCGGCTCGGTCAGTTACTGCAATCGGGAGGGAATAAAATCTACAATGAAATGACATTCGTTGGTATAAAGCGCGGCCTTTATCGCAACACTAATCATAGCGAAGAATTATGGGCGTCGGCTTATGTCAATAGAAATAGCATAACGAGATTACACCAAAGCGGTTGCGTCTCAGAAAACATTCAAGACGCCGACACCAAAGCAACCAACATCAACAAATCGTGGACGAAGACGGGAGAGAGGTCATTAAAACAACACACCGACGCAGCCGAAGGAATTCCCAAGCCGTAAATAAATATCACCGAATATGTCAGCATTAACCACGAGACGGTTTGAACCCGGCTCTAATTAAGTGCCGGGGATAAATAAATATGTGGATTATCGCACCATCTCGCGTGAGCAAGGCCCTCTCTATGTAGAATTAAGTTTAGAGAAACTTACGTCTCCTTAACAGATAATGCTGTGATCGACAAATACGAAAAACAAAAATTCAGAGAATTTAACATACATACATAAGGGGTAGTCAGAGACTGGGCACTCACTGCAAAAACAGATGACTGCCACAATCCACGTTTCACCAAAACAATATAATGCACTTGGTCTGATAGGTGGTGATCCCATCGCCACCATGCGCTGTTGGGTGCACAGTGCAGTTTAATTCCTTACTCGCTATTTACGAGATCCATTGGATGAGGTGGAGTGGTAGTATTCTTTTAACGAGCCGCCACCACACGGCTAGAGAATTTAAATTATTATGAAATTCCGATCGTATTCTACTACTGTGCCCATCTGAAATTATTGTCCGTCTAACACTAGACTACTGTCTGCAGTAGTTTAAAAAAATTGTTTCGGAAACTAAAATCACTCATTGCCCTCCTCTTTCTCTAATTCAATTCAAGGATATAGTACCTTAATTTCAAACTATAACTGCATAATATAACTATTGTATTGTACCGGATACCTATCCGGAAAGTAGGTACCACCGCAGGGTCAGTTATTCTGTCGTTAAGCAGTAGTGTGTTAGTTACAAGAGCTAGTGTAATTACTGGGTACATGGGACTTAAGAACTGATGTCTCAGGGTGACGGGCGTAGTGTGGTGGCACACAGAAATTTTCTGAGTGACATAGTATTTGTTATGGGCAGACGTTGCACTTACCATCAGGGGAACGTTTTGTTCCTTTCGGCAATAAAAAAGTATAGGGTAGATTTTGCGCGTATCGCATATGCTTCACTTAAATATTAGGCTAAACGAAAATATAACTCTCTGAAAGCTCCATTAGAAAAGTCATATCAAATCGACAGTTACATAAGACGTATCGACATTTGGGATGTCTCCCATGGGACGATCCCCTGAATTCGTGTGACACGATGTCTCCGGCTCGCGTGCGCACACGTACACGACAATGTAAGATGATCACGGCACGTTTCCACATCAGATGCATCAAACCGGCTCAGCGGTAATAACTCCATGTAATGACCGAGTAAATCGCGGCATCACGAACATACGAACCATCCTATGTGTATATAACATGCGCAATATCATCTGCGTAAAATGTACATCCGTAAGACGGATTTTGTTCGAGATTAGAAACTGAAATGGTGTGTCATTCCATTTAATAGATCTTGAGATGCTACAAGTATGATAGGACGTAATATCTTTGACCAAGAATGTTCACATAGTAGTGATTTTAGCGATTATACAAAATAACGTCGTGGATACAAAGACAAGTTTAAAATTTAGGTTAGAGAATCCTACTACTAGGTAAGTATTAGAGAATCCTACTACTAGGTAAGTATTTAGAGAATCCTACTACTTACCTATTTTAAGAAATTGTAGACAGGGATTCCCAAAGTGGTAGATGTCAATGCCTTGGGGGCGAAATCGGTTTCCGGTTAAAAACATTGACACACAGAATCCTGCATTGTATCAACAATGTGTGGTAGTGGCTTAAGAGAATCTACCACCCCATCTCATCCCGTGGGTGACGTAAAAGTTGACAGAGGGAAAATGCTGCTGCCCATCTTCTGATAAAATCAGTACTTAAAAAATTAGTACTTAGTAAAAATGTGTAAAAATTAGTTTCATTTAAAAGATATACTTAGTATAAAATTTTAATCAATATAGATAACAAGACTTTTTACACTTTATATATTCGCTTTTTTTTAAATATTCATGTAACTTAAAAATATTTTTTTTTAAATTTAAATCTTAGGGTGCAGTTTGAACTGACCGCAGTATGTTAGAACGGAAAAACATAGCCATTAAGCATGATATCTGAACGTTTGCTTGTCAGTTTGAACGCACAGGAAACACGCTTACGCAAGTGACACGAGGACTGCAAATTATACGCCGTCAGTACAAAAATACACACTTCTCTGAGAAACATTTAAACTGTATCATAATTACTATTAAAGACATATTTAAATTACAAATTACATTATAATATTACATAGAAATACAATACATACACATTGCAGAACACATAGATGATGCCGCCAAGCTATTTCTACATGTTTATAATACTGCTGTTATTGTACATTATTTTAAAAATGACTGAAAATATATCCCACTGGATTTCTTACTGGTTCTTCCCAGGACAGAGGAATTTTTGCGAACCAAGTGTTTAACTACATAAAGAAAAAAAAAATGACTTTCAATAAGTATTATGTAAATAATCTACGTTGAATAAAAATTAATTATATTCCATTCCAAAGTTAGTTTTGTTAGTCCTACTAACATAGGCTATTATAACAACATAACTTAACTTCAGAAACTGGCAAATACTACCGTGTAGTTCTTTGGTGAGCGTACCTGCCTGTTAAGAATTTTTTAAATCTTCCTCATATCTTATCGCATCACCGTTACATTGGGCGCGGGTAGGTTAAGACGAGTGAGTGTCTCTGTATTTACGCGTACACTTGTGGCACTATAATATCTCCCGCGCAGTTGATAGCTCCCGATAATATTCGGAAGTTATCGCCGTTGTTGGATAAAGAGACGAGACGACCAAATCGATCACGTGATGGTAAGTGCAATGTTGACCCATAACAAATGCTGTGTCATCCAAGACATTTCACCCAGAAATTACACTAGCTATCAGTACCCTTTAAGCCGGAACAGTAATGCTCGCACACTACTTCTTGAAGGCAGAATAACTGGCACTACAGTGGTACCTGCCTAAACTGATTCCTGTATAGAAATTCTACTATTAGTAAAAATATGCTTTTATTAACTGCTGAAATTGACTTTTAGTAGCAGAAGAAAAAACTACTAGCTCTCTCCCCTAGCCAACTCGCTACACAGGATCCACGGCGTAAAAGTCAGTAGGACCTATGAGATATACTTGCAAAACTCAATTATAGGGCTTACAAGTACGAGTATGTAAAAATACCAGGGTCGAAAACCAGGTTTGAAAACACTTTTTTTTTATTTATACGATGGCCGATTTTCGACCACTTACTTTTGGAAGCTATCAACTCCTCAAGAGATATTATAGTGCCACAAGTGTACGCGCAAACAGAGGCACTCACTACCCGCGCTGCAATGCTCATGCGACAAGATCGGAGGTAGGCTAGGATGTAACGTCAGACACAAGAGAACAATCACATCACAACTGGACCCGAAAACCAACAATTTGTGTTTTTGCATAAACGTTAGCTACGGCTAGGATTCGAACCTGCAGCGTAGAAGTCAGGTACTCTAACCACTAGGCCACTCGGTCGTTAAATTATTTATTTATTTGTAGTACAAGGACAACAAAACAGCGGCAAACTTCATAACATATATTTGAACACTAAAACATTTAGTGACAATTGCAATTACAGGTTACACTTAGTAATTGTAGTTAATAACAGTTAAATAGTAATATTAAGTGGTAGGATTTCTATGCAGGTGTCCGTCTAGGTAGGTACCACCACAGGGCCAGTTATTCTGCCGTGAAGCAGTAGTGTGCAAACATTACTGTGTTTCGGTCTGAAGGGCACTGAGAGCTAGTGTGTTCACTGGGCAGATGAGACTTAAGAACTGATGTCTCAGGGTGATAGGCGCAATACGGTGTCACGCAGAATTCTTACGGGTGACACAGCATTTGTTATGGGCAGATGTTGCACTTACCATCAGGTGAACGTTTCGTCCATTTCGTAATTTCTTTCTGACAAAAAAACTAACAACTTACACAACAAATCACATTAGTAGTAACTAAACTAATTTGTTTTTATGTTAGCTATAATACTAGGATACGGGGTTTCAGCGACAGTTGCTTTTCAGTACATTAGTGATATTCCAATGATAATAATTAACTGCTCCAACCGCCAGCTGTCGAGCATGTTAGTTGAAAAGATTGTCTATAGATGGCGCTCTCTACAATTTAATCAATGAATTCAATGTTTTTAATAAATTAAAAATTTATTTTTCGTCATAGGGAAAAATAATCTTCAAAATGACGTATCAAACATAAATTTTGATTCAGTATTAAGGAAGATATTTCATACCAACGAAAAAACACCCTTGAGAAATGATGTATATAGATTTACTTTGACAATTACATCGTCTTGTAGTTCACCTAAAAGTAGCCTAACAAAACGTTATCGCTTTTCTTCCGTGGGAAAATTCTGCATGGATACCTCTCCGCCACGGGAGGAACAAAGGGAAAATGAAGGCGTTATCTCTACGCTGACCTTACATTAAGGAAAAGAAAACGTAACTCGTATTCATAAATTTAAAGCTAAGTTTTTCTCGAGGGGTGAAATTTCCTGATTTGTCTAAATTACACCTTAACTTCCTTGTACGCTTAGACATTTTTTTCTTTTATTAGTTTCATTTATGTTCCACCGTGCATAAGCAATCTAAAATAATCATCAATCTAAAAAGATTTGTGTAACATACCGACGCGTATGTAAGAACAACTATGAAGCCCGCAGAATATTCGTAAGGAAATCCATGGAAACGCGATACTCCGTTTACAATCTAAACGGCGCTTTGTTGTAAAACAAATGCCACATTTTAGAGGGCAAACGCCCCAGATTGTAAGCTCGCCTTCTCTAACAACAATACGTTCTTAGTATTTTCTGTAGGGGTCAATGACTCGTAAACAAACGCATCGATTCGTGCCGGAATATACGCACAATAGCGGAAGAGTGCGTGACGTAACGTACAGTTGTGTACAAGCGCATATTATAGTTGTTTTCATGTGCATTGAAAACTACTGCCACTGCTTCTTCTGTCATCTGAATTCATTCACATTTGTTATTGCTGTCGTACCGATCACTACTGCTGGTAGTAGAAATCCGTCTAGGTAGGTACCACCGCAGAGCCGAGCAGTTATTCTGCCGTGAAGCAGTAGCGCAAACAGTTTTGTCGGTGTGAAAATCGCTGAGAGCAATTTAATTAAGGGGCATAATTATATGAGAACTAAGAACTGATGTCTCAGGGGGACGGGCGCAGTGAAAAGCCACACTTAATTGTACTGGGTGACATAGCATTTGTCATGGGCAGAAGTTGCACACCATCAGGTGAGCGTTTTGCTCGTCTCGTCATTTTCCCCAACAGAAAAAGAGGTTTTGCGCTACCTAGACAATCGTTATAAAGTGTATTTTTTTATCATCATCATTACAGCCCATCGCAAGTGCACTACAGAAAGTAATCCTCAATTGCATCCAAACACTGTCCTGAGTAAAAGCGTGCCGGTTTTACCTCATACAGTGTGGGATCACCCTACACTGCCATTGCCGGTACGTGATTGCAACTCGAGAACATTTTTTGACACGGGGATAATAACAACTCAACATTGGCTTCGGCGTGCCGTGTGGTAGCGGCCTAAGAAGGCCTAGGAATCTACTACCCCATTCCATCCCGTGGGTGTCGTAAAAGTCGACAGAGGGAAATTATAACCAGGAGATGGGCAGCAGCATCTTCCTGGAACATCTGAATAAATAAACTGCGGTTGCCAACCCGCCTGCCAAGCGTGGCAACTATGGCAAAATCCCTCCAATATGAGAGCTACAAACTTTTGTGGCTATCTATGGGGGAGGCCTATGTTCAGCAGTGGACTTGTGATAGGCTAAAACGACGATTGGCTTCGGCTAGGATTCGAACCCATGACCCACGGCGTAGATGTCAGGTAATTTTACCACTAGGCCATGCAGTCATCACAGTACATATTAACAATGACTTACCTAATAAATGTTGGACGCATTATTTTTAAAATAAATAGAAGCGACAGGGTTCCTGAATTGATCTACGATATATCACTCCGTCTCGTAATGTATAAGAGATGCTACCTTTTAATACTTCTAAGAATCTTTTCTTTGTACAAAATATAAGTCAAAATAGCTTTCGAGCTTAGCGATCAATATGCGCTATCACTATCAAGATTCTTCCACAAAGGGTGCACTTATGGCTCTTAATCACAATGCACGGATTTATCTATCAACCCTCCTATCCAAGATCGAATCTGAGACCCGCAAGCTTTTGTATCACTAGCGGACCCAGGGAAAATACCAACCACATTATAACCAAAGCGGGAGAGTTATTATTACATGACAAGAGCTTACATTGATTAATCAAGGGTAATCTTTACATTAATACGTGAAGAGAAAACTTTGAACCCCTTTTTAATTAAAGAGAAGAAGCGAGGAAGCTAAAATTTATATATAACATGTGTTACAAACATATTAAATTAAATTAAATAAAACATTCATTATCACGTTTATATTGACAGTGTCATTCACATTATATGATTGACGTTTGTTTACGTTCATACTGCAAATCTAAAACAGATAATATTCTGTGATCAAACAGTGGCAAATAATTTTTTTGACATAGAATTTTAGAATGTTGCCAACAAATAATTACTTAAACCTTCATAACTTATTTTTTTATGAATTACGGCAAAATTTCGACAACAGCGCGGCCGCTAGTAACTATACATACTTTTCTTTATTGGACAAAGTGACGAAACTTTCAAAACGTTCACCTGATCGTGAGTGCAACGTCTGCCCATAACCAATGCTGTGTACACCACACTGCGCCCGCCACCTGAGACATCAGCTCTTAAGTCTCATATGGCCAGTAATTACGCTAGCTCTCAGTGCACTTCAACCCGAAACAGTAATGTTTGCACACTACTGCTTCAGCAGAATAACTTGTCCTGAGGTACCTACCTAGACGGATTCCTGCATAGGATAGCAGTAAAGTAAAGGTTGAGTCGAGCTTAAATGATTCCGCCACAAAATTTAGCTGAGCTGCCTGCCTACCCCTGATATGTGTGAAAAGCCGTGACTGTATAAGAACCTAAAAGGTCGGAAATTCCAAGACATCAAATAAGATAATGTGGATGAAATTTTGAGTTATTCCGCAAAGTACAATGCTGAAACTCGGCGACTGGAATTAAACCGAAAGAAGAGTTCCACTATTTTCGACTAAAGTACGCCGATCGCTCGTAATTTTCTGAGAACTGTAATCCGAACATAACGCACCTGGCCGCCTATTCCTATAGACAACTATACAACCTAATCTATGGTTATACCATCATATCCAAAGCTGTTCGTGTACAAAATACAATGGTGACATTATGAGCGCGGCGGGAATTCGATTTAAAGCGCTTACATTATAGTGGGGTTCCAATTCGTCACGGCTACGGTCGAAGGACATTAAGGATTAATGGGGGCGGGTAGAGCGCTCTTCTCATTGCTTGATTATGTTTTTGTATTTATTGTCCACAGTAAGAGGGTTCAAGAAATACTTTGCATGTAGTGTTACTAGCTGTTACCTGTTCGTTTCGCTCGACGTAAATAAAAATAAAAGTTATGATAAAAAAAAATTATAAAAAATATCCTACAACTTCTCCATGACAAAACGTACCAGAACAATAAGCAATACCTTTTGCCATTTTTTCTATCTTCCATAGCGATTTTTTTTAAAATAAAAGGGTTTCCCATTCATATAGAAAATTTTATAGTGGGGCTAAGTTTGACAAACCCTGGTATACGGTATAGATGTAAAAAAAAAGGAACTAAGAATACGTAACACGTCCGCATCCGCATAGCACCTGCGCTAATTCTACAGAATTTCAGATTTTACGCAGGAAGTCTGAATTTTTCCGAAATAAAAAGTAGCTTAGATTGCTCACCGAAAATTTCTCTACCTGCCAATTAAAGTACCGTCAAAATCTATTCAGCTGTTTCGGAGATTAGTCCGGACAAAAAAGCAGAAAGACACAAAAAATTAAAAAACACGTGTTTGAGTTTTGGTAACCTGCAAAGTACCATATTATACCACTTTATTTACATTAAATTTTAATTTATTTGTATAGATTAGTGGTTAGATAAAGAGACACTCACTGCCATAAAATATTTTATCTATAGAAATAAATAAAATTGAAGTGTCTGTTTGTAATAACAACAGCTTTTAACTCAATGCTTATGAAACTATATACGGTACTTACGAGTATAAGAACAAAACGATTTTTAATATTTTTGTCTCTCTGTTTGGTCCGGCTATTCTCCGAAACGGCTGGACTAATTTTGAAGGGACTTTGACTGACAGATAGCTGATTTTTTTTTTATTTGTTTAAGTGACGAAACGAGAAAAACGTTCACCTGATGGTAAGTGCAACGTCTGCCTATAATAAATGCCCGTCACCCTGAGACATCAGTTCTTAAGTCTCATATGCCCAGTGGTGACGCTAGCTCTCAGTGTCCTTCAGACCGAAACACAGTAATGTTTGCACACTACTGCTTCACGGCAGCATAACTGGCCCTGTGGTGGTCCTACCTACCTAGACGGATTCCTGCATAGGAATCCTACCACCAGTAAAATATAATAAACTTTTTTTTAATGTCAAAACGTTTAGCTGATGGTAAATGCAACGTCTGCCCACAGCAAAGGCACTGTCACTCAGAACATTTCTGTGTGATAACATACTGCGCCTATCACCCTGAGACATCAGTTCAGGTGTAGGGTAAGAGATTAGGGTTATTATTATTATTCCGCTTAAGGTAAGTTAGGCTACTTTAATTTTAGAAAAATAATTAGGGCTCCGCGCAAATAAAATTTAGACCACAACATCCGATTCAAATAGGGAAGTATATATGCATATCATATATTTGCGATGGCTGCCACATGCGTCATACTTGTGAACAGGTGCTGTTGGTGGAGGCTGGTCTGCTCGAGCTAACAATTTACTTATATATTGATTGAATTAATCTTGTCTAAGATTTGAACATTGAGCGTGCTTTTGGTTTTCCTTGAAACTATTATTTGGAATTATAAAAAAGGATTTACAAAATAGAGGATACCTACGGAGTTTCTTTCGCCTGTTTCTTCTCCGTCAGAGTTTTACGTCGAGAAATAAAGAATTTTCATTTCATTTGATATCATCGATCTGGGTCGGTTTTTGTTACGCAGGGCGAAACCGCGGGGCACATCTAGCTATGACATAAAAATCACTAATTTTGTATTAAAGTAAACATACAAAGGTCTCCCAAAACGAAAATTCCGTACTCGATCTCTGGTTATTGTCAGCTACACTGAATACTTGAATACATTGTAGACTCATTAAGAATTATTACGTCCATTATACAATGAGGTATTTTAATACTCGAACTGATCTCGATTCTACGCCCACGTCCATAAGTGGGGAGGTCTAAATAAAATTCATGAACGTCATTCTAACGCAACAATAGACGCTATGGATAGGCGAACCGCAATGTCGAGTAGGGTTGTCAACCTTAATAGATGATACTACAGTATTGAACTTTAATTAAATTTGGCGTACTATGATATAAAAAATAAAAAAATCGTCAAGTTTTCATTAATTAATGATAGTTTCACTAACGATTCATGATCTACATCATCATCATCATTTCAGCCTATCACTAGTCCACTGTTCAACATAGGCCACCCCCGCAGATTGCCACAAGTGTGTAGCTCTCATTTTGGAGGGATTTTGCCATAGTTGCCACGCTTGACAGGTTTGGAAACCGCAGTTTATTTATTCAGATGTTCCAGGGACAGGCTGCTGCCCATCTGCTGGTTTTAATTTTCCCTCTGTCGTTTTTTACGACACTCACGGGATGAGATGGGGTGTACATTCTCTTGGGCCCCCTTCACACGGATATGATCTACAAATACAATATAATACAATACATTTTCTTCATTGCTCCGTAACAATTCTGTATTTTACCTGCCGAAAGAAGTTGGCAACCCTATTGACAGCATAGCGATCCTGCGCTAAGCTCATAACAAACATGAGGTATGTTGACATGACTTATAAACAACAACCTGAAATGCACCTGAGCTCACATTCTTGGGCGACGAATATATTTTCTTAGGAAGGCATGAAAACTAGTTCCTTTTCAACTCGGTATCCCGTCAGTTAATCGTACAAATATTAAATAAATTTTATGTTGTGGTTGAATTTCTATGCTGGAATCCTTCTAGGTACCAGACCAGGGCCAGTTATGATGCTATGAACAAGTAGTGTGCAAACATTACTGTGTTACGGTTTGAGGGGCACTGAGATTTAGTGTAATCACTGGGCATATGAGACTAAAGAACTGATGTCTCTGGTTGACGAGCGAAGTGTGGCGTCACACAGAAATGTTCTGGGTGACACAGCATTTATTATAGGCAGACATTGCACTTACCATCAGGTGAACGTTTTTCTCGTTTCGTCACTTAAACAAATAAAAAAAAAATCAGCTATCTGTCAGTCAAAGTCCCTTCAAAATTAGTCCAGCCGTTTCGGAGAATAGCCGGACCATTGCACTTACCATCAGGTGAACGTTTTGCTCGTTTCGTTACTTCATTATATAAAAAAAAAATTACAGTCACTGGTCTCTCCGAACTTGGAATGATTTTCAAATTGACTAACGCAGTTTCAGACACCTCGCAATCAGGGCTAAATTAAGCCATGTAGAGGCCGCAATGCTTGCCCATGTCTCGGTGCCCCTCTCCACTTTTCTACATGCATACAGTCACGCCTGTTCCCAAATGAGGGGTAGGCAGAGGCTACTCACGTAGCCCACTGTTCGCCATTGCGGATAACGAGACGTGACGGGTGGCGGACCACGTTTTTGGTTGCGCTCCCACGAGCAGTATAGTGACAGTATTGCATATTGTGGTTTTTATCTGCACGAATAATGGCTGTCCGTACACTACCTTAGTCGTCTCTTACGACACCTCGGTAGGAAAGAGGTGCTGTTCTACTCTGCCGGACACCTACCGGCTTTTTACCTGCACTACCGCTGTAGTCGTTCTAGCTGACGTACTTGTAGTAGAGACGCGACGACACGTCGATGTATCGTTACACATGTTTTGAAACATGTGAATTGAGTTCCTATTAAAATGTATATTCCTAAATTCCTTTTCTTAATTTTTATTTATAAGATCAATTTTGTTGTTTGTGGTCTAGTTAATTGGAAGTTAGATAAGGCTTTCAAAACTGTTAATTGATGAAATTTCATGAATGATATTTTATTGTATAGGTACGTATATAGGTATATATACATAGCTTACATTTGTATTGAATATGTAAATCTAGTTTCTTTATGTTTATTATAATGCCTTTAACCACGTTTTATGTCTTGTGAATGTGATGTATGAGATAAATAAAACATAGGAAATACATCGATGTATCGTTTTTGTTAACCATGTTTCTAACATCGATGTTTATAATAATCATAAACCTCATATCATGTTGTTATACAAGTAAAACCTAGTTGAAAACAGTTTTGGTGTGTTTTATGATTATTAATTGAAAAACGACTCGACAACTAAATATTTCTGAACCATTTTGTTTTTCCAGATGCCATGGGCATTTTATTTCTAAAATTAAAGAGAGGAAATACTGTGGAATAAACTCATTTTTCTAGGGCCGAAGATATCTTTGAGACCCTAAAACATCGCAGAGCCGACAGGCAGAGTTGCCTTTAGGTTAATACGGCTGTGCTCGTACTTAAAATGCTGTATCTCCGCAGAAGTCTGGGGTCTATTTTTAGAATATTAGGTAGAACAGCCTATGTCATTATTGAGACAGTTATTCCGCCATTTATAAGGTACTCGTACAACGCGACTGTTCGGCATTTCCCTCAGTAACTTTACTCGAGATGTGACGACGGATTGTCTTACGCCACCACCACACGGCAAATTTTTCATGAAGTTGTAATTTTTTTCATAGAAAATTCTTTCCCACTCGCTGTGTTGCAACAGCTGTTGGGCTTATCTGTAATGCTGTTTCTAGTTTTAAATTTATGTATTCTCTGTTTTTCAACAAATTAAACATAAGTGCAAAACACCTGATCTGACCCTGTCTCTGACACTGCATCCTAGCCATCCTAGCCTAGGACCAGAGAGAGTGCCCCCCCCAATGGGTTCTCGCCTTGTCGTGGCGGGGGGGCTTAGTAACCGTGGCTTGGTCACCCACGGTGAAGCTAAGAGGAGCCCAGGTCGGCCTGTGGCGACGGGCTGACCCGAGGAGGTCGCTCCGAGTGGGCTACGCAAGCCCACTCCGGACGCGAATAGGAGGACTGCTGGGGGGAGCAGTACGCTGCCCTCCGCAGCCGAGGTGGAGTCGCGGAGGAAGAGGAGTGTAGGTGTATCGTTGCCTCTCTCCCTATCCTCCGCGACTCTGGCGGGGCCGTACCGTCGATGCGGTAATGGTGGACTGCTGGGGGGAGGAGTGAGTCGACACTGCTCACCCTGCCCTTTGCAGCCGAGGTGGAGTCGCGGGGGAAGAGGAGTGTAGGTGTTGCGTTGCCTCTCTCCCTGTCCCCCGCGACTTTGGCGGGGCCGCACCGTAGATGCGGCGGTGGTAGGGCCGCGGAGGGAGAGGAGTGTTGGTGTGTCGTTGCCTCTCTCCCTATCCTCCGCGGCCGTAACGTGGTTGGCGGCGGAGCCACAGACCAGATCCGCTGCCGGGGCCAGGAAGACTGGTGCTTTCGAGTGCAAGTCTCCTGGCCCCGTGGCCTCCGCGTGGCGGACTCGGGGGGGTTCGTTGCGCGCACAAAGGGGGCCGTGCTGGAAGGCGCGTCCTGTGTTCCGGCGCGCCTTGCTGGGAAGGGGAGTGGGGAGGAGCTGTCTGAAAAAAAGGACCAGAGAGTGCATCTGCGTGTACACAATACACTTTTGTGTACACGCAGATGCACTCTCTGGTTGTGTTACCATAATATATCTACCGCAGTAGATAGATCACGACAGAATTCGGAAGCTGCCGCCGTGGTGGGAAAACGTCCATGAGGACATTTAGGTCATCTCTCAACCCACGACGAGTCCTGCCAGGCACCCAGTCAGTCACGGTTTTTAATAATCTATAGGTGTGTGGTGGCCGTGTGGTAACGGCTTAAAAGAATCTACCACCCCATCTCATCTCGTGGGTGTCGTAAAAGCCGCCAGAGGGAAAATTAAATCAGAAGATGGGCAGCAGCATCTTCCTGGAACATCAGAATAAATAAACTGCGGTTGCCAAACCGCCTGCCGCCAAGCGTGGCAAGAAGAACTATGGCAAGATTCGCATCAAAATTAAAGCTACAAAATATGTGGCAATCTTTGGGGCAGGCCTATGTTCAGCAGTGGACTAGTGACAGGCTGAAATGATGATGATGATAGGTGCATGCAGTAAACGTGACCGGCGCAGTATACCTTTACCTAGGCGGCCAAATTTTGAACGACGTCGACAATTTGTGTTCTGGGGCACGTGTTGTAATTTACGATATTTTTTATTACCGCATTTATGATCGCATAGAATAGAAAAAATAAAACTTACCTACGACCACAATAACATTTACCCACAACTACCGAGAGAAGTGTTCAGAAACAAATATCCTCAGTGTTCATAAATAACCTAACATGGCCCTAAGTAACTGTACTCCGTTACAACTTTGCCATTAAACATAAATAAGGAAGCGTGAAATTAACAAATGAAATGCTCGTTTATAGGAGAATATAAAACATTTGATTATGTGTTATTTATGAGAATTAATGCGAAAACTTTACCCTGCTGTAATGGGCCCATAGCATTATTTCAAGCGTTTTACATGCCAATTTGAATATTAAGCTATTGCTTTTATGCATTTAAGCTATTATTACAAGTCATAAACACGGTACATCTTGCGTATTTAGTGTAATTTATAGCTTTTATTGAGGCCTTAAGCATCACTGAGTTTTGGGTGGAGGTAATCCTTTTAAATGAAATAAAAAAACATATATAAATGTATAACGAATTTAATATAATAATTACTAATAATAATTCACATTTAAAAAAAACTTTAACATTTACTTTTACTGGTGGTTCGATTTATATGCAGGAATCCGTCTAGGTAGGTACAACCCCAGGGCCAGTTATTTTTCCGTGAAGCAGTAGTGTGCAAACATTACTGTGTTTCGGTTTGAAGGGCACTGTGCGCTAGCGTAATCACTGGGCATATGGGCATTAAGAACTTAAGTCTCAGGGTGATGGGCACAGTGTAGTGTCACACAGTAATGTTCTGGGTGACACGGCATTTATAATGGGCAGACGTTGCACTTACCACCAGGTGAACTTTTAGCTCGTTTCATCAATGTGCACATGCCTCCTCTCATTTCTGACAGGGTTTTGGAGCTAGGAAAAATCCGCCACGCTGCTCTAATGCGGGTTGGCGGACTTCACATGTCTTCGAAATATTTTTTTATTTCTCAGACATGCAGGTTTCCTCACGATGTTTTCATTCACCGCCGAATTGCAATTATCAATTTTAGTGGTGCCGGCACCGGGAATCGAACCCAGGTCACTCGCGTACTATGAAATTTAAAGCGAGCGCCTAGCCCCTGAGCTACCACGGCTCTATTATTAATTATTTCACATAGAATTAAGAATTATGCTCGCGCACCTCTGAAGACGCGTACTCATACTTCAGTGTTCAATAAAGTTCGAATCAGTTTCTGAAAAGTTATTCATAAAATATCGGAATCGTTCTCGCTTAAGTTTTTTTTTTTTGGATTTAGTGACGAAACGAGCAAAACGTTCACCCGATGATAAGTGAAACGTCTGCCCACAACAAATGCTGCGTCACCCAGAACATTTCTGTGTGACACACCACACTGCGCCCGTCACCCTGAGACTTTAGTTCTTAGGTCGCATATACCCAGTTATTACGCTAGCTCTCAGTGCCCTTGAAACCTCGTTTGTTTGTATGTGTATGTAGGTACCTACATGGTAAATATAAGAAATCATTATTATAATTGTTTTAAGCGGTAGGTGGTAGCGATTTCTTAAGTAATATTCTTAAAGCGTTGTCCTTTGTAGCAACTTTCATCACCATTAGTGACCTAGTGGTTACAGTACCTGACCTCTGCGGGTCCTAGGTTCTAATCCCAGCCGGATCCCGAAATTTGTGCAAAAACACAAAATGTGTAAGAACATAGTAGTAAAAAAAGAGCAGTTACTCGTATATATATACGCGCAAACGCACTCAGCGGGTACCCCACACACGAAGCAACACTAGGTAAAGGGAAAAAATAATACAGAATATAATAACGCGACGTATGGCTCAAATCATGTTAGCCTTGCCGCCGTGACCGGTTTCTAACATTAAAAAATGAAATAAACTTTCGACGAACATTTGTCCCAAGGCGAGAGGCGTACGGAGCAGCACGAGGGCGAAGGGCGCGACCGCCGCGAGCTATTGTCGCGAGGTGTTGGGCCCGTGGCCACGAAATAAAAAAAAAACAATGAAACATATTTAACAGGGTTGCCGATGCCTGAAATTGGGTTTTCGAATTTTAACATTTACAATTTCTTTTCCCTACCAATATTTTCTGTTTGTCCGAACGTATGCTACTTAGATGTACCTATAATGATTTTTTTTATTAGATCATGTGATGATACGGGGGAAACGTTCACCTGATGTAAAGTGCAACGTCTACAGATAACAAATGCTACTCGTATGTCACCCAGAATATTTCCGTGTGACACTGCACTGCGCCCGTCACCCTGAGACATCAGTTATTAAGTCTCTTATGCCCAGTAATTACGCTAGCTAACAGTGCCCTTCAAACCGAAACACAGTTATGTTTGCACACTACTGCTTCACGGCAGAATAACCTGGGGTGGTACATACCTAGCCTTACGGACGATGAGTAAAAATAACTAATGTCCATGAGAAAAACATGAGAAAAAATAACTAATGTCTAAAGTTCGTCACCTTTGCGATAGCAGCGATCGAGGCAAATGTTGCGTGGCAGACTGCAATTCAATTATCGGGGTGATACTGCAATTGTTATGGGCAGGTATGGCACCATCAGGCGAAAATGCTGCAAATGTCTCGATGTATAATAACGTAAAAAAATGTCTACTGATTGTAGACATTTTTTGCAAAACATTATACATCTTACTACTATTATAAAGCTGGATAGTTTGTATGTTTGAACGTGCAAATATCAGTAAATACATATCCGATTTGAACAAATATTTTAGCATAAGATAGTCCGTTTGTTAGGGAAGGTTCTTGGCTATGAAATTCCATGCTATAGACTATAAAATACCAACATTACATATTATTAACGAGTTTTGTGTTAGACATCTCTTCTTTTGAAGTACGTTTTATATTTACCCTAGCCGACGCCCGCGATTTCGTCCGCGTGGATATAGTTTTTTTAAATATCCCAAGGGAACTATTTTATTCTCCGGGATTAAAAGTACACTATGTCCATCCATAGGCAGCAAGCTATCTCTGTGCCAAATTTCGTCAAGATCGGTTCAGCAGTTGAACCGTGAATAGGTAAAAACAGACAGAGGGACTGAGAGCGTAACTTTCGCATTTATAATATTAGTATGGATTGCTCTAATTTTGGAGGCACCGGCGGAATAACGTCACGGCACACTCTTTCATGTATCCTAAAAACTGAATTCTTTCCACGTTTAACTACCACGTATAACATCCAGCTTACGAATGTGTAGGATTTGTATCAAAAATAGTTCCATTATTAAACAGTACACCTATTAAATCGAAGAATGGACTAACGTCTAATCATTTCGGCGGACCCTGCTATATTAAAATATCCTACCTATCCTAGGACTACCAATGTTACCTATAGTAACATCGATAAACATTCCAACAACAAAAACACCGGACCTGTCTTACATGACATAGTATGCAGTCCTGACTCCCCATTTAAGTCCACACATAGTAACAACAAGTTTCACATCCCACCCTCAAATGAGACACGAACGCATTTTCTAAACAGGAATACGCCCGCTACGTTCGTTCCCACACGCGAGATTTGTGACCAGCTCGCACAAGGCTAGTTAACCACACAAAACACGGAGCCGACCATCATATCGCGACAAATATGGAATCGATAACTTCATCGCAATTCCGCGAGCGTTGCGATTAAAAAAAACGCTTGAGGCGTGAGTGAAGTGCGCTGTAGTCGTCGAATTCCTTACCTTTACATCCAACGCGACCGGGCTCCTTAGAAAAACGTATAAACGGCACAATTGCTGTTAAATTATCACAATCGTATCAAGAACATCATCATCATCATTTCATCCTATCACCAGTCCACTACTGAACATAGGCCTACCCCATAGATCGCCACTAAAGTATGTAGCACTAATTTTAAGGGGATTTTGCCGTGCTTGCTACGCTGGCACGCGGGTTGGCAACCGAAGTTTATTTGTTCTGATTTTCCAGGAAGATGCTGCTGCCCATCTCCTGGTATTTAATTTCCCTCTGTCGACTTTCACGACACCCACGGGATGAGATGGGTGGTAGATTCACTTAAGCCGCTACCATACGGCAACAATCTTAAGAATATTAAATATCTTAGAATATATAGAAATATTAATCAATATTAAGAACAATTCTACCCTAAATATTTGTTATTTACAGTAGAAGGGCAAACGTGCAAGTCTTTTTTTTAATATGATAAAGTGACGAGATGAGCAAAACGTTCACCTGATGGTATTTGCAACGTCATATGCTCATGACATCTCTCATAGGCTCAATAATTATGCTACCTTTCAGTGCCCTTCAGACCGAAACACAGTAATGATTCCACACTAATCCTACGTCTATATACAGCAGATGATCTTTTACCCTATGAATATCTGTATAAGTACGCTCTTTACTTAAAAACTCTTTACTTGAAGATTATTACAATTAAAACTGGACACTGCTGATTTTAGTTGAACAGTGGTTTTGCACAAAAGTGGATTCTAATGTCCCACTGCTTAGCAAAGGTCTTGTTTTAAGACGGTTTGTAGGAGCTAAACTATTTTGTAATGGCGTTTCTTTGAAGGAGAAGAAACTAACGAAACAAACTCTCAAGGAATCCTCTTTTTTGTCATTATTCAATCTTCAGACAGTAGTCTAGTGTTAGACGGACAATAATTTCTGATGGGCACAGTAGTAGAATACGATCGGAATTTCATAATAATTGAAATTCTCTAGCCGTGTGGTGGCGGCTCGTTAAAATAATACTGCCACTGAATCTCATCCAATGGATCTCGTAAAAGGCGAGTAAGGAATTAAACTGCACTGTGCACCCAACAGCGCATGGTGGCGATGGGCTCACCACCTATCACACCAAGTGCATTATATTGTTTTGGTGAAACGTGGATTGTGGCAGTCATCTGTTTTTGCAGTGAGTACCCAGTCTCTGACCTACCCCTTATGGGATACAATCGTGATGTTATGTATGTATGTATGTATTTTATTCCACAGTATTATTATTTTGATCTATGGCTTACGTCTTATTCTAACAAGTTTAACCGACTTAAACAAAAACAAGGCTTGTACGAAATGGAGAACGCGAGAACGTATTTTTAAATTAGAACAAAACGCTAATGAAAACTTTAACACGTCAATCGTAATTGGAAGAGTTCAATAGCGCCCTGAGTCACGGCGGGAGATGACTTTCCATCCGGCACGTTACTGTTTACGTGAATTTAAACAACATTTAACACGAATTGCTAACGCTGAAAACCGCAATGAATCAGAACGGAAGTGCAACATAAACTAGTTATATTTCCTTAATGACATATAGTAATTCTTTTTTTTTTATTTAACAATAGTGACGGAACGAGCAAAACGTTCACCTGATTGTAAGTGCAACGTGTGTCCATAACAAATGCTGTGTCACGCAGAAAATTTCTGTGTGACACCACACTGTGCGCATCACCCTGAGACATAAGTTCTTAAGTCTCATATGCCCAGTGATTACGCTAGCTCACAGTGCCCATTCAAACCGAAACACATTAATGGTTGCACACCACTGCCTCACGCCAGAATAACTGGCCCTGGGATGGTATCTACCTAGACGGGATTCCTGCATAGAAATCCTGTCACCAGAAAAGTTAAAAGGTTTGTCAGTTCTCTACTCAGAAGGTGTTACTTTTCGAACCAGTGCAGATTTTGACGTTCATAACGGTAAAGCTCGCTCTAAATAGAATAAAGAAATTCTGTCTTTAAATATAGGTGACAATCGTTTTGGTGGATACCTTTTAATACATACATACATACGTACATACATAAGATCACGACTGTATCCCATAAAGGGGTAGTCAGAGACTAGGCACTCACGGCAAAAACAGATGACTGCCACAATCCACATTTGTGTGATAGGTGGTAAGGCCATCGCCATCATGCGCTGTAGAGTGCACAGTGCAGTTAATTCCTTACTCGCCTTTTACGAGATCCATTGGATGAGATGGAGTGATAGTATTCTTTTATCGAGCCGCCACCACACGGCTATATACCTTTTAATAGAATAAAGAAATTCTTCTTTAAATATAGGTGACAATCGTTTTGGTGGGTACCTTTTAATAGAATAACGAAATTCTGTCTTTAAATATAGGTGAGCCGACAATCGTTTTGGTGGTTACGTGGACACGTCGGACCCATTACTTTAACCGTTAAAAACGAAAACTTCCGAAAATAACAGAAAGCGGAGCGGCAGCCCTAAACATCTCGCCGGTTTTGTTATTACAAAATGACCCATCTCAATGTCGAACGGTTCCGAGAATCGAGCCCTCGCGGTTAACTTAATGGGTGCAACGTAAGCGCCTGTAAGCATTTTATAGAGGCTTATTTCTGACACCTCGGATGAAACATGGCAGCCGGCTGTTGCCCGCGTAAACAGAACCATAAACCGGCGGCTCGGAATCCAAATTCCTTGATCAGTCTCCATCTATAACTGGAAGGGTACTTGAAGGATTAAAGTTACGATGACCTTGCTGTTATGCCGACGTATCTATAGGGTTTAATTATTACATTTTCAGAGTGAAAAGGAAATACATATTATAAACTTAATGCCGATATATGTCCGGCAGAGAATAGCACCTACCTCTTTCCTAAAAAGGAGTCGTAAGACGCGACTAAGGTATTGTACGGACAGCATTTATTCATCATCACTAGTCCACTGCTGAACATTGGCTTCCCCAACAGATTGCTACAAAAGTTTGTAGCTCTCATTATGGTAGGATTTTTTCAGTCGCCACGCTTGGCAGGCGTGTTGACAACTGCAGTTTATTTATTCAAATGTTCCAGGAATATGCTTCTGCCTATCTTTTTTTTTATTGGATCAAGTGATGAAACGAGCAAACCGTACACCTGATGGTAAGTGCAACGTCTGACCATAGCAAATGCTGTGTCACCCAGAACATTTTTGTGTGACACTACACTGCGGACATCACCCTGAACATCAGTTCTTTAGTCTCGTATGCCCAGTGATTATGCTAGCTCTCAGTGCCCTTCAGACCGAAACACAGTGATGTTTGCACACTACTGCTTCACGTCAGAATAACTGGCCATGTGTACCTTGTAGTACCTAGAGGGATTCCTGCATAGGAATCCTACCACCAGTAAAAACTAGCGCTGTTGCGTATGTGTATGGGCACTAGTGTGTGAGCTAGTTTAGTGTACAAAAATTTTCTGGGTGACACAGCATTTGTTATGGCCAGATGTTGCACTTACCATCAGGTGAACGTTTTGCTCGTCTCATCACTTGATCAAATAAAAAAAGTTTTTACACAGGTCAATTAGATCTGAATACGAGACTCCAAGCCAAACCATGAAGCCCACGCTGGATTCTCGGGATACGCCTGCTCGACTCATTCACTGTTGTAGGCATACACTTTATACTTTTATTATTTGTAACTCTCTTCGACCTTAAAAAACTTTTAGGATTTTGCGGTATTTTACCCCGCGTACCGCCTTAACAAAGCCCGGGATCTTGCCTTAATTTTTTCATACACAGTAGTTAGTTAGTACATAGTAGTTCTGCTGAACCTCAATTGAAGGACTAACATTTTTTGCTTACGGGCGAGACTCCGTTGGATTCGCGCACGCACTGCTTTAATGAACGTTGGTGTCCTAGCCGTATGAGATCGGCCAGTCCTTTTACAGTCTTCAAAGGTCAAATCTTCACTAAATACGAACCTCAGCATAATTTCCGAACTTTGCAGAAGTTTAAAAATCTCAGTTGGCGCGTAACCGCAGCGCTGCAGCGCAATAACAGCGACTCTGTCTTCCTATTGCATTGACTCCATTTTTTTAAATGGAACATAATCAATTATTTTTCACTTTAAGATGGCGTAGAAGTTCCTTGTTCAAGATCAATTAAAACATTTCAGGCCAATTGCAATTACTATTCGAAAATTAAATTAAATTAGTATGTGACATAACTTTTGACCCAACTAGACCTAAGGAAAAACGTTATTTTTCGATCGTGTCGTGCGATTCGCGACTGTCGTTCCAGTTACATAAAAGTAATGACGAAATGTGCTCTGTTTCAATATATTAAAAAGTAATCTGCGGTGCTCTGGAATAACACCGATTGTCGTCACCCCGAGTAGGACCTAATGGAACTATGTATGTGACTAAGGTGATGGCTACAGTAACAATCAAAGTGATTTAAGAACGTTGTTCCTTTAAATCAGATCACTGTTATGTTTCTAAACGCAAGATCGCAGTGACTTTTTATCACCCACTTCTAGACCCGACCAGTTACATAGCAACGAGGAACACGGTGTTTTTATGCAAGTCAATGGATAGTGCCACAGGATCGCGTTTTGTGACAATCTATTAAATGCCTATGTGCAGCAGTGGTCTTGTGATGGGCTGAAATGATGATGATGATACCAGTATTAATGGTTTTAAAATCTTCGCTTTTCTGTTTGCCATTATAACTGCAGTCTGTTTACCAGAACCCTAAAGAAAGACGTCAATACGTTTATTATAAAAATAAAAGTACTTACTTTATTTAATTAGTATATTTTTATGCACTAAATCTCTTTTGGATAAGTAATATAAATTCACAATGTGTGTTTAAATAAATAAATTTATAGATTACATGTATGAGATACACGATAAATTACTCAACGACATCTATCGGCAAACACCTGAAAGTAACTCTATGCAGGTTTCAGCAAAACTAACCAGCTCGAAATAATAGTCAACGTACCTATATAAAATTCAATATAAACCTGATTCAATGTTCAAATTATTAATTCAAGCAATTGAAACACTAACTTTTATGATTCTGTTTAGGTTTTTTAATACTGAACTGTTAAAATATGGTAAAACTCATTTACTGTATTATGTAATAACCACTAGTAGTTATTTGTCTGTCTAGAATATCCGCTCTGCTAACTGCCTAAAAAAAGTAAAGTTTCAGCCTATAAATGTCCCACTGCAGAGCACAGGTCTCCTCTAATTTCTGAGAGGGTTTTTGGAGCTAGTAAAAATCCGCCACGTTTCTCCAATGCGGGTTGGCGGACTGCACATGTCTTCGAAATATTTATTATTTCTCAGACATGCAGGTTTCCTGGCGATGTTTTCCTTCACCGCCAAGCACGTCGTAAATCAGCACTTAAAATTGCAATTAACAATTTTACTGGTGCCGGCACCGGGAATCGAACCCAGGTCACACGCGTTGACACGCTATGAAATTTAAAGCGAGCTATTCCAAATCCAGTGAAATTATAGAGAAAAAAAAACAATTTATATGTTATGTACTGAAACATTAATTATATACTAGCATACCTCCGCAGTTAAGCTGAAAAAGGTTTTTCAATACATTCAACATTTTGTTACCAAGTGCCATCTTTTGAGAAATACGTGAACTATATAAGAAGTAATCAAAAACAATATTATTAGATCATTAAAATAGGAGACAGTGTTTATTTACCAAAAAAATCAAAACATTTAGAAACTATCCAAATGTAACTAGATTTTAACCAAATGAAATAATAATATGAATTCATTAGATAAAGCAGTAGTTCACATAGGATCACAAATTCACAAAACATTCAGATAAGTGTTATTTTAAAACAATCAACATATATATTAAATGACACTTATTGTAAATTAATATATTAATTTAATTTACCAGGAGTAAATAAATCGTATAACTATCTTTTCAGTATGTAAAAAAGAATACAATAACCCTGTTGACATTAAATTGACTACAAATAATTGAAATATAAACCTGATAAAAACCTAATGAGATTGACGAAGTTATGGCGTAATGATGTTTGTTTTACTTACCCATTTCATGCAAATGTGGTTAGAAACACGAAATTGTAAATTTACACACAAACACTGTAAACATTATAAAGTGGCAGCCATATTACTAATCTAGTATTGCCAATAAAGAAAGATGACATTATTTATTGAAGCAAATTGTTTGCTAAATATTATACATATATATATATGTAAAAAAATATGTAAAAAAGTGAAGTAGTATTTTCGATAATGAAATAAAATTAACTAATGAAAATAGTTTTCAAAATGTATGTTGTGTATTTAAATGTGATATATTGTTAAATGTCATAAAAATACAACTTTAAAAAATCATAGAATTAATAATATATCCAAAAAAAGTATTACAAAGTATGTATTGTAAATAAAATGACACAATATCTATGAAGAATTTTTAAATATTAATGTTACCATAGCTAACATTGTTTTTACAACGAGTTCTTTCTTTGTCAACAGCTGTCAAAACGGTAGGGTTTTTAATTTAAGTTATATTAAATCGAATAAAATCATAATGAAAATTATAATATAATACTTAATAAAAGTGACAATTGAAGTGAAATATTATTATAATTCATTACATATTTATATTTCAGCTTCAAAATGGTACAGCGTCTTACATTTAGGCGACGATTGTCGTACAATACCAAGTCAAACCAGCGAAGAATGTGAGTATTTTCTCTTTTTTTCTTTCAGTTATTAACAATTTTAACCAATGTTCTATGAGTATTCTAAATTATGTCGAATTTCCAGTAAAATATTTAACTTATTTGTGTTTCACAAACATAACCTATCAATTATAATCGGAAGTTTGTATTATTCTTAAAGTTTGTCAAAACCTCTATTATTTATTTAACTTTACATAAATAAAATTATTCAGAAATGGTTATACTATATACACTGAATATTATAAACTGAAAACATTTTTAAAGAAGAGTACATTGTTCAGATGATAGAAAAATCATCAATAAAATGCACTTCCGACTCGTTTATTTCGTTTTCCTGATATTGTATCAGTTTAAGCTTTCTAGTTTTTTCGTTAATATATATGTAGATTTATGAAATAACGTAAACAGTACTGTCTAAAATATATAAGAAAACAAATGAATGTTAATTTTATTAGCTAACAAGACTTAAATGTGTTGCTTACAACAAGCAAGCAAATTTTTATAGTGATTTTGTTACTGCTGATGGTGACAGAAATGTAAAATACCAGAAATCTTTTATAAAATTAAAATAATGTAATTTATCTGGCCTAATAAAAAACTCAATTTATTTAATAAAGCAGGCATGAAATGCTGTTTTTCTTTGATAAAATATTATATTTTGGTTACTATAATTTAATATGTGCACTGTAGTCTAGGTTTGTAAGAAATATAGAGATCCTTATATTAAGCTTAATAGTAATTGGAGATTGATCACAACACAAATATATCTAACACTAGTGTTTTTCCTTTATATGATGAGTTTGTTTTGTAGACTTGAATGTCACTTCCACAACACAACTGGTTGTGAAAGTGACATTCAAGTCTACAAATTCCTGCTTGAATTCAAACGCAGGACCCTGCAGCATTGAAGTCAGGTACTCTGACCAATAGGCTATGCCGTTGTCAATAAGGCCTTAATGACTATCATGAGTTATCTAAGGCCACCTAAGAGGTATGGTAGCAAAGCTCAAAGGATTAACATGCCATGGCAAATAATAGGCCAATCCGGTATAGTAGAATAGCAACTACCTCTTTCTTACTGAGCTCTCATAAGAGGCAACTAAAGTATTGTACGGGCAGCCTTTACTATGTGCAGAATAACACTATAATGTGTAATGCTGTCACTATACTGCTTTCCAAAGTTGCTGTACAAGCAGTAAGTGCAATGGGGACTAAGAATTTTTGACTCTCACCAAAATCGATCGCAAGATTGAAAAATGTGCTTCGTCAGTGGCATCTGCCTACCCCTTATATGGAAAAAGGTATTACTATATATATAGCAAATAATAGGTATAGCAGTAATGATGAAATTATACATTCTCAATTGTATATGCCTAATGAAGCTGTAATTTGACAGTAAAATATTTTTACTGAACACTATTTTTACAGCAAAACTGTAAAAATAGTGTTCTTCAGTAATACACATTGGTGAAAACACAATGCTCCAAAACTAAGGTACTTAATGCTAAAAAATATTCTAAGACATATTAAAACTGTCATAGAGTAATATGTATAGACTAATATAGTAAGAAAAAGAGAAACAAGTTTTTGTATATGAGTACAATTATTTTAAATAGGTACCAGAAATGAATTTAGATGTGGTTGGGTGAAGATTTACAGCTTTATTAGACATATACAATTAAAAATGAATAATTGCATTAGTACCATACCTATTTTATCCCATTGCATGTTAATCCTTCAAGCCTTGCTACCGTTCCACTTAGGTGCGTATGGTAAACTTAAGTGACTTAATTGATGACCGCATGCCCTATTCGTCAGAGTACCTGACTTCAACACCGAGGGTCCTAAGTTTGAATCCCAGCCATAGCAAATGTTTGTACTAAAAGACTTGGGTCTTGTTTTGTTGTATTTCTGTACCTCCAATCTTTTCGCATGAGAGTTACATCAGGCGAGGGTATGTTGGCGCGTATACTTGTGGCACTATAATATCTCATGTGCAGAGTTGATAGCACCAGACAATATTCGGAACTTGACGTGATGGTCGAAATCAGGTCAGGAGGCCATTATAAAAACCAGGATATAGCATCTTCCTGCAACATCTGAATAAATACACTGCGATTGCCAACCCACCTGCCAAGCGTGGCAACCATGGCAAAATCCCCCCAAAATGAGGGCTACAAAATTTTGTGGCAGTTTCTGGTTGATAATACATGTGAGCTGTAGTAGCTCAAGGGTCAGGCAAGGCAAGCATGCCCTAATTTAAATAATACTCAATAGACCTGAGTTTGATTGTCCTCTAAAACTGTTCTGCAACTTTAAGTGATGATTGACCACATAATCTGCAGTGAAGGTAAACATCATGAGGAAACCTGCATATCTGCAGATTAAAAATATTTCGACAACTTGCAAAGTCTGTCAACTCATATTAGAGCATTGTGGCGGACTCTTCCTGGCTTTGAAGAGCCAGGAAGAGTCCCTCTCAGAAATGAGAGCAGTCCTGTTCTCAGCTGTATGCAATAGGCAGTAATAGTAACACTGTTACGAGACTAGTGGGAGGTACATACCACAGAAACACTTTCAGACTTTTATCAAAACAAGTTCCTTAGAGTATGGCATATTTCAACCCCGAAACCATTTGAAGGGGATAGGACATGTTCAGGTAATCACTGTTTAATGTGTTAAAATACCTAAATTTCAGAGTTCGAACTCCTGGTGGTCGTCTAGTTTATCAGTACGTCAAGAAGCCCAAGAAGATCCCGAGATGTGGTCAGTGCAAGAGCAAACTCAGGGGTATCCAACCTGCCAGGCCTGCTGAACGTTCCCGTCTCTGCTACCGAAAGAAGACAGTGAAACGCGTGTACGGAGGTGTACTTTGCCACAAGTGTGTAAAACAGCGCATTGTCAGAGCTTTCCTTATTGAAGAACAGAAGATTGTGAAAGTTCTTAAAGCACAACAGGCGAGCGCGAAGGCTGGCGGCGGCGGCGGCAAGAAGGCCCCGAAGTAAACATTAGGATGTAAATAAATTACAACAAAAACAATTCAGTATTTCCTTTCACATCACAATTTATAAAAAAAACATTACATAGTAATAAACACATTGTTTTTTTGCACACAATGAAATGAAATTATAACTCACTAAGAAAACTATAACTTACATACATACATACATAAGATCACGACTGTATCGCATAAGGGGTAGTCAGAGACTGGGCACTCACTGCAAAAACAGATGACTGCCACAATCCATGTTTCACCAAAACAATATAAAGCACTTGGTGTGATAGGTGGTGAGCCCATCGCCATCATGCACTGTTGGGTGCACAGTGCAGTTTAATTCTATAATTACGGGCGTTAAAGGGAAGGGGATCTGAATATCTTGGCGAACATTACTGACTTGACTTTACCATTACTTAACATGAAGTGGATTGGCTTATTATTTGACGACTTTTGGGATTACTCTTAGAAAATTTTATTTTCATAAATTATTTTAGAAAACTTTGATTGCAATAAATTTTCGCGGCAGCCTATATCTTAGAACGACTTACACTTGCACACTTGTCTATCATACTGCTTATGTAAATTTGAAACAGAGGCGGCCCATATCAGAAAACTTTACCAAGTGTTCAATGTGATAAATTGACATTTTTCTATAGAAAAGTGTACAATGTATATCTACAATTGACGCGATTTATGTGAAAATAAATATTGAAGCCATAAGTATTTGAAATTCTAATTACAAAATACCGCAGCATCAGGTAATTGAAATATCAATTACATTTTTAGAAGTAATTGAAATAAAAATACCAAATATGCATTATCATCAGCGTTGCCAGACTCCCCGATCTTAGCGGGAGCGTCATAGTTTTAAGTCCAAAATTAAATGCGTAATTCTGGGGT
This sequence comes from Luehdorfia chinensis, assembly GCA_019845155.1. Classification (NCBI taxonomy): domain Eukaryota; kingdom Metazoa; phylum Arthropoda; class Insecta; order Lepidoptera; family Papilionidae; genus Luehdorfia; species Luehdorfia chinensis. The sequence continues at coordinate 2,079,119 of JAHVAK010000488.1, forward strand.
CTCCCTGTCCTAGAGAAGATCAGCACGTTGACGACCAGGCTCGCCTTTAGCCACGGAGCCATCGGCACTACAACCACTATCTTGGCGGAGAGAGGAGAAAAAGATTAGGTTGGAAATGGACATGGGGTGGGGACTGGGATGTTACGTTGGTAGGATACTACTATCTCGGAAGAGACGGGAGGCCGGGGTGGCTTACCTTGTATGAAATGAACATCGATATTTCTAGTATATTATTTATTTACTCTAATGGCGAACGATTCCCGCTTCGCCGAGCCGAGCAAAACTTAAAACGTCACGGAACTGTCGACCAGCCACACACCGATCTTTTTGAAATCGGTTCTCTATGAAAAAATATAACTTCATGATTTAAGAAGACAATAAAAAAATGTCACTAAACCTCTATGTAAGTTTAGTATTATTTTTAAAAACAGGATTTTCGTATTGCTTGAATGAAAGATTTGAAAGTGAGTACGTTTGATTAAGAATAAATGATCTGACCATCAATTGCCTCCTATACGCTGATTATCAAGTTATAATATCATCGGAAGAGGAGTTGCAGGCGATAGTTAATATTATGTATACATACGAGGGTGGATTGAAAAGTACTCGGCCTAACACAGATCCATTCAATTCTAAAAATCAAATCTACCCACATTATTTAGTTCAGTTCAGACTAGTTCATTGTGTGAAGTTCGAAACGTGTGCGATAATTAGTTGTGATTTTATAAATTTATTAACAAAGTAATCGGTCATAATTTCCGCGAATGGAGAAAATCGAGCAGCGTGCCGTCATTAAGTACCTCCATAAGAAGGGGCTATCATCAAAAGCCATCCATGATGACATGGTCAGTACATTAGGCGATTGTGCTCTGTCATATTCATCGTATCGTAGAGAGAGTGTGAAAGATGAACCCCGCTCTGGAAGGCCTTCGACGTCAACTACTGACGAAAATATTAAAAAAAGTACTTGATTTAATAATGGGAGACCGCAGATTAAAAATTAGAGAGGTAGCCGAGATTATAGGCATCTCTTATGAACGAACTCAAAACATCATTGTCAACGAGTTGGGTTTCCACAAGGTGTCTGCGAGGTGGGTTCCGCGACTGCTTTCAGTTGAACAAAAAAGGAGGCGATTGACTATTTCACGCGACTGTTTGGAGTTATTTGAAGCCGATGCAGATGATTTTTTGAATCGTTTTGTTATTATGGACGAAACATGGGTTCATTACTGTACACCGGAAACAAAACAACAATCAAAACAGTGGAGAAGACCTGGTTCACCACCCCCTAAAAAGGCTAAGTCGATTTTGTCGGCAATTAAGGTGATGGCTTCAGTATTCTGGGACTCGAAAGGTGTGATTATGATTGATTATCTTGAAAGGGGTCAGACTATAAACTCTGATTACTACTGCACCTTACTACGTCGTTTACGAGAGGAAATAAAAGAAAAACGTCGAGGAATGCTCAGAAGAAAAGTCCTGTTTCATCAAGATAACGCCCGTGTTCACACGTCAGTACAGTCAATGGCTGGAATTCACAACTGTGGCTTTGAACTGTTACCGCATCCGCCGTATTCACCTGATCTGGCACCATCAGACTTCTTTCTGATTCCCTAACCTAAAAGAGCACTTGGGAGGTCAAAGATTTTCGACAAACGACGAAGGTCTAAGCAGCTGTAGACGCATATTTTGACTCTAAGGAAGAATCATTTTTTTTAACGGTCTAAATGCTTGGAAGGGGACGTGGCAAAAGTGTATTGAACTTGATGGTGATTATGTAGAAAAATAAAAATATAACTGATTTAGTATGTGTTTATTTTCTTGGTTAGGCCGAGTACTTTTCAATCCACCCTCGTACATACATACATACAGTCACGCCTCTTTCCCATAGCGGTAGGCAGAGACCACATCTTTCCACTTGCTACGATCCTGACACACATCTTTAGCTTCTTCTACTTTCATTAGCGTTTTCACACACGCTCGTCGGTTGCGGGTACTTTTAACGTGACCTTTCCTCAAAAGTTCACCGATCTGATTGTGATACGTACGCCTAGGTCGACCCTTACCGGCTTTTCCATTCACACTTGCCTCATAAATCTGTTATGTATAGGAGTACAAAACAAAGGAATAAAAATAAATGTAGAGACGCAGAGTTCTGATTGAAGGGAAAAGAGTGGTACAAGTGTAAGAATTTGTATACCTGTTTCAAAATTTACGATAGGCGGAAAGTGCGAGGGTAATATTGTGCGAAGTGCTAGCAGGAAATCAAGTATTATAGCCCTGCACAACTTTTTGTGTAGCTAGAACGTATTTTAAAAATGTGCGACTGGCTTTACATGGAGGAGTGCTGGGCCCCACACTTGTGTACAGTAGTGAATATTGGGTCTGGCAAAAGAAGCATGAAAATAAGATTAATGCTGTGAAATGAAAAGTTTGAATAGTGTAACTGGATTAAATTTTATGAACAAAGTGAGGAACAACATCATGTGTTGGTTTTTGAGCACATCGCTTGTTGATTATTAGAAGTCTAACTGACAAAAAAGCATTGAACTTCCGCTTATATAGCCTCAACCGTAATTTCCTGTCGTAATTTATTGTTTCAAAACTAAAACTAGAATGCATAACTAAATTGAAATTCAAAAAATTATTGAAACTGCTCGAATTTAACTTTACGTTGTTCCAGAATGGAAATTTCTGGATTATTCACTCTTCCCGATTAGTTTTAAGCACTTCAGTTGATTATCGCTTGATCGTAGAGACTGACAAAAATCTGACTCGAGGGCGCCCCGCTTGGGGCCTTGGCTCGGTAAGTTACATCAATCGGGAGAGCAGAAAAAACCTGAAATTAAACTTCCGCTTATATACTGTGAACGATCGATATTTCTATTTTGTAAATTTTCACACAATAACATTTGTCAGGACAATCCAAAACATTCTAGACTGATAAGAATCATTTTCAATCGATTTTAAACATTTAAATATATTTTAGATATTAACAATTTTTTAATAATTTTCAGTGCTAAAATTACAGAACTTTGTCGTGCAAGTAAAGTGTCGAAATGAATGTGTAGCCAAATTCATAATATTACAAATGCAACCCTTTGGTGTAGTTGTATAATGCTTGGATTTCTCATACTCTAGTCGATAGTTCAAATCCTAACATAACATTTTTGTTTGTTTATTAAAGTTATTTTATAGATATCAAGATTTTTAATAGAAGTGCGACGAGTTGCCCAATATTAGGAGTTGCACGCGAATTACCTAATAATGTGTTACCTACTTACAAGGTCGTAATTTTGAATTTGTTGTGGTGGTTACAAAGCTACGGACAATCATAGTCGTGTCAGCTTGTGTCTCAAATATTTTAACAGTGGTGGAAAAGTTCGATATAGTCGAACTCTGCAATGTTTTGTACAAGAATTAGAAGCTATCGCGATAAGTACAAAAATCTTGAAAAATCCCTACTAACAAAGAAAAGATGTGCCTATTCATAAAGATAAAATACGCATATTTGTCACTGCCCTCTTCTGGAATACGAGTATTCAAAGAACCCAAATTGAACTTTTCAGCTCATCATGATTATGTCGATATTGCTTCTCTAAATAATGTTTCATTCCCACTGATACTAAATTTGTCACAAAAACTGAAATTACGACTCTATTTAGGAATCAAGAGATAGTAGAGGAGATCGTGCTATCTAAGATACATAAAATTCCATGTCACACTCAAGCCGTAAAAAGATGCGTGAAAATTTCGCGCGCACTCGGTCCAATTCGGATATCAACATCGGCCGGAGTACCGTACCGTCCCATATCCATACCATATTAAAGCGCTCTGAGTACCCAACAAACGTTATACCGTTTAATTCAATATCCAATATCTAGTTAGTGTGCCGTCCCAATACATAGATATCGGTTTTTGTACCGATACATAGATATTGTATCTATGTACGTTTTGTATCGCTCATGCCTATTGGGCAATCTCTCTCGAACGTCCACGGCGACCGCACCACGTTTCCGACGAATCGCTATTGTTCCGTGAAATCTTCTCTTTTTTGTTTTAAAAAAAATTAGAACGGATTGCTTTAGTAATTTCCTATTTAAGTGAAATTCGAGACACCGACCTTCTCACTCCTTCGAAACGAAACTGTCGTCAATGTGTCACTGACTGTGTGTCAAGGAACCCTGTACCGCCTAATCAAGCGAGGTAAGCGGCGCTATCGCTCAGCCATCGCGGACTCCGACATATTTTTATTAGCACAGTATTACACTCTTAATTTATGTTGTAAGGTATACAATGTACAGCGTTAAGCCGGCCTTATTTATTTATTTATGGGAATAATCGTAAATGTTTGTCCCGTGTCAAGTAAAATATCCAGGTCTATATATTATTTTTAGATAAATAGCTATATTGAAGCAGCAAAATTTCGATCGACATTAAAAGAATAGTTCACGAAACGAAAATACACTGTCATTTTCGTTCGCTGCTGTATACGAAGACTTGCTGCATAATGTACTATCAATATTAAACATCAAAACTCAAAATATACACGGAAAATGTAAAGTGAAATAAAATACTAAGGATTCTCACATCACACTTGAAAAAGTCTAATTTTGAGATTTTTTTTTTTTTACATTAAATAATTAGGAGTTATAGGTTTTAAAATAGAGTAAATTAATCGTAGTTTGTTGATAAATGAGGCACTTCTGTGTGATAATTCAGTAAAGAGATATCAGACTTCAATCTTAGAGGAATGACAGTTTCTGCAGGGTAATGAACTGATAAATTACGGGAATGACAAATATAATAGGGAATGAATGTTTACAAATTTTATTTTATTAAGAGGCATAATTATCAAAATAATAAGGTATTTTTTCATGGCACGTATGTTTTATAATTACAACAATAATCATAACATTAAATTCTGTTAAAACTCGTAATCGTGAAAGATGATATTCGAGTAAGTCAACTAAAAAAATTAAGAACACTTAATATTGAACTATATGGAGCAAATGAAACCGAAAAGTTGAGTCTGACTTAAGCGAAGATTGAAGCTACGACGAAGTTTTGTTGTTGAAGAAATATTTTGGCTTGTGTTTATTTGAAGTTGTCACTGGGGTGCTGTTCGATGTTGATGGCTCGGCGTAAGCTTAGGAAATTACCGTAGAATCAAGAAGATCTTCGAAATCCTTGTCAATGTTATGAGATGAGATATTATAAGTTCACACATACATGTGAAGCAACTCAAACGACGAGCAGCCATGCTTGGTGTATCAGAATCCCACAGAACCTGGTAAACATTCAATGTTCCTTTAAAAGTGGGAATATAAGGTGGAATCAACGCTTGAAGTCTTGTGATGACTGCTTCGTCTATTACCTCAGTCTGGATATTAATATTAATTTTGCGCAGTGCAGTTAAGAAATCGGTAAAACTTCCAATGTCACGACCATACCTGACTAGGCGATCAACTGCGGTCTTTACAGTCCCTCCTACACCATCTGGGGCATTTTTGCCATGGCCTGGCTCTGTATAATTCCATGTTACAGTTTCTAGTTCATAAAAGTCATCGCGCAATTTAGAAATAATATTAAAAATAAATTTGTTACGGTACTGACTTGATGGTTCATCGGATATAAAATGAACTGTGTTAACGAGCCGAGATTTTTTTTTTGATGTAGTGAAGGAAGGGTATCAAATGACCCCAGATGGCGGGAGCGGAGTGATTTAGAGATTCGCTGACTTTGCAAAAACATCGAGGTATTATAACACCAGTTTCCGTGTCACACATATACAGAACTGATGTGTGTAAGCTGACCTGCTGCCGACTGCCTCCAAAATGAAGTGATTGTACTTCTTGGGCGTATTTAAGACTGTAATTTTCACTCCAGTCACAATGGACGATTGCCACAGACATTTTAAGATGAGATTTAATTTCGTTAATGCTATTAATTTGCGTAATCATATTCCCGACGTGTGACAGATATTTCGGCATTGTATCTTCTAATTTCAGTATTATTTCACGTGGTTTGCTTTTGAAGGAAATGTCTTTCCATTTTTTCTTTTTGTAATCCACTCAAAGTAGGAAACATTTTTAAAATTTTCGAAATCCAGATAGTCAATTCTCCGGTCCCTGCATACTTCACATGATCGCTGTAAGCAATTTACATCAAAATCATAACAGCACAAAGTTTTTGCTATAACGCTCGGGTTGTGTTCTTTAATAATATTTTCTCTATGTAAAGCAGTGAATAGCAATTCCATATTCGCGGGAATCTTACACATACAAGTGTCCCTTCGTTTCTTTGGATAGCAAACCCAAAAAGGCCTGTTACGATAGAAGGTTGCATAGCTTACATGTATCTCTGAATAAACCATTTTCCACTTATTACATCGTCCATTAAATCGTCTAAATAAGTTGATTAGAGTATCTGACAAATACCTTTTCATCATTGTGATTCCAGACCTTTTAACGAATTGATTTTTGCCAGGAGCGACATAGCTAATCGACCTAGGTCGCATTCATAGAATTCCCTAATAGTAACTAACATACGAGTACGTTTGTTTTTTTGCTTTATAACAACGTCCTGAGATTCTTGCGGTTCATTTGGGTTTTCAGTTGTATTTTGTTTCTGTATCTCGTTATTCTTTACTATTTTAAGTAATTTGTCGTTTAGTTTTTGATCGTTATTATTCTTTACCGATAGTTTTTCAATAATATTTGTTTTTCTTTCCGGAGCAAAAGAATCGTTCGTTAAAATGTTTTGATTTTCTTTTTTAATTTTATATCGCAGCTTTCTAATTGTTGAAGTGTATTTACAAGTTGGAGAAACTATTGAATTAGTCATAGAAGACGTTAAAAGGGGGTCGGAAGTAGCGGGTCTATTTATAATGTTTTCTAAATTTTCTTCGACAAAAACTTTGTGTATCTCTTTATTTTTTCGTTTCCTGTCCAAATATTTTTTTTGTATTTTCACGCCTTTTGGCACGTTGCTGTTTTTGGTCTCGACGTGTCATGTAATTAATTGACAGCCTAATGTTTTTTTTATTTTTGCGCTAAATATTTTTTTTATCCTTTTCTTTTTGTTTTTGATACGCCTTTGGGCTTTTGATGCAAGCATATCGTTCTCTTTGATACATTCATTGTGCATCTCGTCTTCATTTTCTCATTTTTATAGGTCTTAATTACAACAACAATGTTATAATATTAATCTAATTTCTTAGTTTAAATTCCATTACGAAAGACCAAAACTTAAATAATTAAATAAATCAAGGAGGCGAAGGTAGTCAAGTCATTATTTTTCACTAAAGATATATAAAAAGAAGTATATGAAACAACACATAGTCATTAAACAATTTAAAAATCATTCCCCTCAAAATAATTTAATTCTCCTATCGATGGAAAAAAAGGGAATGAATTCTTGGGGAATGAATTTATTTATAAAAAATTACACAAACTCGCTAATTATATAAAACAAGAGTTAAAAAAATCTGTATCTAGATAATATTTGGTGACTAGTTGAAATATATTAAAACAAATGTAATAATGAATACACATACCAAGTTGCGAGGCACTCCGGGAATGAAAATTTTTATAACAAAATTTCTCTCTACTTAAAAAATTAATAATTGTGTTTAGACGGCCGACAACAGATTCCTCGCCGATGGCTAGACGAAAAATGTTCTAGAAGCTGGCTTCGCCAATGGGCCTCACAACTCAGTAGAGTGATGGGGATGCAAAATTTAACCGTTTTTCGATGTATTTTGGGTAATGATGATTTGGTAAATACACAAATCCATATTGTCATATAATTTTAAATAAAATAAATAGGGTTTTCTTAGTTAAGGACGTTAATGTCAGTTTATTATTATTTTAGTAATTTATATTTCTGTCAATTTTTTCTGTATAGTTTCTGTTTTCTGAAGCAAAATCGCGCTATCGGCGTGTGTGAAATGACTACGGGAATGAAATCAAACACCTAATTTCTATGGAGAAACTCTAATTTTTCCATAATTTTAGAAAATTTGTTCCATGCCTTTATTAAAGATTCCATGTAAAACATGTTTTGCAACAATATTCTAAACATTTACACATTTGACAAAAAATATCTTGAAAACTCTTTTTTTTGTGTGATATGAGAATCACCTACTAGCGCTTCTTTTCGAGTTGACGCCAAAGAACAGTGAGCCTTACTTTTAGTTGCGGCAGTTTTTTTCAGATTTTATCTAGCAACACAGGAATTAGTACATATTTAAATAGTGTTTTGACTGACGTCAATGTAAAAAAAATCTTACTTCCTCATTGGTTAGGTTAAACAATCGTGACAAAGTCGTCAATAATATTGTGAAATCATTATTTTATTATAAAAAAGTTTCTACTATTATATAAAATATTTATTATAATTAAACTTCAATTATTATTTCATAAAATGTCGAATCCTTGGAAGAAAGTTCAAACATCAGCAGACGTACAAAATCTTTCTGATATAATGTCTGAAGAATATGCAAAAGGGCTTCAAGTCAAAGAAGAAATCAAATTCGCTGAACAAATGTCGGATCAACATTTTGTTACGGAATCAAATAATGTGCCTCCAGAAATTTTAAAACAAATCGCGGATTGTAACGTTAAAGAATACTGCGACTCTGACGCTGTTATTGCAAAAGTTTTGCAATGTCAGTTCGACAAAGAATATGATGAAGAGCTAAAGTTAGTTGAAAAAAAACGAAACAGGGACGCAAAGGTATCTGTATCTTACGACAATTACAGAAACATTCCCGAACATCTCGTATACGAGTCAGATTCGGACGACGATTCAGAACAAGCTGGTAAGAAAGATTGGGATCGTTTTGAAACTAACGAGAAAGAATACGCAAGTCTTCCCAAAAGGGGTTTTATTATGAAAGATGGTGAAATGGTCACCAAACATGATAGCATTATTAATGGCAGGAGAAATGCTTGCCGCATAATGGCCTTCCCTCCTGACGTTTGCACTGGTGATGGTGCTGGATTCGACATGAAACTGCCTAATTCTGTGTTCAATCAGCTTAAAGAACATACAAAATGCAATCAAAAGAAGCATAAGCTTTTGGATAGAAAAGAGAGCCAAGCTACTGCTGAAATGGGTCTGGATGAGCAAACGAGGCTTATTCTGTTTAAGATGATCAACAATGGAATGTTAGAGGATATTAATGGAGTAATCTCCACGGGTAAGGAGTCTGTTGTTTTGCATGCAAATGGTGACCAGTCTTTCCCAGATTTAGTTGTTCCTAAAGAATGTGCAATAAAAGTATTCAAAACAACATTAAATGAGTTCAAAACTCGTGATAAATATATTGAAGCCGATTATAGATTTAAAGATCGTTTCTCAAAACAAAACCCACGTAAAATTGTGCACATGTGGGCCGAAAAGGAAATGCATAATATGATGAGGATGCAGAAAATTGGTTTAAACTGCCCTGACATGGTTTGTCTGAAGAAACATGTGTTGGTGATGTCTTTCATAGGTCGAGACAACAAGTCAGCACCTAAACTACGTGATATTACTCTGAAGCCTGACAAATGGGAGAGTGTATACCATGAAATTGTAGACGCTATGCATAAACTGTACAATGTTGGGCACTTGGTTCATGCTGATTTATCTGAGTATAACATTCTCTGGTGGGAGAATAAATGTTGGTTCATTGATGTCTCACAGTCGGTACAGCCTGATCATCCCAGTGGCTTAGAATTCCTGTTGAGAGACTGCAGGAATATTACTAATGTAAGTATCAAGAAAATTATATAACACAACATTTGCACTATGTGATGTAATCAAATCATGTGTCAAGTTATGTATTAAGTATATTTACATATTTATTATAGGTGGCTTGGTTGGACCATTGGTTAAGAGTTTAGCTTCTGCCGTTTAATTCCCAATTTAACAAATTAAAAAATGTATGACATACAAAAACTGTTCAGGATCAGGTTTGTGTATTATTGTGCAATTGGTCTGTAAACTACACTTATGAGGTGGGAAAAATTCTAGTGTCAGAAAACCTATAAGAAAAAAAGAAAGAATATTAATTTTATTTTTGAATGGCATTCATTTTAATTTCATAGATAACATTAGTAGGAATTAATATTCTATTAAATAATTAAAAGTTCAGGTTCTGCAACTTAATTTTTTTTTGTTGGATATAGGGACTTAAAATAGCAAAATGTTCATGTGATGGTAAGTGCAACGTCTAAAAAAAAAGTAAAGTTTCAGCCTATAAATGTCCCACTGCTGAGAACAGACCTCTCATTTCTAAGAGGGTTTTGGAGCTAGGAAGAATCCGCCACGCTGCTCCAATGCGGGTTGGCGGACTTCACATGTCCTCTAAATATTTCAATTCCTCGGACATGCAGGTTTCCTCACGATGTTTTCCTTCACCGCTAAGCACGTGGTAAATCAGCACTTAAAATTGTAGAACAATATTAGAGGTGCTGGCACCGGGGATCGAACCCAGGTTACTCACTTACTATGAAATTAAAGGCGAGCACCAGGCCCCTGAGCTACCACGGCTTCTGTGCAACGTCTGCCCATTATAAATTTTGTGTCATCCAGAACATTTCTGTGTGACACCACACAATGCCCATGATGCCGAGACATCAGTTCTCAGTCTCATATGCCTAGTAATTATGCTAGCTATCAGTGCTCTTTAAACCAAAAATAACTGGCCCTGGGGTGGTACCTACCTAAACAGATTATCCTACATAGGAATCCTACTACCAGTAACTTTAAAATTCTTGAATATAATAATATTTTGTGTAAAAAAAAAAGTAAAGTTTCAGCCTATAAATGTCCCACTACTGAGCACAGGCCTCCTCTCATTTCTGAGAGGGTTTTGGAGCTAGGAAGAATCCGCCACGCTGCTCCAATGCGGGTTGGCGGACTTCACATGTCTTCGAAATATTTTTTATTCCTCAGACATGCAGGTTTCCTCACGATGTTTTCCTTCACCGTCGAGCACGTGGTAAATCAGCACTTAAAATTGCAATTAACAATTTTTTAGTGGTGCCGGCACCGGGGATCGAACCCAGGTCACTCGCGTACTATGAAATTTAAAGCGAGCGCCTAGCCCCTGAGCTACCACGGCTCGTATACTTTGTGTAATTTTATTAAAAGTATTTATTTGTTTCTAGTTCTTTGAAAAGAAATATGTGCCAAATGTTAAGGCAGCAGATGAGCTTTTTAAAAGTATTACTGGCTTTGAAGAAGTGGATGTTAATTTACTTGAAGGGGTCCATACTACCTACAATGCATTGTCATCTCGTTTCGAAATTGCCCCAGATGATAATAGGAACATTAGTTATCCATTTGAATACTGCTGGCAAAAAACTAGTGAGAATAAGAAACCCAAAAGTGAAAATGAGGATGACAGTGATGATGATGAATTTGAAGAAATGTGGACACATTCCATTCATAATAAACCCATTGATGAAGCTGCAAACTTTGGCAATGAATTGGAAATCCAAGACGACACTCCTGAAGTTGTGGATAAGAAAGTTAAATTTGCCAACATTGTTGATGTTGCCATTACTAAAAGTGTGGATGGTATAAGTAGTGGACTAATTGATAAAAAGTCTTAAAATTTTACATTATGAGTTTTCAAATACCATTTTATTGAATCATACTTTATGTATTGATATAACATGTATGTTTATGGCATGGAATTTTAATGTTAATTGCAGGATGCAAGAGACAAAAAAAAATGTTTACAGTTTACTTAATAAATTGCAGTTTACATACTTGTCTGTTATTACATACATAAATATAGTCATGCCTTTTTCCCATAAGGGGTAGACAGGAGACACTCACATAGCCCACTTTTTGCCCTCGCGGGAAACAAACTCTCTTTTTACCTTTATAATATCTCGACATAAAATAGAAACTAACTTTTGACGAAATCTGGGGTAGATTTCCCTATAGGTCGAGGTCTGGGCTTAGGAACGCAAACCACTGTTTTTTTTATTGTTATTCTTCTTTTTTGTATCTGTCAATTAGCTACCAAATCGCGCAATTTTTGCTTAATGTGTAATAATTTAGTTTTAACAAGAACTTAATTTCAATTGATGGTAAAATGATAGTTGACTTTTACTGAAGATTTGTTGGACGGATGCAAAGGTGATGGAGATGAAGCTATGCTGGACTGATGGAGATGAAGGTATGCTGGACTGATGGAGATGAAACGAAAAGTACAATTTAGGTCTTGAATTGATTTTTCCGATGACTGTACACTTTCACGAGCACTTGCTGCATAATAAACTATCAATATTAAACATCAAAATATACACAGAAATTATCAAATTCACACTCCTCCTGATTTGGCGCCAAAAGTCCTATTGTTACTCATTGTTACTCACAAATAAAAATGGTAAGCATCTGAATCTAAACACACTGATTGATATAATTTTTACTTAAATTCTTATACATCATTAAATTTTTCATGCTCTGCAGGGAGTTCGGTGGTGGCAATCTTCTGTAGGCTAAGGACTGCCAGGATATCAAATCCGCCCCTGAATAAAATATATAAGCTTAATCTTCGTCATTGAAGACAATAGTATTTATAAAAAATAAACAACCCAAAAAAACCTGTGAAGCTTGCTTGCTGACTTGTGATGACTTGGCATTCAAAACTGATTACAGTGTCATTAGATTAGCTTTCCTTTTCTATCTTGCTATATTGGCGTAAGTATCTAAGTCTCTATGTTAGAGATGGTGGATCTGTCGGGTTATACAGACAAAATGCCCCATTTCAATGAAAAATGATAGCACTAAATTTTCTTTATTTGGTAATAATAAAATGTGTTTACCTTTCATTTCACGGCTTCCTGAATAGACTACAGATGTCTCAATTAACAAAATCTAGGTACTATTATATATTGATGACCACATGACTTAGTGGTCAGGGTACCTGATTTCTACGCAGCGGGTCCTGGGTTTGAATTCCAGCTGGCCCAACTTTTGTGCAAAACAAATTGTTGGTTTTCGGGTCTGTTTGTGTTGTGCCTGTGAAATATATGTCTGTGAAACACACCTAAGGTACAGGAGAAACCCTACTGTGGGGGTTCATTTTTTTATATATATATTATTTATTTTTAACCTTTATTGCTTTCTGAGGTGTAGCAATAAACACAAGCGGAAGAAAAAACAAAGTAACTCATAAATAAGTATAATATAAATATACTAATTATATATATATAACAAACATATATCTGGTTTAATTAACATTTTACAAAGCTATTTAATGTCACTAAAAAATTAAAAGTAGATAACCTCCACTGAGTAAATCATTCTCTCACAGACTAGATGATAAGTTATACTCAATATCTGTTATACAAGTCAAGTATGGTTGAAGTCCTCATGCCTGTGCTTGGTAATCAATGCTTGTAACAATTCTGCCTGTTGCGTTGTCAAGTATTGCTTGGTATCTGCAGCTACATTGATTAGAGACTGCAAATCTGCTATTGCACTGGAGATTATTATAGATTGGAGCTTCAGTCTTATATCTGTGTTGAAAGGTATTGCTGGAACAAAAGAAGATAGATAACAAATAAAAGTATTTAATACATTGTATTATAATTCAACAACCACATGGTCTAGTGGTCAGTGCCATTACTTAAATTTGATATGGGCTAACTTTGCACTTACCATTAGATAAACATTTTGCTCATTTTGTCATTTTATCCAAGAAAAAAAATAAAATCTCACCTTCACTCTCAACATCATTCATCAAGTTATTGAATAACTGCTTCAGAGATTCTGGCTTACTTCCCTCATCAGGTTCCACTAGTAATGTCAACAATACTCTGCTAACTTGAACTCTGAATAAAACAATGATATTAACCACTAATAGAATAGTAATTTATATAATTTAATGACCATTATACTTACTCTGTCAAAACTCCTTCAGGTATATTGCTATTTGAATTATAAATTGTATTACCCAGTTGCAAAGCATTATGAAATTTACCTGAAAAATTAGGCAATAAAACACTTTATTGACATATGACATTCTAGTTTCCCACAATATGAATACAGCTAAGCTAGCAAATCATTTGCCTGATGGTAAATTATATGTCTGCCCATAACAAATGCTGTGGCACCACACTGCATGTATCACCTTGAGAGTTCAGATATTAGTCTCATTTACCAATTAGTGACAGTTTAACAAAATACTCCACAATAAAGTAGTACAGTTCTAAAATTAAATATTTAAGTTCTAAAATCAAAACTAGCATACATATAAATAGAAGAACATGTTACCACAGTCAATAAGCAAGTTGAGTAGATTCCGCAAGTACATTAACTTCATAGCTCCATCACTCACAGTTTCTAAAGCCTGTTCATAATAAGCCACTGCCTCTAACTTGTGGTTTAATGAGACAAGGTCATTGGCAAGCTCCATCAATATGGATGTGCGAATCAGTGATTTTTCTGGATATTTGCTCAGGGCCTGCATAAAACATCCAATGGCTGCCTGAAAGTTCAATATCACTTATTAAAATTATATCCATCTCTATTTAATAACAATTAAATAGAGATGGATACAATTTTAATAATATTCTGCAAATCATCAACATTGTCATTTCAGTCCTTTATAGTTCAGCAAAAGCATCAATCATCAAAATCTAGTGGACTAATTTGGTTTTTTTTTTTTATTTCATTTCATAAAAGTGATGGAACGAGCAAAACGTTCACCTGATGGTAAGTGTAACGTCTGCCCATAACAAATGCTGTGTCACCCAGAAAATTACTGTGTGACACCACACTGAAACAAAACCATTACTGTGTTTCAAACCGAAACACAGTAATGTTTGCACACTACTGATTCACGGCAGAACAACTGGCCCTGGGGTGGTACCTACCTAAACGGATTCCTGCATAGGAATCCTACCACCAATCACTCAATGTGATACTTAGTAGCAACCTATGAAAGAGCCTATGATCAACAACTGAGTTAAAACCAACTCAAATGATTGCAATGATATGATGACAAAATAAAATAGGAAAATACTGATCAATTATTAAACAAATACCTCTAAGTTCTCTCTATCTGGACTATAAAACTTGAGTGCTAATAACTTCTGCTCAGCTTTTATAAATTGCCGTGCAGCTGCTAAATACTGTTCCGCTTCACCTAAATGGTTACCAGCAAGAGCTTCGCATTTGGCCGCGCCCACATAGGTCTGTCCAGCGAAGGATGGCTGCTCTGAGTGTTCACATTGAATAGCTAGACCAATGAACTCATTCGTTGCTTCAGAAACATTCGGCTTTCGCATGAAACGCCTGTTAACATTTTTTTCTTTAATTATAATACTCCACACGTTTTAAATAGTTGTTAGAACTTTACAGTTTACAACGTCATAAAAATATTTTTCTGTTGTTATTTTAGATATACATACTAACTTTTTTAGTTTCGTGTTTATATTAATATACTGTTCATCAAAACTTGCGTTTAGGTCAGTCGACATTATTAGCCTAAGAGGCTAAGACACGAGTGTTTATTTTTAAAATTAAAAAGATATGCTAAATAAATAAGTGCTTTTTAATAACAATTGCTTGTAAATTTAAAAGTCAAACGTCAAAATACCCTTCGACAGATAACTAATGCAAGTTCTGTATAACAAAGTTATTGTAACGATTTGGGACTAATCATTAATAGCGTCGAAAAATCATTCTTATTTATTTTCAAAAGTTTTATCTCGTAATATAATCATGCTTATTGTAATAAAAAAAATGGAAAATAATTAACTGTTAATCCTATGAAAATATACAGTAATAATCTCTAATACGAAAAATCACTCAATTCTAAATAGCAGATGATTTCACAGTAAAACTAAAAATCATATGATTAGGATTTCTAAATTGTAACAATTTTCATCTCTTTCTAATGATCTGAATCTGATACAGTTGTCAAAATGAAATCAAAAATACTTTGACGTGTCGTATTAATGTTTAATTTATGTGTATTTTAGTAATGATATTTTATTAATAACATTAAATAGTCATTAAACAAGTATTCACTGGACTCGCAGCGAAATGGATTTTTTAAAGAGCGGCCTGAAGACTGTTCTCGGTGCACCGGAACCTGGTCAACAGCCTTCAGGAGCAGAAACGGTATCGTTCTGTCATTATTATCTCAGGAATTTAGTAAAAACTATTTATAATGTATACCACCGGACAAATCTGAGATATTTGCAAATTAAGTAGGCGTGGCATAGATTTAGCCCGGTGATATATAGAGTGATTGTTATCAAACAGATGTTTCAGGTTCCTCTAAGAGGGATAATAGGTCATTGTAGACTTTTTTTATATGTATTACATTTCTATAAATATTTGGTAACATTTAGTATTAATTTATTAAGAAAAAAATAAGTTTCCCTTTCATGTTAACAAGTACATTATGTTACAATGCAAACTGCCATAGTTCGACTATAAATATGCTTTGAAACATGAATATATTTTATGTCTCCGTCCTTTATCTTTATCCAGTCTTATCCCATAAGTTTAACATTGCATACAAGATAAGCTGTAGTTAAAGATAAGTTAGTAGGCTTGTTTGTGGTAATGCCTATGATATATCCTGCTTATGCTACTGTTAATACTAGCATATAAACAAGAAGACTTTGTCATTGTTATTAATTGGCCAGGAGATGTCATCATCATCATCATTGTGATTTTTAGATCATATTATGATTATCATAAACATACAAACACATAAAACATAATCTGTATTAATATTATAAATGCGAAAGTAACTCTCTCTGTCCCTCTGTCTGTTTGTTACCTTTTCATGACTTCAACTGATAAACCGATCTTGATGAAATTCAGCACAGAGATATCTTGCAGCCTGGAGACGGACATAGGATACTTTTGATCCCGGAAAATTAATTAGTTCCTATAGGATATTTAAAAAACCTATATCCACATGTATGAAGTTGCAGGGCATCAACTAGTATTTAAGTGAAATAAAACACTAAATGTGATAATTACAAATAGATGGTGCATGTGAAGATCTGAAAATGATGAAGTTTAAGTTCTTTACATGCATGTTAATAACAAGTACTTATTATTGAACAATATGTATGAATTTTTTTTCCTATGCAGGAATCCTGTCTAGGTAGGTACCACACCAGCGCCAGTTATTAGGCTGTGAAGCAGTCGTGTGCAAGCATTACTGTGTTTCGGTTTGAAGGGCACTGTGAGCTAGTGTAATCACTGGGCATTTGAGACTTAAGAACTGAAGTCTCAGGGTGACGGGCGCAGTGTGGTGTCACACAGAAATATTCCTGGGTGACACAGCATTTCGTGAGGCGGATCGTTGCACTTACCATCAGGTGAACGTTTTGCTTGTTTCGTCACTTTATACAATAAAAAAAAAAAGGAACAAAATTTTTAAAATATAACTCAGTACAACTAATTATATAACATTGCAATTTTTGAATTGCTTAGGTTTTAATAGATATGAATATACATTTTAATTTGAATGCTTATGTAATACATTTTTATCATCATGGCATGTATTGATCAGAGTTACAAAAGTATCTACTAATTATATTGCCATTGTTGAAAATGATGAAAATGATGCACAACACTAGGATTTCTCCTGTATTGTGGACTATGGTTTACAGACAAATACCATATCCATAAAGACCCAAACCTGGAACAATATCTGTAAAAAAAAGTGAAAAGTGAAATAACAGTGTATTAATGTTCCACTACCAGAGCACAGGCCTCTTCACATTCCTGAGAGGGTTTTGGAGACAGGAAGAGTCCACCACTGCTCTGCTCCAGGTGGACTTCACATGTCTTTGAAATATTTTTATTCCTTAGACATGCAGGTTTCCGCACAATCTTTTCCTTCACCATTGAGCATGCGGTAAATCAACACTTAAAATCGCAGAACAGTTTTAGAGGTGCATGATGGTCTGTAGGTCATACAAATACATATTTCGCTCAGATATCGAACCTGGAACCAATAGTGCAGGAAACGCAGTTGGGAGTGCTCCTTGGCATGTCTTCTTTTTGTTTTATCAAGTTAAACCATTTTTGTATCTTCTTAAAACAGAGGACTCAAGGTAAATAAAAATACTCATCATTTGTTTTTGGCAGGTGGAACGTCTGGTTGACCGTGTGAACAATTCAACTCTATTGGAAGATCGTAGGGATGCCTGCAGAGCATTAAAAGCAATGTCAAGGAAGTACAGAGTGGAAGTGGGAGCACAGGCAATGGATACATTAAAGCAGGTTGGTAATATTCCATACTAATAATAATGTAAATGCGAAAGTAACTCTCTCTGTCCCTCTGTTTGTTACCTTTTCAACTCTCAACTACTGAACCAATCTTGACGAAATTTGGCACAGAGGCAGCTTGCACGGATGCAATAAAATTGCAGGAGACGGACATAGGATACTTTTATCCCAGAAAATCAAAGTTTCCATGGGATATTTAAAAAAAACCTATATCCACGCAAACGAAGTTGCATGCATCAAAGTTGCTTCGTAATAAAACAAAACATACTGGGAAAGTCAAGAACTACAACTCTGACTTCAATTTAAAATATTGAGAACAAGCTTATAACATCTGATCAGGATGTAGCTACAGCTTTCGTAAAGTTTTTTCCTGATAATTCAATTTTGACAAACAAAAACATTAAACTTCTAACCTAATGCTGCTTAGACATTACTCAAACAAAATATCAGTTCATCTACAAAAGATTTTAAATTCCATATGATAGATTCAGAAGACATTTTAAGTATTTTTAAAACTATTGATTGTTAGAGAACTATAGTCTATGTTATTTATATGTTTGTTGTAGTCAGTACATCTATTAGAGATATAATTGCATAATGTTTAATTACTTGTATATGAATTTGTGTTTTCTGTTATAATCAAAAATAGTTCAATCCTGTCCTTGGTAAAATTTTCGAAAAAATTATTCTTTATGAAATGCATAGCATTTTAATTCACAAAAATTGATTCACAATAACAAATTTGGGTATACAAGGGGTCGTTCTACAACTGATGTAGGTGTTGAATATATTTGATGCCTGGGAGATAAGACATGGAAGTGACTTTTGTTATGAAAAAGATGGCCGTAAAGAATTATTTATCATCTTGGATTTAAAGTATCTCAGAGTGATAGATTTAAAGTAATGAAAATCTTAACCTGGGCCTTTCAACATGTATATGAAAACAGGCTGGAATTTAAACCCAGGACCCACATTATAGTAGTACTCTGACCACAAGGCCATGCAGTCGTCGTTCAAATCTATTATTGTAAAGAATATATGTTTATTAAAAAAATATGTAGTTCATTTATGGTTCTTTCCAGGTATTAGAACTGGATAGAGCTGACAGTGAAACAATAAACTATGCTTTAGACACTCTTAACAATATCATGTCGCCATCACAATTTGAAGAGGAAGAGGACAATCCTCAAGTACCAATGAACATTGGCGAGCAGTTCACAGAGATGTTCATAAAAGACCATCACAATATACAACTAGTTCTAGACTTACTGGACGAGTATGATTTCAGGGTCAGACTGTCAGCTGTTCAATTGTTAACTTCTTTATTAACAAACAGGCCTAAAGATATACAGGAAATTATTCTCGTAAAACCGATGGGAGTGTCCAAAATGATGGACCTTCTAAGCGACACTAGAGAAGTTATTCGCAATGAGACTCTTCTTCTCTTAATAAAATTAACAAAGGGAAACGCGAACATCCAGAAGATTGTCGCCTTTGAAAACGCATTTGACAGATTATTCGAAATAGTTTCTAGTGAAGGATTTTCCGACGGTGGAATAATTGTGGAAGACTGTTTACTGCTAATGCTGAATCTGCTTAAAAACAACAGCAGCAATATTAACTTCTTCAAAGAAGGCAGTTACATACAGAAAATGTTACCAATGTTCAACACTCCGGAGGATACTGAGGATTCGGGATGGTCACCGCAGAAAGTGTCTAATGTTCACTGCATGCTACAAATTGTACGAACGTTGGTTTCGCCGAGTAATTCACTTCAAATCGTATCTGACTGCCAAAGGATTATGAAGAATGTCGGCTTGTTAGATTCACTTTGCAATATATTGATGGCAAGTGGTGTGCCTGCTGATATATTAACAGAGACTATAAATACTGTTGGTGAGGTGGTGAGAGGGAATGTCGGCAATCAGGACTTTATCGGAAACGTAATGGCGCCTTCAAATCCGCCGCGCCCTGCTATTGTTGTCCTGCTCATGTCAATGGTTAATGAAAAACAGCCTTTCTCGTTAAGGTAAGTGTTTGATTAACTATTTCATCATTGCACCTGCCTACTGAAGCAAATTCAACTTCCAGTCCTAATCAGAGCCCAAGCCAGATTGTAAGTACTCAATTGAAAATATATTGTTACTGTGTCGCACACACTGCATAGGCGATATTTCGGTTATACGAGTAATAAGGTCTCTATAAATAATTTTTTTTTATTGCATTAAGTGATGAAACGAGCAAAACGTGCCCATAACAAATGCTGTGTCACCCAGAAAGTTTCTGTGTGACACCACACTGTGCCCATCACCCTAAAACAGTTATGTTTGCACACTACTGCTTCACGGCAGATTAACTGACCCTGAGGAGGTACCTACCTAGACGGATTCCTGCATAGGAATTGCTTCTGTGTGGGCGTGATACAGAACTGGAGTAGAATAGCGACAACCTTTTTCCTACCGAGGTGTCGTAAGAGGCGACTAAGGTATTGTACGGACAGCCTTTATTCGTGCAGAATAATACCACAAAATGCAATGCCGTCACTATATGGGGAATATTTTTTTTGAATCATACTAAAATGGCGGCTTTTTTCGTCACCCGACACGTCTCGTTTAGCGCGGGGGCGAATGGTGGGCTAAGTGTGTGGCCTCTGCCTACCCCCTATATGGGAATAAGGTTTATGTATGAAAGTATCTAGAAAGAAACTTTAATGTAAAATGTTTTCAGGTGTGCAGTTCTCTACTGCTTCCAATGCTACCTTTACCACAACGAAATGAGCCAAGCGAGCTTAGTGCAAACACTTCTGCCTTCATCCACCGACGTGTCCAGTCTGACCAGTGGACAACTCCTCTGCGGAGGACTGTTTTCAACCGATGTGCTCTCTAACTGGTTCTCGGCAGTGGCAATTATGCATGCATTGATAGATAATCCAATTCAGAAGGAGCAGTTGTTGAGGGTGTTATTAGCGACGAATATTGGAAGCTCTCCGGTGTCTCTACTGCATCAGTGCACTTTGCTGCTGCAACAGACTACAAAGTTGCAATCTAAGGTACATATTAATTTTAAATACCATTGTCGTTACTTGCTGAACATAGACTCCTCACATAGATTCTCACAAACCATGGCCCGGAGTTGGTAGCATTCATCAAAGTCCTGCAAAACTGGACAGTTTGCACTACACTGCGTTAGCCGATACTAGGCTACCAATAGGAAATATTTTTGCCCACAATGTTATATTCATATTAGACACTTTAATTTTAACATTATAATTTCTAACTTTTAAAACCCAAGTTCTATAAATACTCGTATGTAACTATCGAGTTATATAAAACCTGTAGTATGGTACAGTGGCAGTATATACTACATATATTAATAATAAATATTTTTATCTAGGTTCAATTTATACCACTGATTTCAAATGTAGAAAGTATTGGATTTGAAAAATTTAATTTCAATGAAGTAGTATTTTACTAAATAAAGTCTAAAATAGTAAATAAAGAAAAGTATTTATGAGTAAGATATTGAGGTAACGATAAATGCTATAGGGGTGTAAAAAGTTTTAATTGCGTTTTTTGTAGCGTTACACACTTGTTGCGTAGGTAGCGCTGCTAATGCTGCTGTCGCAGTGGATGAGCCAGTGCCCGGCTGCAGTGAGCGCGTTTCTGCGCGTGCCCGGCGGTGTGGGCTACCTTGTCAATCAGACCTGCTCCAACGAGCATGATGAAAACGAATACTTACTGCAAGGTAAATTTTCATATCCGGCTCGAAGGACTAACTTTTGAGGACTATCATCTTTATGTAACTATGCATAATTAAAAATATTCAGTTGTTACTGCTGCCACGTGACGTATAAATAGACAAAATAACTCGTTATTGTCGTTAGAAAGCATATTATATTCTTCAGCATCCTATAAAAAAGTCTACTCCTGGACAAAGAAGTCTCTCGAGTTATGAGGGTTTGTCAATATCGCCACTCTTGGCAGGCTGATAAATATCATATATTGATTTCTTATATTAACGCAAATATTACACATGTAATTAAACTAATTTTACGGATTTTATCGCGTTTAATTTTTGTTCTTTTTATAACCCGACGTTTAGAGAGCTTTACAGCACCCATGGTCACGGGGGACTAAGGTGGCATATCGTCGGGGATACTGCAAAACCGCGAATATACCACAAGTAAAAGACGCGTATCTACAATAGACCTAGTTTTACAGGGGAAGGTTAAAACTTTATAAGTTTTTTATTTCAATGGCTATTGGGCTCATCTTTACATCGGGAGTATTAATTTATGTGTTCCAAGTATTGGTAATAATAGATATCTATTAAAGTGATTAATTTAGTCGCTACGACAATTACGCGGATCTGATTTGACCACAAACTTATTAAGATGGATATAATATATTAATTTCCGCGGTATTGAAATCAATCAAGTAACTAATGTTTCAAAATAATATTTAATAACCAAAACAAAACATGACTTAAAAATCTGCTCATAAGCTTTATCTCTTACAATAGCATGATTAAATAAAAAAATATATATTAAAAAACAACTTTTTTCTGAAATTTCTAAGAAATACAAACATTGATGACAAGATAATATCAACAGCAGTTTAATTAACTCTTACGTTCTGCTTCAGCTTGTATCAGCCTTCTCAATTACCTTATTAGAAATAGTATTACACATTTTAAACTTAAAAAATTAATAACCAAAATAATAGCTTCCTAGCTAACTAAAATAAACTGTCCTCAGTATGTTAAATAATAAAGGGATAATGTCTCTCGTATACATTTAAATTTAAAAAAATGAGCCCTTTCAGATAATAAATATTGTATTAATATTATATATTAAAATAAATATTGTAATTAAACATTTAGTTATAGTTTCATATAAGTAAATTAATTATCCTTAAGGTAAACTGTCATAGAACTCATGGCAATCCATGGGTATAACACTTTTTAATTGTTGTAAATGTTCGTCGTCGTCGTCGTCGTTTCAGCCTATCACAAGTCCACTGCTGAACATAGGCCTCCCCCATAGATAGCCACAAAAGTTTGTATCTCTCATTTTGGGGGGATCTTGCCATAGTTGCCACCCTTGGCAGGCGGATTGGCAACCGCAGTTTATTTATTCAGATGTTCCAGGAAGATGCTGCTGCCCATCTCCTGTATATGTTCATATTTTGATTTTGAGCTGTGGTGGAATATCTGGCTTAATTCTTTTTGGCCTTTGTGGTAATAGTTGAAATTCGTCACTGTAGTTAAGCTTGTATTGAATTGTGCCATTGGGATTGTACTTCATTACTCTTATATCAATCACGCACTTTGCACCAGTTCCTCTTTCAGGGCGGATTGAATCGTAAATAAGATAACTTTTAATACTATAGTCTTTAAAAAAAGTGTGGTCTATCGTAACTACTTCATATGGAGATGGATTCAATCTAGCTTCTTTGGTAACCGAAGAGTATTGACTGGGTAAAATAAATTATTTTTCTTTCAATTATCGAGTGAACTGAATCCACCTCCATTTGTGTATGTCCCTTTTCTAAAAATGTTTGTGTGATGACAATGTTTTTTCCATCGCCAATCCATCAGTAAAATTACGACATTTTTAGGGTTTTCTTCTATCATTTTCTTCAAATAATCGACAAAAAACGAAGCATACGTTGATGCTTTTAAATCTGTTGTAGTCTCATCAAACCAATAACACTTTACGTTGTTAGTGCCTAGATTGTACACCGTAAAATTATGAACCATCAATTTTGTTTTCCATCGTTCCATTTTTCGCAGCTTCTTTGTCCATAGTCTTTTCCTGTCAAGCTAAATTTTTTCGTAATATATGTTGTTGATATTCTTCCTCTGTAATATTGCCTACTTTGAATGAACAACAAAGATCACATGATGCTTTTCTTGGTTGAAACAAAGCTATATTTTCATCTTTCAAAACATCTTCAAAAAGTTTTCTGGAGGCCACTTTTTGCCCATTTCTTGTTACCTCTTTAACATAGATACGATAGAATTCGCGTTTTGACTGTATTATCGGTTCTAGATATAATTTTGTGCTTTCTTCTCTGCAGTAATGAGAAGGAATTTTGGGCAGGGCTCTTAAAAATGTTTGTTCTCTTAAAAACACTTTCAACGTAGGCAACGCAGCATTTTCTGTCCGGTTTATAGTTGTTTTTTTATTTAGTTTCTCGCCTAGCCAATACCTTTCTGTCCACAATTTAATTCCCAATATTCATAAGAACGTCTTTAAACATACTCTCATTTTTTGATTATTACATTTTAAATAATAGACTTTTGTAATACCTCGTCTTGTATCAGCCCTTTCAATGGTTTTCCTTTAAGTCGGTTTTGTATCTACCAAATTTAATACCTATATTCAATGAAAATACTTAATCAACATTGCATTAATACTTATTTGATATTTTACTGATTGTTTTTTTTAAATAAACACTAAATTTAACAACAAAAATAAACCACTAATACGCTCCCGATGCCATCTGACCACATACGCGGTATTGACACTTGCCGACAGTAGATACGCAGTATTGTTATTGGGCGATTCTTTGCTTTCTATTGTCCGAACGAAACTCGCGTCAAACAGGCGACTGTAAATCAGAATCTTGCGTGCACTGCCCGCGAAAACTTAAATTGGCTACATTTGTCAGATACGCGGAATTTTTCAATGCTAGTTACGCGGATTTGCACTATCCCCGACGATATGTCCCGATATCATAGTTAATCCGGGGTACCTTAGCTTTTAAATATTATTTTTGGTCCGCTCTAAGCAAAATGAGCTTACAGTGTCTTGAAGTCTTGCAGTGGTATGCTTGGTTTTCGATTTAATTTTATTCTGTGTCAAGAAACACCTGGCCACCAAGCTTCAGCATGTCAAGCAAGTTTTACACGACAACAAGCTTCGGGTCCCGCGTCTACGTCGCAGTGACCGAGTGAAATCGGCCATAGTCGAGCGTGTAGAAAAAGTGACGAGACGAGCAAAAAGTTCACCTGATGGTAAGTGCAACATCTGCCCATAACAAATGCTGTGCTCGTCACCCAGAGACATCAGTCTCAGACGCCCAGTAATAACACTAGCTCTCAGTACCCTTCAGACCGAAACATTAATGTCTGCACAGTACTGCTTCACGGCAGAATAACTGGCCCTAAGGTGGTACCAACCTAGACGGATTCCTGCATAGGAATCCTACCACCAGTAAAATCATCCTTGTTCTAGATAATTTAGGCCTCGCATAATTGAGTGTTATTCTGCCATTGAACGAAGGCCATGAGATTTTCGTGGCATTTCTCTTAGTCGAATTTACGACAGTCATGAGATGAAATTGCCATTTCCCTTGATTGGTTTGTACAATTAGTTTATATGTAGTATTAGTATTTACGTGAGGACACTACAAAGGAGCTGTTAAGCCTTGAAATTTTTTTTTTCTTCCTTTTTGGTAACCTTTTGTTCCAATTGCTTGTCTTTTATAATTTGATAAATGTAATTATAACTTGCTAATAATTATTTTAGGCTCCTTCACACGTTTAATGCTTGTTATGAACACAATTTTGGATGTGGTACTAGACCTCAAAATGTACGATTATGTAAATTGTGTATCATTTTTAGTAGCACTCTGTATGTGTTCTTAAATTAAAAAAATAAGTAATGTGGCGGCAGGATTCTTATGTACATACATCCAGAACAGCGGTATATACATACATACATAAGATCACGACTGTATCCCATAATGGGTAGTCAGAGACTGGGCACTCACTGCAAAAACAGATGACTGCCACAGTCCACGTTTCACCAAAACAATATAATGCACTTGGTGTGATAGGTGGTGAGCCCATCGCCACCATGCGCTGTTGGGTGCACAGTGCGGTATATGTGTTACGGAAAAATACATGTATACAAATAAATATAATTGAAGAGTTTGTTTCTAATAACAAAATAACTCAATGCTTATGAAAGTATATACGGTACTTATAAGATAGCTAATATTATAGCGGGTTACTTAGGCTACTTTAATTTAAAAAAAAAATTGAGTTCCACGCAAAAAAATTAAAAGCCCAAAATCCGATTCAAGTAAGGAAGTAACATAGGGAAGTATATAGAAGAAGAAGAAAAAGCATTTATTAACACAGTACCAAAGGACAGCACACTTAGACACGATATGAACAGATACTAACAAAAGAAAATATAAATTAAAACAAAAAAAAAATTAAAGCACCAGAAACACATCAAAATAAAAAAATAACATAAAAAAGAGCATAAATATGAAATGTGCGTGTCCCATGACTGAACCAATAGGTCTCTAGATCAGCTTAATGTCAGACTAAAGCCTGACGCTGATTTTCATACATACATACATAAGATCAAGACTGTATCCCATAAGGGGTAGTCAGAGACTGGGCACTCACTGCAAAAACAGATGATCGCCACAATCCACGCTTCACCGAAACCATATAACCACTTGGTGTGAGCTTCGTGAGATAGGTGGTGAGCCCATCGCCATCATGCACTGTTGGGTGCACAGTGCAGTTTAATTCCTGATTTTCATCTGGAATATATATCTATATCATCGATCGGGGTCCCATTTTTTAAGCAGGTGAAACCACGAGGTACACCTAGTTCATTACTATTGACGCATTCATATTTATTTTCAGGTCTGTCGGCCTTCCTCCTCGCAATATGCATCCATTTCAACGATGACTCCGTTGAGAACTATTCAAAAGATTCTCTGAAGCAGCTGCTGGTGAAGAGGATAGGCATGGAGACGTTCACGGCGAAGCTGAGCGAGGTGTCGAAGCACGAGCTGTACAACAAGGCGGCGAAGCATCCGCAGCTGAGAGCGAAGATCTCCACCGAGGTGCTCATCGATTATGAATTTTGCAGGCTCTTCAAGGTTTTGGAAAGTTAGTTCATTTACACACTACAAATTTCTAGAGATCAACCGTCAGCTTCTCATCAGCCATTGATGTGTGGCTTAGGAGAATCTACCACGCCATCTCATCCCGTGGGTGTCGTAGAAGTCGACAGAGGGAAAATCAAAACCAGGAGATGTGCAGCAGCGTCTTTTGGAAGATCTGAATAAATAAACTGCGGTCGTCAACCCGCTTTACCGGTGGTAGGATTCCTATGCAGGAATCCGTCTAGGTAGGTACCACCCCTGGGCCAGTTATTCTACCGTGAAGCAGTAGTGTGCAAACATTACTGTGTTTCGGTTTGAAGGGCACTGAGAGCCAGCGTAATCACTGACCATATGAGACTTAAGAACCTATGTCTCAGGGCGATGGGCACAGTGTGGTGTCACAGAGAAATTTTCTGGGTGACACAGCATTTGTTATGGGCAGACGTTGCACTTACCATCAGGTGAGCATTTTGCTCGTTTCATCACATTATGCAATAAAAAAAAAACGCCTGCCAAGCGCGTCAACTATGGCAAAATACCCCCAAAATGAGAGCTACAATCTTTTGTGGTAATCAATGGGGAGGTCTATTTTCAACAGTGGTATATCATTCAGTAGTGATAGGCTGAAATGATGATGATCCTGACAATAATAATCATTCAAACGCAGTTAATTTATTTAGATGTTCCAGGAAAATGCTGCTGCCCATATCCTTGTTTTAATTTTCCTTCTATCGACTTTTATGACACCATCGGGATGAGTTGGGGTGGTAGCTTCTCTTAAGCCGCCACCGCACGGTAATGTTTATTATTATATTAAATACCATTTCAGGTGTTCTTGTTCAGAGCTTCATAGTGAAGGAAGAAAATAGTACGGAGGAAGCTGTGGAGCGCTCTCCCCCGGCTGGAGCAGCGCTGGAGCAGTACAAGGCATTGATCCGGCAGCAGGACTCGCGGCTGCAGGAGCTCGTGGCGCAGCTGGACGGACTGCTGCAGCAAAACCAGGCCCTACAGGTGAGATGAGCAATTGTTAAAGCTTACTTACATATAGTCACGCCATTTTCCCATATAAAGGGGTGGGCAGAGGCCACACAGGTAGCCCTCCTTTGCCGCTGCGGGAAACGAAACGTTACGGGTACGAGTCAAATAACTGTTACTCCCCATTGCGACGACCGCGTGGCCTAGTGGTCAGAGTACCTGACTTCTAAGCCGCGGGTCCTGGGTTCGAATCCCAGCCGGAGCCAACATTTGTGCTAAAACATAAATTGTTGGTTTTCGGGTCTGGTTGTGTTGTGTTTGTCCCCGTGTTTCTGACACTGCATCCTAGCATACCACCGATCTTATCACATCAGGCTTACATTCGGGCGCTGGTAGGTTGGGACGAGTGAGTGCCTCAGTGTTTGCGCGTACACTTGTGGCACTATAATATGTCCTGCGCAGTTGATGGCTCTCGCCAGTAGTCGGAAGTTGTCGCCGTGGTAGAAATCGGCTAGGAGAACATCATCACATCATCATCACTCCTCATTGCGTTCCTACGAGCAGTATTATTCTGCACCAATAAAGGCTGTCCGTTCAGCATTACTACCCTAAGTGGCCTCTTACGACACCTCAGTAAGAAAGAGGTAGGTGCTATTCTACTCTGACGGACACCTATCGGCTAACTTTGTTGAATTGGCTATAGTAGAATGCTCAGATAGAAATATCATCATCATCATTTCATCAGTTCTATCATCATCCCATCACCAGTTCACTGCTGAACATAGGCCTTCCCTCATAGATTGCGACAAAATTTTGTCGCTAACACTTTGAGGGGGATTTTGCCATAGTTGCCACGTTTGGCAGGCGGGTTGGCAACCGCAGGTAATTTGTTGAGATATTCCAGGAAGGTGCTGCTGCCTATCTCCTGGTTTTTACTTTCTCTCTGTCTCATGTGCGATGTGATGGGGTGGTAGATTCTCATAAGCCACTACCACACGTTACTAATTTTTTTATACATAATTCGCGGTTTATTATAATAAGTTGATATACACAATTCTCGATTGGCAAACCTCGTACCAACAAGCGCAGTGTAGGGCGACCCGCATTAGATACAGTGACGAGCTGCACGATTTTGTGATGGATACAGGTGACTCAGGACCGTCGTGACTGTCCATGGCGGAGGTTCATGTTAAGCATTGGATGTAAGTGGGAATCCCGGGACTGCATTCATTTGCTTAAGCTTTCATGGTGGTGGGATTTCTGTGCAGGAATCCGTCTAAGTAGGTACCACCCCAGGGCCAGTTATTCTGCCGTGAAGCAGTAGTGTGCAAACATTACTGTGTTTCGGTTTGAATGATAACTGTGAGCTAGCGTAATCACTGGGCATCTGAGACTTGAGAACTGATGTTTCAGGGTGACGTGCGCAGTGTGGTGTCACACAGAAATGTTCTGAGTGACACAACATTGCTATGGGCAGACGTTGCACTTACCATCAGGTGGATATTTTGCTCGTTTCATCACTTTATACAATAAAAAAAAGATTACGACCTAAATCAATAGGATATCTGATCAATCTGGGTAATCTACCTAAAAGCCCTTCATATTAGCTAAATCCTTAAATGTAATAACCTCTTTGTTAGGGCAAGTAAAATTTTACAGGTTACAGGGTAAATAAATGGGTAACAGGGTAACCCTTATGTTTTGATAGCGGTAAGCATATAATTCTTCTAAATATTTTTGACGAAAAAACGTAGGTGGTAAGTGCAAGCATCTGCTCATAACAATGCTGTCACCTAGAACATTTCTGCGTGACACCACACTGCGCCCGTCACCCTGAGACATCAGTTCTTTACTCTCAAATGCCCAGTGATTACGCTAGCTCTACAGTGCCCTTCAGACCGAAACACAGTAATGTTTCGCGCACTCCTGCTTCACGGCAGAATAACTGGCACCGGGGTGGTACCTACCGTAGACGGTAATCTTGATAAAAAAAAGTGTGTTACGTATTCTACCATATCCTATTTTTACCTTAACGTTTCGATCTAAAACCGTTGTAATTGTAATGTTAATGTTTTTTATTTAAATATGCTATGTTATTGTATGCTGCTATATTAACAGTTTCTTCTATTATTTAATGGCAGAGCGCATTAAACGACTCGCTAGCATCAAACTCTCTCTTGAAAGATGAGAATACTCTTACTAAAAGCACAAGTGTCCGCTGCCAAATGCGTGCCAAACGCTGAGCCAGCGCCATGCCAAGACGACGCCAGGGCATGCGAATACGAATCAAGGATCCAACAGCTAACTGCAGAAGTTACCAGACTTAACGATCTATTGAGAACCGCCCAAGACGAGAAGAAAAATACGACTGACGAATTGGAGAAATTGAAGAATGATCAGGACGACTTATTAGTGCTCCTTTCGGATTTGGTACGTATTCAAATTTACAGATAATATACCACATATATGCTATATATAGTGTCTTAGACGTCGCCTAAGGGAAACAAAAATAAAATACAAATGGTGTATAGACGGTCGAGATATCCGTGCCCAACCCAGAATTGTCTGGTGCCCATCCTAGAGTATGCACTTATCCTCCCCCCCCCCCCCCCCATCCGAAAATTCCTCTACGTTTCGCCAATGAAGGGAAATGTCAGGAAAACTGAAAAACTTTATTGGTGGTAGGATTCTTATGCATGAATTCGCTTAGGCTGATAGCATTGCATGTAATGGTGTTACTCTGGACGAATAAAGGCTGACAGCACAATACCTTAACCGCCTCTTACGACACCTCGGTAGGAAAGAGGTAGGTGCTATTCCACTCTGCCGGGACATCTGTCGGAAAAAAAATTAAACTAATTGTAGAAAACGCCATCTGTTGACAATCTATTTAACTAAAATGCACGGCAGCTGTCGGCTTGGAGTTGCTTACATTTGTTAAAGAAGGAAGACGGCGATACTGTGCGAAATATTAGCTCGGTTCAAGCTAGTCAATATTTATTTTATCAGTCATTTTCATTTTCCAGGATGTGAAAGTGAATGAATACAAGATGCGATTGATGTCCTTAGGTGAGAAGGTGGAAGAGGACAACCCTGAAGTGCCGGAACCGAACCTAACGTAGTGTTACCAATAAATATGATTTTGATATTGTGATAATTGTATGTTTTTTCGTTTTCAATAAGCCGTAATTAAAATTGATTTCGACAAAATACTGTAACTATTAAAATGATACGAAATAATAAATACATCACGCAGTTTTACATATAAGGGTACGATCACGCCCGTACACTTTTTCGCCTCCGCGGGAAACGAGACGTGACGGGAGCCACGCTGCCGCCATTTTGTTACGACTCAAAATTTCTTACTCCTCATTGCGTTCCCACGAGCAGTATAGTGGCAACATTGCAAATTTTAGTTATCCTGCACTTCTGCGGTAGCGGCTTAAGAGAATCTACCACCCCATCCCATCCCGTGGGTGTCGTAGAAGTCGACAGAGGGAAAATTAAAACCAGGAGATGGGCAGCAGCATCTTCCTGGAAAATCAGAATAAGCAAACTGCGGTTGCCAACCCGCCTGCCAAGCGTGGCAGCTATGGCAATAGGCCCCCAAAATGCGGGAGGCCTATGTTCAGCAGTGGACTAGTGATAGGCTGAAATGGTGATTCCTTTCTCGACTTAGACACCCGGATTTGAGGAACATTCATTCCTAAATGTGGAAACGGGCCGACGCGGTTCTTCTCTAGACAGACTAACATAATAATAACTTCTATGACAAGCCGGGGCGTCTCGGCAAGTATAAATATAAACATAATATGTTTGGTTCATTTTCGACGCATTGGTTCGTGCGAAGTGAAGCGCTGCAATTATTTAAGCATACACTTTTAAAAGTCATTCTTTATATCTTTCATACGCAGTATATGTATGTAATTTCGGTTTCGGCAACATTTTATTTATAAACCTGCTAATTGTTTTGAAACGATATTATTGTTAATAAGATTTTCTATTAATATATTATTTTGTTTATAACTGTATCTTTTATTTCGAATATGTTAGCGTGTGAAAATTATGATCATAGTACGACAAATATATTGTGCTCTTACACTAGAACTGGTTTTTATTAATATCGTTTATCCAAACTGCTTTCACGATGCCCTTTGCCTTTCACTGCAACTGTCAACGGAGTACCTTTTTTAAAAATAAACAATTCTTCGAAGAGTCGCTGAGTACATGCATAGAGTCGCGCCTCTTTCCTATTGGGTAGGCAGAGACCACATCCTTCCACTCGCTACAATCCTGTCACACATCTTTCGCTACTTCTACTTTAATTAGTGTTTTCGTACAATCTCCTCGGTAGCGGGTACTGTGGACTTTCCTTGAAAACGGCTTCGATCTGATCGTGATATGTTCGCCCACGTCGATCCTTACCGAGTTGAACATTCACACTCTCTTAAATATGTTTCTTCAATCTTTCATTCATCTTCTCTGTGTGTTCAAACTCTTAAATTGCGATGTGTCCCACTACGGTTCACAGACATTCTCTTATTATTTAGTGTTTTAGAGCCGAAAAAAGTCCGCTACACTGCTCCCGTGCTTCATACACTACTCTACTATTATATATTACATACTAGCTGATGCCCGCGACTTCGTCCTCGTGGATATAGGTATTTTAAATATCCCGTACACAATTCGATTTCCTGGGACAAAAAGCATCCTATGTTCGAGAAATATTAAAATTGCCATGAACGAAATTAATGATTACCAAAATGCAAATTAAAGTCACTCACAGTTTTTCAGTCCCGTCAAAATCGATTAAACCGTTATGGAGATTAGCATGGACAACAAACTAACAGACAGACAATTTTTTTTAAAAACTCGCGTTTAGACTTTTGGTAACTCTGCACAATACATATATTTGAGATAAAGAAAAATCTTTATTGCGAAATCACATACAGACACTCTTTTATTTATTGGCATAGATTTCCAATACAATTTGTGTATTTACAACTAATGAAAAATGTGTAAACCTACACTAACTCATCTATAATAATAATTAATAACCCTACAATTAATTAAATAAATAAACAAATTAAAAAAAAAGTACGATAAATTCCCAAAGTTTGTGATCAACGACATAAGGTTATAAGATATATCAGGTAGCATTCAGCACTCAAAAATTCAGAAAATTAGTACTACGCCTAATTACTACTACTAATTAGCAGTACGCCATATTTTGGCCGTCATCAGTCGTCATTTCAGCCTATCACTAGTCCACTGCTGAACATAGGCCTTCCCCATAGATTGCTACAAAGTTCATAGCTCTTGTTTTGGGGGGATTTTGCCATAGGTGCAATGCTTGGCAGGCGGGTTCGTGTATGTATGGTCGGTGGATGCTGCCCATCTCCTGGTTTTCATTTTCCCTCTGTCGACTTTTACGACACTCTTATTAGTAGATTAGATTAGTAGATTCTCTTAAGCCGCCACCACACGGATATTCTGGTGATACTGTTTTACTATTGTACTTTGTAAAATATATTATTTTTTATTTTGGTTTTTTTCAGGTTCAGATATTAGTTTAATACTATAGAACCTTATTTTACATCTTTTATTACCATTTAAAAACACTTGAAAAAATTCGTTAACTTCTGATTCTCGTAACTTTTTATAAAATTAACCGATTTTAATAAACAAAAGACTAAATGTTACAGGAAGATACCCTCTAGGATTTTCTTACAGAGTATTTTGATTAAATTTAGTACTTTAGGCGTGATTTATCCACAAACAAACAGACAAGGCAGACAGACATTTCTAAAAATGATAGAAATGTATTTAGTTACTTATTTTTAGCCTTCCTAAAATGTACGGACACGTGAAGTTTACAGCTTTATTATATGTATAGATAGTATGGTACATAATAGACATTTTGTATAGTAGTATTATCATAAGCGGCTGTTTGACGCCCTCCTGATGCCGAGACCGGTCCCCTTGGGCACCCTAGAGTCAGTTACTCTCGCGAACAGGATCACGGTCCAAGCCGAGGTCCCCTCTCGGGGGCCCTTGCGCCAGTCATTCATAAACAAGCGGCTGTGTGATTTAGGTGCTGGTGGGTGCGCGCAAGAATGCGTAGCAAGTTGACGCCCTTATACAGTACCAGCATAATGAGGCTACATCATATGGTGCAGATTACTGAAGATCCAATACTGACAACAAGACAATCCATGATAGCCTTTAGGAGTAAAAACCACCGATATGCTAGTTTTTTGTATATCAATGGTAACAAAGCATAGGCCGTTGCTTATAAATGGCCCCCTTACAAGTGAAATGAGGTAAGTGTGCTCGTTGCTCACTAGATTTGTCGATTGATGATCAGAATCTACACAGAGTATGGCTGGGTATACCCGTGTTAACACGCATCTTTTTAAGAGAGACATTGTAAATAGAATCAGCCGCTATATTGCGGAAATTCTCAGTAAAGGAGAGAAGCGAAGTTGCTAAAATTCGCATAAAAAAATATAGCGGTCACAGATTATATAAATAAGCACATAGTTGATTGCTAGCCATGACTTGGCGACTGTTTGTGGTAGTCTATATCACTTGATAATAACTCGTCGAAGTGAGTTCTCGACTTCGGTGGCATCTGGTAGTGGTTCCCGGAGTACGCTGCTTATTGATCGGAGTATTTTAACGAAGACGGGGGCGACAAGCGGCGTAATTTTAATCCGCAGAAATCGTGTAGTAATGTTAGTGATGCGGGTTACCAAGACAGTCCAATATCGACAAACAATTCGCTGTTTGTTGGTTATAATTTATAGTCAGTTTTTTTTTTATTGTATAAAGTGACGAACCGAGCAAAAAGTCCGCCCACAACAAATGCCCAGAATATTTCTGTGTTTCTTCTCTTTTTCTCCCTGAGACATCAGTTCTTAAGTCTCAAATGCCCAGTGATTAGGAACAAGATTTTTATCTATGGAGGAACTGAACCGATGTTACATTTATTTCAAAAATCAATAAAATACTCTAAGTATTAATATCATTTATTTCCCTTTTTAAATAGTATTTGTCAAATTAAGCTTCTTGATAATTAATATATTGACCTATCTAAAAAATTTCTATCTAAACAGTCTCAACATCAATGGTTATATGGAAAACCTAATACACAAATAGAATTACCGTCTACAATGACGTATATGAAATAGGTCACCGAGAAGTTTGCTTTCAAAAATCATTAGTGACATACTACAAGACAGGGGTATATGTCGATAAGATGACTAATTAGCAAATAACGCAATTTAAATAGCCTCATTGCCATTACGATCTTGAACCAGGTAACGAAGTCGATGATATAAATAATAATCTAGAATAACTAAATCGTAGATTGCGTGTGGTGGTTT
Source organism: Luehdorfia chinensis (assembly GCA_019845155.1). Classification (NCBI taxonomy): domain Eukaryota; kingdom Metazoa; phylum Arthropoda; class Insecta; order Lepidoptera; family Papilionidae; genus Luehdorfia; species Luehdorfia chinensis. The sequence goes on from JAHVAK010000488.1 coordinate 2,114,676, forward strand.
TTTTATTAAGTTAATTTAAATTATAGCGTTTTGAAACCTGTAGAAATACATTAATTAGAGAATAGAAGATCTACAGTCCGGCCGCCGAGAGAGTGCGTTTTATTATTAACTTGGACAAACAGCACTACTAACGAAGAATATCATTAGAAAATATGTAGACTTACAAAAAATGTTATAATTTTGCGCTAAATTTAATGTAAAATAACAAATAATCGGCATACGTCAGAAACGCGTTCTCACTGCGGCCGCACTTGCACCCATTAACATTGTAATTTTGAAATACTGGAATGTTGATAACTTTTAATTATATCTTAAATTACATTACACATTGTCGACATCGATAATAAACTAAACATCCTTAAAAGCTTCATTTTTATAGGATTTATATAGAAACATTTAGTATACAATTACACTAAGTATTACTTGAACATGAAATTTAAACTGTTAAATTTTATTATACAAACACACAAGGAATATATACTTTTTTCAAAGATGTGTATTCAAAGGTATATTAAAGAACGTATATTTCAGAAACTGCACACTACTGTGTATCGAAATCTCTGAACGTACAATATGTAATATTGAAGTATATTTTAAAATTTCTTACTTATAAATAGGCGATGGTAACCATTCTTGAATTTGATATTACGAATTACGGTGGTAGGATTCCCATGCTGGAATCCGTCTAGATAGGTACCACCCCAGTTATTCTACCGTGAAGCAGTAGTGTCCAAGCATTACTGTCTTTCGGATTGAAGGGCACTGTGAGCTAGCGTAATCACTGGGCATTTGAGACTTAAAAACTGATGTCTCGGGGTGACGGGTAAGTCCAACGTCTGCCCATAACAAATGTTGTGTCACCCAGAACACCACAGTGTTTGATACCACACTGCGCCCGTCACCCTGAGACATCAGCTCTTAAGTCTCATATGCCCAGTGATTACGCTAGCTCTCATTGCCCTTCAAACCGAAACACAGTAATGTTTGCACACTACTGCTTCACGGCTTCAAAACAACAACGACCGATAGAGCCACTCGGTATTGATTTTTATTCCCCTTTTTAATGGTCCTAGGCCAGTGCCTATGATTAAATCCATCGTTGGATTATGGCAAATCCATTCAACTTTGAAGGGGGCTATGTTGCAAATTTACAACATTTTACTTCCAAGTTATCGTAACACAGGTATTACTTGTGCGATATATGAAGCACTACTAATCACTTTTTATACAATAAATTATTCATTTTACACCGTTTCACAATTCTTTAAATATTTAAGTTGTGCATAAGTCCATTTGGTATAATATAATATATCGTATATATACAAGAAATTGAAGAACGTTGTTTTATAGGCCAATATTTACTACAAAAAGGCCTCAAGGCTTTTAAAAGTATTGAAATAGAATAGAACAATCCCTTTTAATATAGATTATTTACAAGGAAAGTAGTTTTTTTTTTAAATTATTCCAGCAGTGTTTTTACATTTCTTTGAACTGAACCATTACAGAGCCTTTTGCATATATTTAAGATAATACTTATTCTTAAGGCACACCTGAACCATTCCATTTTTATAACTCTCTGATATGTAGTTAACAGAGAGCAATGTCAGAAAGCTATGCTAAATTCAATAGTATCACAAGTGCCAAAATTTTACTTAGATTCAATAGAAAAGGCTTTAAAATGTTGGTAATTTAAGTGAAATGTATCGGACAAAACAGATTATGAAGAAAGGAAACACATTTCCCTGATACATCCCACTTTATATACAATTTCTGTGGATTAATATATATACACCAGAGCCGTGTGTTAGCGGCGTGAAAATACACACATCCTATGCCGAGGTTATCTAAAATGGGGCTTATAGTCTATTCGGGAAGCCGTGAGACAAATTGTAAACAAACAGCATTTTAATACAAATAAATTATAGAGTACATTTAGTGCGAACATTTTGTCATTAGACAGGTTATATCAGCCATCTTTTCAATCCATCAACTTGTTGATATGAGAGTGCTGTTTCCAGATAGAATAGAATAGAATAGAATAAATTTTTATTCAATATAGATTATTTACATAATACTTATTGAAAGTCATTTTTTTTTAACTTTGTTTAATTCATGTCATTCCATTGTTGGTTTCGTTGTTTCTTATTTAAGTTCTTGTTGAGTTACGTTTTTGGTTACCTGTCGTGTCGTTTTTGTTAATGTGACGTTTTAGTTTGACCAACATTGTTTTCTTTGTTAATACTTTCACTCAAGCTGGAATGAACAGACTATATGGGCATACCAGAAAATATCTGGAGCCATCTCCAGATATTGGCTGGTCCAGTTAAATAAACATGACCAATGACCGGCAGAGATTCAAAGGTGCGAGCGTGTTTGTGTGGCGCGAATCTACTGGCTATCGTGACGGGAAAGAATCCTTGTAACTTAGGAAATGCCTATGTCTAGTGTTGGACTGAAATATAGAATTCTCTCATATCCTAACTAATATTATAAATGCGAAAGTAACTCTCTCCGTCCATCTGTCTGTTTGTTACCTTTTCACAGTTCAACTGCTGAACTGATCTTGACGAAATTCGGCACAGCGATAGCTTGCATCCTGGAGACGGACATAGAATACTTTATTCCGGAATATCGCGTTAAAAGTACCCGCAACCGACGAGCGTGTGTGAAAACGCTAATGAAAGTAGAAGAAGCTAAAGATGTGTGTCAGGATCGTAGCAAGTGGAAAGATGTGGTCTTTGCCTACCCCTATGGGAAAGAGGCGTGACTGTACGTATGTATGTATGTATCAAAGATATACTCATGGTATTTTAAAAAAGCTAAATCCACGCGAACGCAGTCCGGGCTTCAGCTAGTATGTGTATATATCAAAAAATTTACAGAACCATTACAGTATATATTTTACATGGATAAATAAAACTTACTAACACAGTGTATGTGTACAGGGATTTTTCTCTAAACCATTTTGACATTACATTCTGCAGTAACCATTAAACACTTTATACTTGCGATAAATGAAAGCGGTCAAAAAGTGCTTAACAATGTAAACGCGCAGGCCGAGCGACAGAATTTTGGTGCACACAATGTACAAGTAATAAACCCACTGAGAGTACAGTTCTGGGTCGTTCAGTGTCAGCTAGGTGACATAGAAGTATAAGCCAGCACACAGAAGCACTCCGATAACGAAAAAAACCATGATCAGAACGAAACGGTCTTGCAGCGCGCGCATAATCATTGTATTCATCAGCCGGGATGAACGGTTCAGCTGTTCATCGGTTTCACGGAGCTGGAAGATGAAAATAATTCAATGACCATTAAATATACATACATACATACATACATAAGATCACGACTGTATCCCATAAGGGATAGTCAGAGACTGGGCACTCACTGCAAAAGCAGATGACTGCCACAATCCACGTTTCACCTAAACAATATAATGCACTTGGTGTGATAGGTGGTGAGCCTATCGCCACAATGCGGTGTTGGGTGCACAGTGCAGTTTTATTCCTTACTCGCCTTTTACGAGATCCATTGGATGAGATGGAGTGGTAGTATTCTTTTAACGAGCCGCCACCACACGGCACTAATATCTAAATAATACTTAATTTTTGTTCTGTCATCAATCATTCAAAGTCAAAGTCGAAATTTCTTTATTCAATTCAGGCTTGTTTAAAGCTCTTATGAACATCAAAATCTACACCGGTTCAAAAAATAACCTAGTCAGAGAAGAACCGGTAAGAAACTGGGGTCTTTCTATTTTCAATGCCATATTACATAATGTCATTTATAGATTACAAAAACAATTACATCATAAATTCAGTAGCCAGGGGGTTTGCAAGTGCAGAGTATGAGTCATTTCCACACATCATTGTCCTCTATATAATGATCTATTTTACAATACGCTTTAACTAATAATTAGTCTTCTTGATAAGTTTTTTAAAACCATGTCCGATTTTTGTGTTACACTTTTAGGAATATTATTATAAAACTTTATACATCTACTAAGAAAAGACTTTCTAGTTTTAGCCAACCTAAACAATGGAACCTCTAGCGTAGTCACCTCGACCCATTCTACAGGATACAGTAAATTTTTTGGTAAATAAATTAATGTTTTTCCGTACGTATATAATATTTTCAAAAATAAACAACGACGGAAGTGGAAATATTAGTCTCCCTGAATATTTCTCGTAGCGACACGCGAGGTCCCAAGTTAAAGATTGCCCGAAATGCTTGTTTTTGCAATTTATTTTGTTACAACTGCAATCCTTTATCGAGTCCCAGAAACATAAAACATCACCACAATTGTGAATAATTGATGACGTCCTCCTGGCCGATTTCGACCACAGCGATAACTTCCGAACATTGTCGGGAGGTATTTGTGCAGGAGTTATAATAGTGCCACAAGTGTACGCGTAAATACAGAGGCACTCACTCGTCCCAACCTGAGCCCGATGTAATGCTGATGTGAGATCGGAGGTAGGCTGATGCAGTGTCAGAAACAAGGTGGGCAATCACAACACAATAAGACCCGAAAACTAATTTATTTTAGCATATATAATGGCTCCGACTGGGATTCGAACCGAGGATCCGCGGCGTAGAAGTCTGGTACTCTGACCACTAGGCATTTTGTTAATAATTATGGGGATATGTAGGTATGTCTTACATTGACATAGTGCCACAAGTGTACATGCCAAGACAGGGACACTCGATCGGCCCATTCTTCCCACGCCCGACGTACCCCTAATGCATAAGATCGGAGGTTGACTTGGTGCGCACAACCAGACCCAAAATCCAACAATTTGTTTTTGCACAAATGGCATAAAGTCAGGCACATTGACCACTGGCCTCACAGTCATGCACATATAGAACAATTACAAAGTAAACGGTTAAATTAATTTAGCTACGGGTAGGTGATTCATTAAGGAATTCGTAGTAAGTTCATTCAAGCCGTACCTTGTCCCGAAGCTGGCCCTGCTGCCCACTTCTTTCCTTGCCCCTAATGTCATTATTGCACACTTATATTAATTCATTTGTAAGTATAGGATGGTGGTAGTGGCTTAAGAGAATCTACCACCCCATCTCATCCCGTGGGGTCTTAAAAGTCGACAGAGGGAAAATGAAAACCAGGAGATGGGCAGCAGCATCTTGCTGGAACATCTGAATAAATAAACTGCGGTTGCCAACCCGTCTGCCAAGCGTGGCAACTATGGCAAAATCCCCCCAAAACGAGAGCTACAAACTTTTGTGGCAATCTATGGGGGAGGCCTATGTTCAGCAGTGGACTATTGATAGGCTGAAACGACGAAGTATAGGATGCAGTAAGAACCATTTGGGTTGTGACCTAAGAGCATCAAGATATGCTGGCACCAGTCATATTATGTTAATACTAAAATTTAAAAAAAAACTTTTTTTACCCTTCCTCTAGACCTCTGTATAGTTTCCCTTTGTATGCTCAAGTCCTGCAGCACCGCTGCACCTATTTCCTCCGTCTCCAGAATAACTCTGTAGCCTTCAGTAAGGTTTTTACCAGTTCGCTCCAAACGCTCCGTGTTGTCAAGCAGCTTTTGCCGCTGCTCGTTTACGCTCCAATCATCATATGTCTCTTCTGTATCTATGTTATCTAAAAGTACGATAGTGGATGAAAAAAAAACTCTTTTTATCATTCTACTTTTTCAACGGACTTCAAAAAAGGAGACGCTTTATAATGTATTTTTGACACTGATAAAAACAAGAATTTAAGAAAAAGTATCCTCCTACAGAGTTTCTTTGGCCTGTTTCTTCTCGGTTATCATAACCCCATTACGAAATAGTGGTAGATTGTAAAAAAAAATGACGTTTGACAAACGACATTTATATTTCATATGTTGAAAAATAAAGAATTTTTTAATTTTTTTTGATTTTTTTTATATGAAAGAGTGGCAAATGAGCAGGTGGCTCACTTGATAGTAAGTGATCACCGCTGCCCGTGAACATCTACAATACCAGAGGAATAGCAGAGGCCATGCCAGTCTTTGAGAAAGGAATATGCTCTTTTCTTGAAGGTCCCTAAGTCATATCGGTCTGGAAAAACCGCCGGCGGCAGCACATTTCCTACTAGTATGTATTTTTTTTAATGTTTGTTCACTGACATTAATCGAAAAAAATCTTTCATTATTTGAAAGGAGATACAGTAAGGCTGTCCCATATAATTTTGGTCAAGTTCTGATGATGGTATCCATGAGAAAATCTTATAACTCTTAAATTACTTAAGCATGTTTGGAGATGTTGAGTTGAAGTTGGTTTTTTGATTATTTAATTACATATGATTGATCGATTGGTGGTGGTGTTATACAAGATGTTTAGTTAAGATAATGCAGGAACACGTGCAACCTTTACATGTGAATGGTTTTTTGGCAATGTTACAAAATTGAAATTGCAAAATAATTACAGCTGCTCCATACATTTTGGTGGAGTAGGTATTTTTCTTTACAGTTTGTATTTGACCCTATAGTAAAAGTTACTTGTATTCATTGATGCTTTCATCTTTGGACTAGTTTGCAAATCCTAATGGATTAAATCCTTATTCAAATTTATTTTAAGTTAAGAATTTGAAAAGAAAGAATAAACATACATGTAGCTGAATTACTCAGAACAGAACGATATTCATCTTTAACCCGTTGAAGCTCGGCACGGTATGCTGCAACTCGTGATCCAGCACCTGCGCCACGGTACTCCAGTTCCAATTGCTCCAACTTTAACCATAAAAGTAAATTGTTATGATATCTTATTTGACACTAACAAAAAGACATGATAAAAAAAATAAAAAATTACCAAGTCATTTGCTTCCTCAAAGTTGGCTTGTATTTCTCTTGATAACTGCTCACGATTCTCTAAAAATATCATTAACTGCTTTAATTTATCATATTAAAAAAATAGATACAACATACAGAAGTCACGTATTTTACATCAATAATGAAGATGCTTACTAAAAACATCATTTCTCTGTGAGATGATTGACTGGTTATAGGATTCCTATGCAGGAATCCGTCTAGCTAGGTACCACGCCAGGACCAGGTATTCTGCGTGAAGCAGTAGTGTACAAATATTACTGTTTCGGTTTGAAGGGTACTGCGAGCTTGTGTAATTACTGGGCATATGGGACTTAAGAACTGAAGTCTCCGGGTGACGGGCGCAGTGTGGTGTTAAAGAATGAATGTGTTAATCACAGAAAATACTTATTGTGTGGTTAGCTTATTTTACGCAGAGTCACAGCTAGTCTTCATATATTAGCACACATCACTATTTCTCACAACAATAAGCACAATAGAACTTAAAACAAACAATTGTCAGTAGTTCCTAAAAATGTATAAAAGTGTATAACGAAAGGCTTACCTTCGTTCCCAACTTTGAGCCGACCAATTTTAGCTGTAACATCAGCTGTTAATACAGAATATTGCTGCTCATATGATTGTATTAAGGTAGCCATATTGTTAATAATCCTTAAAGTTTCAAAAAGACATTCTAATAATGTCGACAGTAACAATATTTATCTAAGACGTAATTACAAACAGCGTCTTGACCTATGTGGTTGATTAAATTAAAACTGTTTAAATTAATATTGATAAATTTATCTTGACAGTTATGACAATTTTGTCAAAATTGAACACTACAGATAACGAGAAGATAGCAAACTAGTGACCACAGAATATCATACTCTTTAACGACAGGAGAATGACATCTTCAAACTTCAGAAATGCTTAATATCCCTACAGTGTATGCCATCAGTAACTTTCGATAGCGTGGAACATTTAGACAAGATCCAGACCTTTCGATTCCTATAACTTTTCAATCGCCAAAAAAATTTCAACTGTCGAATAAATTTGACAATTTTTTTTACAAACGTCAAATTTTGCAATTAAAAATTTCATTTCGGTAAAGAAAATTTTATTTTTATATAGAAAGTTTTTAATCATTCATTACTGGACTCAGAATATCACTGTCATCATGTTACTTATAATTTTATGTCAAACATTTCCATAGTACTTTCGTTAACATACGCTAATCACATAAAAGTGCAGAATATTAGTACCGCTTGCGGTAATTGAACTAAAAAACCGAGATAACAATGAAACTGGGGTTTAATGTCATGATCAAAATATATGATTAAAATAATAGAAAGTATATCTTGATTCTTACTTTGGCCCACTTTGGGCCAATTATATAAAACTGAAAATGTCATCCCGTTACATACATACATACTCACAGTTGAGAGTCGCTACGAGAATTATTCAAGGATACTAATATTTTGACACTTCCGTCGTTTAAATTTATGATAGTTTAATGTACGTACGTGTGTATTATTTAATAAAGGTGAAGGATACAGATCCTGTAGAATAGGCCGAGGCGACACGCTAGAGGTTCCTGTGTTTAGGTTGGCCAAAACTAGAAAATCGGGTTTTAGTAGATCCATAAATTTTTATAACAAAATTCCTAAAAGTGTGACTCATAAAACTTACATAGAATTAATCAAATCGACTGGGATTTATTAAGACGGTGTGGAAGTACACACCGTTTGAATGGAGTAAGCTCGTCACCTTGCGATAGCTTTCTAACATTGCAAGCTGGAGTTTGATGCGGTTTGGGTAGAGATCGCGTTATAAGGCATCTTGTTTGATAAGGCCGATGAGACTTCCAACCATTTATCTTTCACCTAAATAATGATAGGTGGTAAACGTTTTGACGGGGAGGCAGAGGGGTGCTGCGAAGCGGGGGCTTGCTGTGAGGCGACGGATGTTTGCCTTGAGGCGGCGAGTGTTTGTCGTTAGCCGGCAGGTGATTGCCGCGAAGCGGCGGGTGTATGCTATGAGGCGGCGGAGCTTTGCCGTGAAGCGGCGGGGCTTTGCTTTGAGACAGCAGGACTCGGGGTGGAGGTTTTGGCTGCATTCGTGACAGTATCGGGTACTGAAGAAGATTTACATTGACTACAATTCTAAAAATTAAATTAAATATTAATAGCTATAATATAGGGTCCTTCGTAATGTCCTATACTTTTAGCAGGCTGGGCTTAGGGATACCCCAAAAATATAATGAGCGTCGTAGCGTGATACCGGTAGGAGATAAGTCGACAAAAAGAATTTACTTAAAGCTCGTACGTGACTACCCTGTTATACAGCTGATCGAGGCAATGAACTCATAAATTTAATTGGGCGTTTTTCCATTGAGCTGCCATCGAAAAAAATCGCAAGTACTAGGATAACATGAAGCCTAAGGAAAGTTGATAAGAATTTCTATGTTGGCGATTCAATAAATAAATAAAAAATAAAATAAGTTTCGTCCTAATTCACCCAAAAGATTGCAATTAGTTTTTATTGTAATTAATTTAAGTGAAATGTAATTAAAAGAAATTGCAAATATTCATGAAGGAAATTATACTTTGCCTGTCATAATACAGCTTCTATAATAATTACGCAATCCTATGAAACAAAATTTAGTAAAGAAAAACTTTTTGAATCCTTTTTCCACAAAGTTTTTGAGGGTGTAAAATTATCGTTGTTGAAGACTTGTTTTCTAAGCGACATTTTAGGAATTCACGACGAACTGTAACTCAAGTCTGTATTACTATTTTCTAAAGTACTGCTATTTTAAAAAAATTCATTTATTTTAAGCATTTTACTTCATAGAAATTTTGCTTTGAAAGCCATTGCCGGTTTTGTCCTTATTCACCTTTGCATTTCACCCCGTTTAATGGTACTCGTTCTATCTTCCATATTTTTATTCTGTATTCAACGACTAATATCATGCAACAGGTAATAAAACAAAGTTTTTTTTTTGTGAATTAAAACAGAGGAGACTGTTAGTGTTATTAGATTGTGTTTATTTGTTATTACTTTTCAGTTAAGCGAATTTAATTATTATTGAGAAAATCTCTGTTAAAATGATTTCTAGTTACAGTTTACCTTAAAATATAATATGAGAGAAGTATTTAGCTTGCTTTCCGGACAAAATGATGTACTGGTAAGAAAAAGTAAGTTTTCCTAAATTATTACATATTGTTGAAATATGATCTTATTTCCATTTTTAAAACATTGCCTGAAAGAACAACTGCACTAAATGATACGGCTTTTATTAATTGCCGTCAAAAGCACTATGAGTAAGGACATGCATAGTTGATTAGTGAATGCCTCTATACTGGTATTTGAAATTTAAATACCATGAGATCATATAGTGATACGATACTGTATATAGTACTATATATACACTTATTTCTTAAACATAAAATTGTAAAGTGGTTTTTCTGCATCTGTAATGTAAGATTATTCAAAATGTAATTATACATGAACATAATAATAATTTATTTGTCCTTTTATAAAAAGCCGTGTTGTGGCGGCCTAAGATAATCTACAATCTCATACCGTAGGTGTCGAAAAAGTCGACAGAGGGAAAATGAAAACCAGGAGCAAATGAAAACCATGGCAGCTGCATTTTCCTGGATCATCTAAATAAATAAACTGCGGTTGCCTACCCGCCTACCAAGTGTGGCAACAATGGCAAAATCCATCCAAAATCAGAGCTACAAGCTTGTAGGTATCTATGGGGAAGGTCTATGTTCAGCAGTGAACTAGTGATAGGCTAAAATGATGATGATGAGATTAAAACAGACCTCCACACTGGGCAAAGGGAGTACTCATGTGGGAGTAATTTATTCAATTACCTATTACAATTTCCATTTTTGGCTGTTACTATAACTAGAATAATATACAAAAGAGACTAAAATAACTAAATTACTTATAAGAAAACAAATGCAATAAATTTTTTTTTTGTGAATAAAGGGTTAAAGAGGTAAATATTGTGTGTGTAAGAGAGAGAGTATATGTGGGTGTGTGTGTTTGATGGCTAGTGATGTACATATATTTATATATGTCTTAGGTTTGTATTATAGACCCAGACCTTGTCTTATAATAAGTAGCAATGTGATTGGTAGAGTTGTCAAGTGATCCTAAAAATAAAATAATAAAACATTTAAATTATTTTACCATACAAAATATGTTGCCAAATAAATAACTAAAATATAGTTATAAATAACTTAAATCATTTGTTTATGTTACAGTTTCATAATTTAGTTTAACTAGATCTCTATTATAATTTAACTAGTATTCACTACTTATTAACAGTGACCATCATAATTTTTAGTAATCGGGTTTGCCAATAAAGCTGGCCCACCAACCTGTCTGCCTTCAGACTGAAATTTTTACCCCATTCATATTATGTAATATTTATAAGACAGTGTTAGGGCATAATTTCACATACTTTGTCTGCTGCAGTTAATTGAACAAAAATGATTAACAATAATTTCAATGCTTATCTATTTCAGTACAATGTCCCGCAATTGTGATGAAGATTCTGGGCGCAGTTCCTGTTCAGCTGCTTCCATAACCTTTAGCCCTATTATGGACTGCCATAATTATAAATCGGAAGAGCAACTAGAGCATAAAGAATTGATTCAAATAAGAAATCAAGATACAGCCTCTATCAACAACTTAAAAGTGAGCACTCGACCAAGAAGCTATGTTGAACTTATTAGCTCACCTGACGAAAGAGATCCATTTCCTAGCTACAGGGTGTCGAACAATCACAGAACAGCTATATTCAATTTGTTTGATACACCCAGGTTAGGAGGACTTAGTAATGCCCACTCTACTTATGATATTGCCACCAGCACTCAGATAGAACAATGTGATATACAGAATAATGCAGTATCTATGTCTGCTGTCAACACTGATGGTGGGAAGTTTAATAAAGTGAAACAAACAACACAAAACTCAAATTTCAAGAGGGGAAAACCCGTTCAAAGAGCTGCTTCAAGGCTTTATAAGGCTGATGCTGGCTTCAAAGGTAAAGAAGGCTGCATAGGGCCTGAATTTATAGTCCGGGCCTCCCAACCTATTAAGATGATTGATCTGACACTAAGTGCAGCTTGTGACAAAAGGATTATAACTGTTGTATTGTTGAATGGTCAAAGAGTTGAGGTTCAATGCGATCCTAGCTCAATAACAGCAGGTCAGTTGTTTGAAGCCATAGTACACAGCGAGAAATATGAACACAACTTTATGCTTGGCATAGCTGCACTGATTGGAGGTGACTTTGTTTTCCTCCCTGAGGATTATAAAATTAAGAAAATTACTCCAGAGAACTGGTATAAAACAAATAAGAAAAATAAAGGCTTGGATGATGATGCCTCTTTAACAGTATTCTTAAGGATAAAGTTCTTCCTACCTAAAAATATAGCCAGTAATATTCAAGGTGGTGACGGGAGGTACAGAGTCTATCTTCAGTTGAGACGAGCAACTGTAGAAGGTCAAATGACTTCAACAATACAAAATCTCGTTTTATTAGCTGGGTATGCTTTGCATATTGAATTTGGAGAGTTCTCTTATAGAGAACATGGCACTGCCGATTATTTTCTTTTAGAACATTATTTACCTGAGACTTTAATAACTGATGATATGGCAGATGTTAAATTAAGAATGAAGCGAGCTCACGAATCTAGAAGAGGCTTAGATAGGGATAAAGCCATTATAAACTATATAACAATGGCACAAACATTTAGAGATTATGGTGCTCATTTTTATTCAGCTATCTGGGCAACAAGAGACGGATTTTGTAGGGATGTCTGGCTGTCAATAGGTCCAAAGGGCATAACACTCTATTCAAGAAATAATCAAATTTCTGATGCATCTGGCATTGTCGCTAACAGAATAGTATTACAGAGCCTACCTTGGCATCACATACACACATTCTACTTCAGCAAGAAGAGTTTGTACATCATGCCTAATTCATATTCTGGTTTATCAAAAATTGGAATAAAATATAAGCTGAAAATGACTGACAATAAATGTTACTTCACATTTTGGTTGGCATCTTTACACCATAGATTATATCTAAAATTATATGCAAAGGAGGATTTTATTACTTACTTATCCGCTGAAATTGGGTCATCCTTAGGTAATAGTCCCAGAAAAATGGACTGCAGTAATTACCAAGATAGTTACAATTTAGCAGTAAGGAACCCAGTACGAGTGCGAAGACCTGCTAGGAGAAGATTTAGAGTAGATATTTTTGGTGATAGAAAAATTCAAAATAAGGAGAATGAAAAACCTGACACAGAAGAATTGTTAAGACAAATCTTGTCTCCACAGCATAATGAAAGTTTACTAAACTCTTCTAGTATAGGTCATGGCAGTTCTTCGAATGAGGGTTTGTCATCTTCAGAAAGTTGTAGTTTACCTAGAAGACATGGTGTTAAAATGGGTACACGTGTTTTTGCTGGCTTGAAAACTGTACGGGACTGTAATAATCTAAGGTCACCTGGGCACAAAAATTCTAATGATTGTCTTAGATCAGATGCAACCATGCACAGTGATTCAGATGATCTTAGTTCAGAACAGAAACAATGCAATGTTAACAGCATGAAGTTATTACCAGAAAGACAATACAGCCAAAATGTCTCCATGGCTCCTACTGCATATGTTTTAGAATCACCAAAAGTTTACTCTGATGTATTCAACTATAAAGAAACAAATGAGTCTTGCCTCAATACATCATTGTTTGAGAAATTAGAAAATATGGAATATATTCAAGGAGAAAGAGTATTTGTAACTGCAGTTTTAGAGAGAGATAAAACGAAAGCATTAGGTTTACAAGTTGCAGAAGGATCTGATGGAAATGTTTATATAAAATCGATAACAACGGGAAGTCCTGCTGAATTGTGTAAGAAACTCTTACCTGGAGACCAAATAATATCAGTAAATGGTCAAACCTTATTGAATTTAAAATATGACAAAGCATTAGTAATGTTGCAATCTGCACCTCAAACAGTTGAATTGATTGTCTTGCAAAATGTGAATAACCATTCAAATTTAGATTGTAAGCCATGTGTTGATTCAAATACAGAAGATAATAGTAACAAAATAAATTTAAAAAGTGTAGCTAGCAATCTAGATGTTGATTTAGCTGATGATGAGCTACTGAATGAAGAAGCTTTAAAAACTATTTATGCACTAATAAAACTAACAAAAGAAAAAGTAATAAGTAGAATGAAAGATAAAAACACTGTACAGAATACTCCAAATAGAAGTACTTTACAGAAATGCTACTCAGAAAATAGAGTTTATGAAGAATCAGATATAGGCAACTATTCTTCTCAAGAAAATACTCCACAAAAAAAGGACTCGCGGAAGTTTAATACATGGCGCGGTCAGTTGCCTAATGGTAGGCCAAAACGAAGGCCCCTCAGCTTGAGTATACCAAATAACATGGATTTACCAGGTGATTATCTTGACCATAGTACTACTGAAATTTTAATGAAGCAATCTTCCCTTAAATCTATTCAGTCATCATTAAACAGCTTGGACAAATCCGTGAAAAGCGCGTCCGCTAAGAACGTTGCTTTGCCTAGAAATTATGGACTGAGCCGTAGATGGTTGGGACCAGTCAGATACCCAGTGACTCCTTGTAAAAATGGCAATACCGAGAGTGCAATCATCGATGACAATGTTGTGAGGAGACATTTTGTTTATGGTGCTGGTGATTCAGATGAAGATCAGATATTTTTATAAATTGTTATGTATACATGTTATTTACCGTAGATTAAAATACTTTATTTGTAAGACAAAAATATTACATGACTATATTAACATTGACAAGGTATTTTTAATTTCACATTAATTCGAAAATATCTATATTGAACCGACTTCAAAAAAGTAGGCGGTTATATTAGGTTGGGGAAAAAGTTTTTTAGTTTTATATGAAAATTCAAGACATTTTTTGTCAAAGTGTATTTACATTTAATTACAGTATATATGTGCTATTTTGTTACTTATTAAAGATTTCTGAAGAGACCGAAACAGGTGGAAATCTGATGGTGCAAAGTCAGGGCTATATGGCGGATGCATTAACACCTTCCAGCCAAACTTTTAATTTTGCTGAGTGGCTAAAGATGTTTGTGGTCTAGCATCGTCGTGATGAAAGACCACACTCTTTCTATTGATCAATTCCGGCCGTTTTCTCTCAACTTTTTGCTCTATTCTCATCAATTGTTGGAAGTAGTGACCCTAAAAATCCCGCCATACCCACAGCATCACCGTATCGCGATTTAAACCGGGTTTTGGCACAGTCTGTGCAGCCTGACTGACCTTTAACCACGACTTTTTCATCACCAGTTATCAATCTCTTCCAAAACGGTTTAGAATAGAATAGAATAAATTTTTATTCAATATAGATTATTTACCTATTACTTATTGAAAGTTATTTTTTATCTTTTTTTAAACTACACGGGTTCACAAAAATGCCTCTGTCCTGGGAAGAACCAGTAAGAAACCCAGCGGGATTTTTTTTAGTCATTTTTAAAATAATGTACAATAACAGCAGTATTATAAAGATGTAGAAATGGCTTGGCGGCGATCACCTCATTCCCAGGGGTTATCATCATCTATGTATTCTTTAATATTATAATAACCCTTTTTATGAAGTCTTTGTTTAAAATAAAATTTAAACTTTTTTATTGAAAGACTTAGCACTTTCTGGGATTTTGTTGTAAAAACGTATTGCCCCATAAAAGAGTTAAGTTAGTTTTCACTCTGTGAAGTCGGGTAACTGGCATAATCGGTTTCATTACGTCTCAGTAAAGAATCGCAAATGAATACACGGCTCATTAGGTTTCTTTCAGCGAGCTCGTGCTCTCGCTCGTGAGGCAATTTTTAAAAAATGGCGTCCATTTTATCCGTAACAGGGCGACCAGAGCGATGTCGATGTTGAAGATGCACTATTTTTAACATCAAAATTCCCGTATTGAAAACGCTTAAACAAACTTTGTGCTACTCTTACTGACACTGCGTTAGCAGTATAAACGTCACAAATTTGCAACAAATTTGTTTCGCGGCTTGCGTTGCATTTTTTCCTTTTTTGTAATATATTTTTAAAATGCATCGAATTTCTTCATTAGATTCACTCATTGTGACTCAAAGAATACAAATAAAAAATAGTAAGAAACAAAAGTTTAATAATTTGTTTCTTCTTTTGAAATGTAACCTTTTTAATGACATTAAAACCAGCTAGATACAAATAGTACAGCCAAAGAGATTTTATTGCAAGTTTATATATACTATAAGTGAAAAGACTTTCCCCGACCTATTATATATTATATACTTACCTATAATTTTTTTATCTACTTTGACCGGTATTTTCGTATTTAATAGACCCTAGCGCTTAAGCCTATTTAATATAGAATGTAAATGTATAGCCGATAGGTGTCCTGCAGAGTAGAATCGCACCTACCTCTTTCCTGCCGAGGTATCGTAGGATGCGACTGAGGTATTGTACGGATAGCCTTCATTCGTGCAGAACACCTTTATACATTGCTGTCACTATACAGCTCGAGGGAACGCAATGGTGAGGTAAGATTTTTTGAGTCATACCAAATTGGTGGCGACGTGGTTCGCCACCCGTCATCTCTCGTTTCCCGAGGAGGCGAAAGAGGACTACGTGTGTGGCCTCTCTCTAACCCTTATATGGTAAAAAGGCGTGACTGCATATATGTACATACATACATAAATAAAATCACGACTGTATCCCATACGGGTAGTCAGAGACACAGACGCAAGTTGCTCTCCATTTCTTGTGACTATCCCGTTATTCCGACACTACTTCTGAGCGTACGTAGTATCTTCTTAGTAGTCTCCGAGTGATCCGAACCTTCTCATATCACACAGGCTTTCTATCGTATATGGGAATGTAAACACAAAAGAGTTTGTGTTCCGCGGACATTAAGATTTCCAGTAGCAGCGGAAGAATCACTAAAGATTCACCATTGGCCAGGAAAACATCATCAGAGCAATAATTACAGAGTTAAAAAAATATCGATGGCTGATGCTCGAGATTTTGGGGAAAATCCGTCCTGCATCAAGTTTTTCTAGAATGAAATAATTTTTTTAAAGGCAGAGAAGTTCTAAACAAGTAAACGCGAATTTTATCACTAAAATATTTTTAAGGGCTAATCCAGTATATTATTATAATCAGGAATGATAAACGTTTTTAAAAATATTTTAATGGTTGTAAACCGTCCCAAGCGTACTAACCAAATAAAAACGTCAGTATTTGTTTCAGTTACTTATGGTTATTACCTAAAAGCTTATGTATATTATTTTGAAAAGGTTAGAATTAGCACGATGCCATTTAAAGGTAAGTTCAACCAATGTAGTAGAACTATTCTTTTCAACAGACATGTGTTGAAATATGGGTTGTCCAAGGAACCTACATTTATTTACATTCACGTAGCTCAATTCGTGTATCAAGTTTAGCTTCTTTGAACAAGACTAAGTTTTAGGTAAAGGTATTGCAGGTAGTTTTTAAATTATTGCGCTTTTATTCCTAAAGTAGGCGCTACTCTGCCTGCATATTTTTACATATTTATTTACCGCGGTGTTACATATTCCCTAGATGTTCGTGGGAGCGCAATGGGGAGTAAGCATTTTTTGACTCTTACCAAAATGGCGGCGACGTGGTTCGCCACCTGTCTCGTCGTTACACGTCTCGTTACTCGCGAAGGCGTAAAGTCGTCTATGTGAGTGACCTCTGCCTACCCCTTACATGGGAAAAAAGGGTGACTGTATGTATGTAAAAATATGTAAACACAAAATAGTCAACCTTGAAAATCCGTCCAATCGTTAAACGATTGAGCCCCTTCAATATCGTCGGTGCGCTTGCCAAAACCCGTACGTGGATTTTATCAACTTTTCAGGAAGTGGAAAAAAACGGTTTTATCTTATACTGTGATAAGAATAATTTCTTACACTACTAATACTAAAAATATAGCATCTCTATATATGTTTATATAAAACTACTTTTTACGGATTTTAACACGTTTAATTTAAAACTATTTTTATATATGAATGAGAATCTCTATATATATATATGAAAGATACTCATGAAAAGTTAATTAAAATCCACATACGGGTTTTGACAAGCGCAATATAATCATGTAGGAATTGCCCCATTGCAGATATTGTATGTATATTGCATTTATCCGTATACGGAATTGCCCCACAGACTGATTTGGTCACATTAACCTTACTTGGTATTGCTCTATCGGATCAAAAACATATATTGTGCGCTCTATCCTTTCACTTTCAGCTATAGGCACACTATAAAGACATACATTCCTCTCTGGTGTGGATATAGGGTTCAACCTTACAAGAATTTAGCAATTTAGTACCGGTACAGTTTTATCAATAACCAGTCATTTACGTACAAAAAAATAATGTTTATACGTTTTTAGCAGTATATAACTAGGTAAACCAATGGTAACTTGAATCTATGGTTACCTACTTCTTATTTCGAAACTCTTGCTGAAGTTTATATAACAGAGATTTAGAAAAGGGGCGTCATTATTCACATTATTTGCACTTGAAAATAATTGAATATGTATCTTTGAATTTCTTCAAATGTTTTGCAACATTGAATACTTACATATATTTTATTTAGGTTTTGTAAAGTGTTATATAAGTCCAAGAGTCAACAGTTTGACGGATTACGTAACATCCATCAAGAACAATAAAAGTTTGCATCAGACTGAAGTTGGAAATGATAAAATTATTTAGTTACTATATGTTCTGGAAATTATTACTGCAGTAAAATTATTTTGTTTTGAAGTATTAGAGATGTTTTAATTTTTTTGTACAAATATTAATGTTTTAGGTATATAAGTACTTACCTGCATTATTATCTTTATCAATCAAATAAATTTGTTATGTCATGTATGTCAAATAAATTTAAGTTTTGCAAATGAAATTCTATTTGTTGATTTTCTACTTTATATACTTGTAGTTTAACAGCCTTTTTTGATTTTCACTTGAATTTTTAACTTAAATAGTTTTAATATTCTTTTTATCTATAATATCTCAAGTTATTGAAGTAGGGTCTGTTTCTAATAATGTTAGTTATTGAATATGTGGATAATAAGTGAGCTGCAACATTCTTACTTCCTTTGTGCAGCAAAAATTACCTTTAATAATATCATATGTTGTAGCTGTTTATTGTCTCTAATAAATAAAATAAAACAAAAACATTATTTTTCATTTATTAAAAAATAACACCTTGCTCTAAACCAAGCAAACATTTATAACTAAATAAATCTAAGACAGCTGTCTCTACATTTCTAACACAATCAGACTCAGTAATAATAACAAAAAATATTCATTCACTGCACATTTGTATTAATCATTAACCATACCATTGCAATACCCTTAACAGGTGATGTAACTAAATAGTTCTTTTTACAATATTTAAATGCATTAAGTAGTCCATGAGAGCGGCTTACATCATTCCACCCATTCCACCCATACCGCCCATGCCACCCATGCCTCCCATACCAGCCATAGGATTAGGTTCCTTTTCCTGTGGCATGTCACAGATCACAACTTCAGCCGTTGTGAGGAGAGATGCAACGCCACTAGCATCTGTAAGCGCTGTCCTAACTACTTTTGTGGGATCAATAATGCCCTTCTCAATCATATTAACATATTCATTGTTGAGAGCATCATAACCAAATTCTGGGCCCAAGTCCTCAACCTTAGCAACAACAACAGATCCATCAATTCCAGCGTTTCGTGCAATAGTCATGCAAGGCATTTTTAGAGCCTTTTTGATTATTTCAACACCAGTAATTTGGTCGCTGTTTGCAGTTTCGAGCTTTTCAAGAATGGGTATGCATCTAAGCAGAGCAGAACCACCACCAGGAACAATGCCTTCTTCCACTGCGGCACGTGTGGCATTAAGAGCATCATTTACACGGTCCTTCTTCTCATTTACCTCAACTTCGCTAGACCCACCTACACGTAAGACAGCAACACCGGAAGCCAGCCTAGCAAGACGCTCCTGAAGTTTTTCCTTCTCATATTCTGAAGTGGTCTCCTGAATTTGGTCACGAATTTGTTCCGCTCTCCTGTCAATGTCATCTTTCTTTCCTTTACCTTTTAGTAGCAATGTGTCATCTTTAGTGATAATAACTTCACCTACTTGGCCCAAATCTGAGGGCTGCACATCTTCTAGCTTTATAAGGTTTGCATCATCACCAAAAACAACCCCACCAGTAGCAATGGCCATATCACTGAGTGTTGATTTACGGTTATCACCGAATCCAGGTGCTTTGACCGCAGCAACTTGAAGACCAATCTTCAGCCTGTTTACCACTAAAGTTGACAATGCTTCCCCATCCACATCTTCTGCAACAATCACTAGTGGCTTTCTTTGCTGATTGGCCAGCTCCAACGCAGGGATTATTGTTTGTACATTGCTAATTTTTTTCTCTGAGAATAAAATCAAGGCATCCTGGAATTCGACTTTGGCTCCTTTAGAGGAGTTTATGAAATATGGTGAAATGTAACCTCTATCAAATTTCATACCTTCAATAACTTCCAGTTCATCATGAAGTGTCTTGCCATCCTTTACCGTAATGACACCATCGCGACCCACTTTCTTCATTGCTTCGGCAATAAGCTGTCCGATAGCTGTGTCGCCGTTAGCAGAGATGGTGGCCACCTGTGCAATCTCCTCAGGCGTAGTAACCGGTTTTGACATACTCTTTAAGTTATCTTTTACAGCCTCAACTGCCATCATAACGCCCCGTCTTATTTCTATTGGATTGGCGCCCTTGGAAATTTTCTCGAAGCCTTCCTTAGCAATAGCTCGAGCAAGAACTGTTGCTGTCGTTGTACCATCACCTGCCTCTTCGTTTGTATTATTCGCCACATTTTGAACTAATTTTGCTCCAATATTCTGGAACTTATCTTTTAGTTCAATACCCTTTGCGACTGTGACACCATCTTTGGTGATTTTAGGTGATCCCCAAGACTGTTCTAAAATAACATTCCTACCTTTAGGACCCATCGTCACGGCAACAGCATCGGCTAGTATATCGACTCCCTGAAGCATAAGAGCTCTTACATCAGCTCCAAACCGCACATCTTTGGCATAGAATCTTGAAATTTGGTGGTTTTTGTGCAATGCGATTGTTTGACGAGTAAAACGAGGCAAGCGAAGCATTTTGTTAAAATATTTGGAATGATTTTCAGGAACACGAAAAGATACGAAGTTTTATTTCTAGAAGTTTCTTCAAAGAGATCGTACTTGAACAATGTGATTTCCCTTTGCGGCGCCGGTTATAGGTTATATTAGAACCTCCGTATAGATTATATAATAGCTTTTTAGGTTATGAGACTTAGCTTTTAACACATTCGGTGCTATAGATATAATGCTACTTATTACTAAAATTTTAATTAATAAGGTTAAAATAAAAATGATTAAATAAATTCAATCAATAAAAGTTCAGGGTAGTAGAAATAATTTACGTCCACAAATTTCAGTGATGTTACAATTAAACAAAGATTTGGTTAATACCACAGTTTTTTGAAATCGTCTTTTTTTTATTGTATAAAGTGACGAAACGAGCAAAACGTTCACCTGATGGTAAAATTGTAAAATTCCTATTGTCCGCCCGCAACAAATGCTGTGTCACCCAGAACATTTCTGTGTGTCCATACTGCGCCCGTCACCCTGAGACATCAGTTCTTAAGTCTCAAATGCCCAGTGATTACGCTAGCTCACAGTGCCCTTCAAACCGAAACACAGTAATGCTTGCACACTACTGCTTCACGGCAGAATAACTGGCCCTAGGGTGGTACCTACCTAGACGAATTCCTGCATAGGAATCCTACCACCGTCTTAGGGATAATGGGTAAAATTTGTGTAGAACTAAGTGATATAAAAATTTTATTACGAAAAAGTTATTAGTTACTACGTTGGTACAATTATATGAACTAAGTATCGAAACCACCGAAGAACGAAGATATGTATATGAAACATACAAAATAATCGCGCAAAATTGAAATCTGTCTATCTGACTAAAATTAGCTCTTCTGTTAATTGGACCAACACCAAGAAATGAACGAAGCAGCAAAAAACAGCAACAGAACTGGTTAATAAGTCTCTGGTTATAAACATAGGCCGTATGGTGGCGACTTAAGAGAATCTACGACCGTATCTCAACCAGTGGGTGTCGTAAAAGTCGACAGAGGAGAAGCTAAAAGCAGAGGATGGCCAGCAGCGTGGAAGTAGTAGCAGTTAATATAGTAGTAGTGTAGTAGTGTTGCACTTTTTTATTTTGTAAATAAATGTACTTTTAATGCAATCGTTAATAACAAGTAATAACATGTCTTCATTATAAAACGAATGTTGTACACGCCTATAATTGGCATTCATGTATGAATATGTCTAAATTATATTTGTTGCTTTAAAACAATGTTTTGGTTATAATGCTGTTGGTAATGCTAATAAATAAATAAAAATATCTGAATAAATAAACTGCGGTTGCCAACTCGCCTGCCAAGCGTGGCAATTAAGGCAAAATCTCCCTAAAATAAGAGCTACAAACTTTTGTAGCAATCTATGGGGGAGGCCTTTGTCCAGCTCTGGACTAATAGTAGGCTGAAGTGATGCTGATGAATAATTATAAGTCAAAAATGGTTAAAACAAAAAATATTTTAAGTCGCTTATCTAAACTTATTTTAGTGCAGCTGTTCCTCAAATAATTTAACAGCTTTAGTCTGCTAAATATGTTCCACCGGGACGTTCGATTTGGAGCGTTCCCGAATGCTCCAAAATGACCCAAGAATAGCGTAGCTTCGGATAAATGTTTTTTTTTATATAGAAGAGGAGTTAAACAAATAACGGGCTACTTGATCACAAGTGATCGCCACCGCCCATGAAAATCCGCATCACTTTTCCGATTACTAGAGGAATCGCTCTTATCTTGAATGTAGTGGAGTAGCTATCCTAAATATAAATATAAACTATTCAGGTAAATATAAACTATTCAGGCTGGTGACGGGAAACAGCATCTCAGGGGTGAAAAATGGTACTGCACTACCCATCTGCTTGCCAAGCGTAAATATTATGACAAATCCTCCTAATCATTGAAGAGGACTAAGTCCAGCGGTGGACTTTTTACAGGCTGATGATGATGATGATGATGATCATACCTCAGTATGAAAATTTAGAACAGGCAGAAAACTTTTAGTAAAAGTAATATTTCCGTATGTATTAAAAAGTAGAGCCCAGGCACCTTCAGCAAATTGCCAAAAGAGACTATGTTACCAGTTGGAATCCCAATGATGTGACGACGGCATAGTTTTCATAATAATATAAATAAACTTTTGATGGTTAACAGTATTTTCTCCTGAAAAATCCTAATGTGAACGTAATTTAAGTACATTAAATCTGTATCGTAAACACTTTGAGGTATTTTCAACGAGAAGATGTAACGTAGTTTCCCGAATGGTGCCTAGCCATAGTAGGATTCGTCGATTGGCCTCTTGGCCGCAGTATGACTTACCTAGTTGGAGAATTTCTAATAGCCCTTCCTAACAACAACCGGCATATGTACGGTATGGACGTTAAACATGATCTTCTTGTACTTCTGATTATTGATATCTTGTGTGTTAATGATTAATAAATAATTTCAAATTATAGATAGTTTAATTCATAACAACACCTAAATCATACATTTTCCTGCTAAGAAACTAAACGTGCGTGTTCTACGTTTGAGCTAGCACTATTTTTCAGCTTCCTGTAGCTCGAGCACAAAATATGTAATTTTCCTAATAGTAAAGATTAAAAGTTTGGTAAGACAGAGGGCGGGCTGGGACGGCAACGCGATGACGGGACGGCGACGCAATGCAGATTTCGCACTGGCGGTGTGGCGGTCGCGTCAGCGTCCCACCTCTCTCAGTCTCGTCGCACTCAGCATGATTTCTCGAGCATTTTTTTCCTATTGATTACCAAATCGTCGATTTTAGACCAGCATTTTTGTATTGCAGGTGGTCATACAAAAAGGCCTCAAACAATTCAATAAGCTTTTCCACTTTTTCATTGCCTATTTTTGTAATTTAATACAAATCTAGCGTCCTGTCGGGCGCGACGTGCTCCCGTCTTGCTGTATGTTAAGACTACTACAATGAATACTCATAGAACACAACGCTTCGCACTCGCGCCACGCTCGCACTCGGACCCGCTACGCTCATGTTGTATTCCCGCTGGGAGGGGCGTTAACGTGACGCGCCCGCTAGCCGCGCGCCGCAAGCGACGATGCGGTGTGACATCTTCTACATAAATTAATACATTACAATTGCTTACATGGGGCCAGATTCGCGTTGCTGTCCTGCCCGATCCGCTGTCTGACCAAACCATAAGTTATCATGTCGTATATAAGAAAACGTGACCATCTTTTCCGTGAGAATATTTGGAACTAAATTTTGAAGTACGAATCAAATGCACGTACGTTAAGTAAAAAGTCAAGCCGCTATGACGTTGTTCCTAAGTTTTCCTAAATTCTACAATATTATACTTATTTGACGTTTGGTTTCAAAAATTCACAAAACCTCGAGTTTAGAAAATATCGAGAAAATTCTTATCCACTCAAGCGTTCGAGTCTGACAGCTGTTATTGCATCTTACATCTGCCCGCCTGTATTGTAGTATTTCACTGAGGTTTTTGAAATGACGAAACTTAAGTTAAAGTATCGTATGAGACACTCGATAGTTTGACTTCACTTCAGATTTATAAAGTACTAAAAACTACTGTATATATGGCATACAGTAGTTAAAAAAGTTCCAAAAAAGCTATTAGCTTTGTTATAACAGCTTAACTGTTGTGGTTAATAGTTATTATAACTTTGTTTACAAGATTAATAGTCTGGGAAGATGCCACAGATATGTTATAGGGACAGAATTGACATTGACTGAAACTATAGAATTATAAAGTACTCTGTGACAGAAACGATATGCATCCATATACAAAAACGTATTGAAAACTAAAAGTTATTTTATTCTTCCTTTAACTCCGAACACGTTAACATTTTGTTTTAGTACTGAACTAAACATGTGGTGATTTTTTGCTTAATACGTAGATACGCCTTTAATTTCTTACTTAATAATTGTCCGTGAATGTTTGTAAAGGGGCCAGTTTACTAAATAATTTTCAATTATTTATAAATATTACATAATGGATAATACTGGGTGAGCTGTTTTTTGTTTTATTAGTAATACATTTCGCATTATCTGTTTTATATTTTAGATGAGTATCTTTATATTTAAAGTGTAAATTTTGAACGACAAATACTTTTTTTGAGATATGAATATAAAGAAAAGGGTTAATTGTGAATTTATATAAATTAAAGCTAGAAGTTATATATTTTTTACCACCGTCATTTTTAATTTTTATATTTTAATAATTCAGTCATGGTATTAGAGTATTATATTTTAGTATTTATTCTGTTATTTTAGCTGTAAATGTGACACTGAAGGCCTGCTCGTCGGCATTGGCAACCCGCTTCTGGATATATCTGCCATTGTTGATGAGGATTTGCTGAAGAAGTATGATTTGAGTCCTGATGATGCCATTATGGCAGAACCAAAACACATGCCGTTGTATAAAGAGCTGATGGAGAAGTATGAATATTTTATCAAATTAAAACCTTACAAGAATGCCGCTGAAGGTGATTAAAACTTAAAAAAATTAAATAGTTGGTTATCAGGTCTAGTTGTGTTGTGCATTTCAAATTTATATCAACAACAATTTCTAATAAATTTTTGTGTAATTCATAAAGGAACATAAAGAATATATACTTATTAACTTAAAGCCATTTTTTGATTGTAAATATGCCAAATGTTTAAAAGTTTTGTGATTGTTAAAGATAAAGAGCATGTTAGCCAGAAAGAAGCCTCTGTTCCCTCTAGTTTAGCCCAATGTCATATTGGTGTGGTAAAATTCATGTGCCTACAAATTTCAATCCCTCACTGTAAATATCAATAACAATGTTGCTAGAAACTTTATGCAAGTAGGGGTTAAAAATATACCTTTGTAGAGAGTAGAAAAGTGGGGTTGGGTGGGAAATTACTTCCTTAATGTTCTGGCACAGAGATGAATAGTTTTTAAGTTATGATTTTTTTGAAACCTAAAAAGTGAGATTATAACTTTATTCTGCCAAAACTTTACCATCTGATACCTTCATATGAAGTAGAGGGGTGAGTGGGGCCAAAAAATAATCCCTAATCCCCCCCTCTCCCCACCAACATGAATAATTTTTAAGTTAGGTTTTTTAGTAAAATCCTCAACCTCACTGTTTGTGCCTAAGAAAAGGATGTGATCTCTGCAAATTACATTAGATACTATTTTCTGTATAAAAATCGAAAAATAATTCTAAGTATATTTCCAATTTTATATTACTTTATATTAAAAAAAGGCTTGATGGCTCATGGTGACCTGCTCAGTGCGGTGTCACACAGAACTGTTCTGGGTGTCACTTTCTTCTAAGAAAAAAGGACAGTCAAAGTACTATATTCTAGTTGTTAAAACTTTTTTTTCCAAAATATACATGTAGTATAAAGCTCTAGCAGCTTTTTCTTATGTGGAGTGGTAATATATACAATTTTTTCTAGCTATAATGCAGAGTTCATAGCTGGAGGCAGTGTGCAGAATTCACTCCGTGTGGCACAATGGATTTTGCAGCAACCCAACGTGTGTACGTACTTTGGCTGTGTGGGGAATGACAAATATGCTCAGATACTAAAGGAGCGAGCTGAGTGAGTTATTACAGTGTGATATATTTACTAACCTTCTATTTTATTTATAAATAGCTATTAGAGTTATGCATATTTGATAGTCAATATGAATAAATAATAGAGAGGTGTGTGTATGCTTTGTCAATATTTAAGTAGTGTTGGTGGTGGCATAAGAGAATCTACCACCCCATCTCGTCCCGGGGGTGTCGTATAAGTCGACAGAGGGCATATAAGGAGATGGGCAGCTGCACCTTCCTGGAACATATGAATAAATAAATTGCGGTTGCCAACCTGTGTTCCAAACATAGCAACTACTACTATGGCAAAATCCCAATTCAAAAATGGGGGCTACAAACTTTTGTGGCAATCTATGGGGGAGGCCTATGTTCAGAAGTGGACTATTGATAAGCTAAAATGATAATGATAGTAGATACATAATAGTGTTTCGAGTTACATATTGTCTATAACAAGCAACACATTCAACCAATTCAGTTTTTGTTGATGGCAAAGTAACAGCCATAAACGTCCCACGGCTGAGCACAAACCTGTTTTAAATAGAGTTTTTGAGGCGCGAATAATTCGCCAACCTGCTCCAGGATGGTTTGGCAGTCTTCACCTGCCATTGAAATATATCTTATTTCTCAGACATGCAGGTTTCCTTAGGCTCAATTTACATTGCCGCGGAACGGAATTTAACGGAAGCGTCGATTCCACAAACGGCTCTAGCCCCCGTAGGAATCGTCGAGAATGCGCGAGAATTCCCCGGAAGAGGTCGCTCCTCTTTTTCACTCTAATCTAGTTTGTATCTTAAACAATTGAAATTAAACTCATTATATGCAATTTCGCTACAAAAATTCCGTTCCGCGGCAATGTAAATTGAGCCTTAATATATTTTCTGTCCCGTCGAGCTCCTGGAGCAATCATGGCCCGGTTCATAACAGTAATGTCAAGAATATTAATATATTCTTTAGCCGAATGATGACCAACGTAATGTAAAAGATTTTTTTTTTAATTGTATAAAGTGATGAAACGAGCAAAACGTTCACCTGATGGTAAGTGCAACGTCCGCCCATAACAAATGCTGTGTCACCCAGAACATTTCTGTGTGACACCTCACTGTGCCCATCACCCTGAGATATCAGTTCTTAAGTCTCATATGCCCTGTGATTACGCTAGCTCACAGTGCCCTTCGAACCGAAACGCAGTAATGTTTGCACACTACTGCTTCACGGCAGATTAACTGGCCCTTGGGTGGTACCTAGACGGATTCCTGTATAGGAATTCTACCACCAGTTAGCCTAATAATGTCCCACTGCTATGCTCATTTTGGAGCTAGGAGGAATCCGCCACCCTGCTCCAATGATGGTGTCCTCACGATGTTTTGCTTCGCCACTCAGCACGTGGTTGAACAGCAACAGCAAATTTCGAAACAATTTTAGAGCTGCACGGCGGATCGAATTCAGTTCTTCAGTGTGGAATTACCTTAACCGTCAATAACCATCAAATTTTATCACACAAGATAAAAAATACAACCAATACTACGCTATCTAAGAACGATATCTCTAAAGATATTTTAAAAAGAGGCATGTCACGTGTGAATACTCTTATGATAATACGCGTTTTTCATTCATGCATAAATACGTTAATCAATATGTCATATTATACATGCTTACTAATATTATAAATACGAAAGTAACTCTCTTTGTTCCTCTGTCTGTTTGATACCTTTTCACGGCTCAACCCCTGAACCGATCTTGACGAAATTTGGCACTTATACTTAGGACTTTTAATTTCGCAAAATGAAATAGTTCCCACGGGATTTTGATATAAAACATATATCCACGCGGACGAAGTCGCGGGCATCAGCTAGTTAAGTATAAATTTTAGCTTCCTCGCTTCCTCTCCGTACACAATTGAACCATGCCAAAACTCACGCTCCTTCGTGCGCGCAATATGCTTAAAAAGGAATACAAAGTTTTATATAGAAAAAATAAAGAAACGTACTTATATATATGGAATTATTATATCCTTACCAATATGATAAATGCGAAAGTAACTCTCTCTGTCCCTCTTTCTGTTTGTTATCTTTTCGAGGTTCAACCGCTGAATCGATCTTGACGAAATTCGGCACAGAGATTGCTTGAATCCTGGAGACAGACATAGGATAGTATTTGGATATATTTAATCCCGGGAAATCATAAAGTTCTTACGGGTTATTAAAAAACATGTTTCTACGTGAACGACGTCGGGCATCAGCTAGTGTAGTATATATAGAAGAAGATAACTAGCTGACCCGCTCCGGCTTCGCACGGAAGGATAAATGGCACCGTCCTCATTAGCCATTTAGTAGTTAATGTTAGTTCTTAGTGGGTGTCTATGTCGGGATAACAATATATATATTTTAAATATCAACTCAATAGGTCTTGTAGTTTCTAAGATATCGTGATGAGTCAGTGGTAATTCGCTTTTATATATATATACATTACTAGCCTATGCCCGCGAATTCATCCGACTTGATAGATTTTTAAATATCCCGTGGGAATTATTTGATTTTCAGCGATAAAAAGTATCCTATGTCCGTCTCTAGGATGCAAGCTATCTGTGTACCAAATTTCGTCAAGATCTATTTAGCGGCTGGACCGTGAAAAGGTGACCACGGCAACAATTACCGAATATTGATGTAAGTTATTTTACGAAGGTGAAAGCGCAGATCTACAGCTAGTCGGGCAATAAAACATTTGGCAGAAAGAAAGAAAGAAAGAAACACATTTTATTCTAATCACAATAGATACAAAACAAAACAAGAAACATTTTTTTATTACACAGAACATAAAATAATATTGCCCAAAATTAAAAAAAGTGAAAAAAATAATATAAAATGAGTCTGTGTAGCAGCATAAGACCGTGAAATGGACAGGACTCAGTAAAAATCGAGATACAGAGACTTAAATTGCTCTGATCCCATCACTGGTTTTCAGTCCGGCCCGCACTCCGAGGCAACTCGGACGGCTGCGTCAGTGCACTTACAATAATATGACGCTATAACGGAACTTAAATAATTTACTTTTATTTATATAAGTGAACAGTGGACAGTGAAAAGTTAGGTAAACAAATCGAGTCCTTATGGGGGGTAGGGGGACAGCTAGCTGAAAACAGAGCAAACAGGGGGACACTCATCCCAACCGTCCCGAAAGCGTACCCGAAGTAACGCCCATGCGATAAGATCGGAGGGAGGCTAGGATGCATCCAGACCCGAAAACCAACAATTTGATTTTTGCACAAATCTCCGGTTGGGATTCGAACCCAGGACCCGCGGCGCAGTAGTTAGGTACTCTAACCACTAGGCCACGCGGTCGTCCATTCTGTGTTCAGTTGTGGGACACCAATAGGCTGTAACTACAATACTAGTTTACACTAGTTGTGAATAAATTATCACGACCATTAATTTCTCTACACCTACATTCATTATTTACGTTACATCATCACATAATAAACACTTACAAGACACAAGACAAGACATTGCAATGATGTAACTTGTAAATAATTCAACTAAAATGATAGCATATGCGATAAAGTGTTGCCATGTTAGGCAAGAAGGTGAATCCCACCGATAACATTTGCTCTTATCACTCTACCGTATTACTTTAAAATAAAGTAGCTTCAATTCGTGCATTTGAAATGTAAAATACAAAATACATTCAGAAACATTTTTTTGCAATCAATTCTTGTAAGTGTTCCTAAACTAACGACTTTAAGTCTAAGTGATTCGAATAGTGCTGCTCATCCCTGTAAGAGAGATGTAAATAGTTTTACTAGGCTAGTTATAGTTAGTTAACTCTTACCGACCCGTAAAAGGCGCCTTAGAAATAAATTAGTAGATAGTCGGCATTAATTCCGTCATATGCTTGGCTGCGAACCCGGAATTATTTACGGAACATTTACTCGTAGCTACCTTTGTATCGAAAGGCAAAAGGTCCTTTCGATACAAAGAGAATCTTTAAGTTTGTACCAGTGTATTTACTTTCCTAATTGTCGCGGAACACCTATTCAGATTGTAGAATATCTTTCGTAGGAAACAGTAGTCCAAACTTATGTTCCGCGGAACATAGTTTGGAATAGGGGAAAGGGCAAGGGCGTCGCCAGCGAATGGGCCAGAAGGGGCCCAGATAATAGATTTAACGAAAATTTGAATTTAAATTAAAGAAATATTTTTATTAAAAACATTTTTATTAAATACCATACTAAATTTATATGAAACGTTTTTTATTACTTTTACTGTTTTAAAAATATCCCAAATCTGATCCAACAAAATACCTATTTTTGTATTTTTTTTCTCCCAAAAATAATGACTAATCTTTATCTACCTAATGTAAGTCTAGAAGACAGACGGCATTGTCCTGCATAGGTGTGCGTTTCAGATCGCATGACGCGGGAATTATAAATCGGGGACAATAAATAACAAAAAATATTGAGTACAAATAGGATTACGGGGGAGGGGCCCCTCCCAGCTCCCCCTTGGCGACGCCCTTGGGAAAGGATTATGTTCTGCGGAACACAAGTTCAAGTGGCTGTAAAGGAGAGAAAAGAAGTTAATTTGCAAAGATCTAAAATTAAAAATGGCGTGTGTTTGTGCAATAAATAAAATGAAAAAAAAAATGTTTTTATGTTCAATAAAAACTTGTTCATCTGTTTGTCCCAGTAGTACAAATTAAACCTAGGTTTCGATCAATACGATACATCGTGCTTCTGTGAATTGACACTCGTTTCATAAATGCAAAGTCCAGTTTATTTAATTTTCAATAGGCTTCATATACATACATACATACATACAGGTGGTAGGATTCCTATGAAGGAATCCTTCTAGGTAGGTACCACGCCAGGGCCAGTTATTCTGCCGTGAAGCAGTAGTGTGCAAGCATTACTGTGTTTCCGTTTGAAGGGCACTGTGAGCTAGCGTAATCACTGGGCATTTGAGACTTAACAACTGATGTCTCAAGAGTGACGGGCGCAGTGTGGTGTCACACAGTAATATTCTGGGTGACACAGCATTTGTTGTGGGCGGACGTTGCAATTACCATCAGGTGAACGTTTTGCTCGTTTCGTCACTTTATACAATTCAATAAAAAAAAAATTAATATTTAATTTTTATGGAAGAAATTTTCGAGACGAGCGAACCTGATGAGAATTGCAACGTCTGCTCGTAACAAATGTTGCAAACCCAGACCATTTCAGTGTGGCACCGCACTGCGCTCGTTACTCTTAGACATCGGTTCTGAAATCGCAAAAAAAAAAAGTAAAGTAACAGCCTATAAATGTCCCACTGCTGAGCACAGGCCTCTCATTTCCGAGAGGGTTTTCGAACTAGGAGGAATCCGCCACGCTGCTCCAATGCGGGTTGGTGGACTTTACATGTCATCGAAAGGTTTCCTCACTATGTTTTCTTTCACCGCCGAGCACGTCGTTAATCAGCACTTTTTATTTAAAGCGAGCGCCTAGCCCCTGAGCTACCACGGCTCTGAAATGCTTAGTAATTACGCGAGATGTCAGTGCCTGAAAACTGAGTGTTGCAGTGGTACGAACCTAGACCGGCATAGTAATCCTACTACAGGTGTACATTGCAACTTGCCCAGACTCCTAAGCAGTACTGATAATAGTAATGTAATATTTACTAAGCCACTTGTCATAACCACTCACTAAAGAGGAGTCGAGACTGGTTTTTTACCTATCGGGACCTGAGACTGCTCTGAAATTCATGTTAATGTAGACAATTTTGAGTCGTAACGATAAAATAAACCACTTTCGAAAGTTACTAATTTACATAGATTGCGTTACTATAAGCAACTTAAATAACTTTTATCCTGTATTCGTTAGAAAATACTGAAGACTTCTATTTATTTATTCTTATACAGTGATAGGTTGACGTTCAACAATAATTGTTGCATGAATGGTCCGGCTCGACCGGGGAAGTACCACGATCTGACAGAATACCGGCGTGAAGTAGATGTTTTACAAACTTCTTTTAGTCTGGTGAGTGCAGGTAACCGGAGGCCCACCCACCCTCTTCCCTAAAACGATCGACTGGGATTGAAACCCAGAATCCGTGGCGTAGAAGTCGGGTAATCTGACCACTAAACCACGCGGTCGTCTTGTGGCGGTATAATATCTCCTGCGCAGTTTAGCTTTCGACAATATCCGGAAATTGATGCGACAGTTACAAATCAACCACGTGAACATTACATAAATTGGTAGGCTCGACTGGGAAGGGTCTTACTTGGTCTTAGGTATTACATACTGATGTTTATATACTGACCATTGTTATTTGTAACAAGGAATAACAATACTACCGCCGTGTGGTAGCGGCTTAAGAGAATCTACCACCCCATCTCATCTCGTGGGTGTCGTAAAAGTCGACAGGAAAAATTCAAACCAGAATATGGGCAGCAGCGTCTTCCTGGAACCTCTGAATACATATACTGCGGTTGCCAACCTGCCTACTAAGCGTGGCAACTATGGCAAAATCCACCCAAAGAGCTACAAAACTTTTGTGGCAATTCAAGGGGGAGTCCCTATGTTCGGCAGTGGACTAGTGATAGGCTGACATGATGATGATGAATAACAATAAAAAAATCTCACTATGTCTTGCCGCCCCTTTAGTAATACCGCCCTAGTCCCGGGCTTACTCGGTCTATAGGGAAATCACCTGCCTTTGACGCTGCTTTCACCTCATTTGACTGGTATTTTTCAAAATGGTTATTTCGCCATCCGATTGGATTTCACCAGATCTAAAACACTAACACCGGTTTCGGGCAGTGAGTAACACAACTTGTCCTAGTACTGTCTGGTGGTCACGGCTAATGCTTCCGAGTTAGTGGAGGTCTATTCAGCAGTAGACCGTTCGAAGTCTGACGACAACCGAGAGGCGATCAGCTGAAGAAAAATGTTCTGTATAGTTAATAGAATCAGGCGTTACTTTGCGGAAATCCATTATAATAAAAAAAGTTATTTTTCTAAGATCCGCATGTAAAACTTTAAATTGTGTGTATTACCTACTTTCTGAAGAGCACCGGCCGCCCGACTTCGGTAATGAATTACCCACTGGTGGTGTTGTAGTGGTGGAGGGTATCTAGAGGCGACTCTTCGCAGGCTATTGTAGGAGGGGGCGGTGCTCTTCAAAAACTAGGTTATAATACTCACCATTAAAAATTTGCATGTGGATCTGAGCAATTATCTTTCTTTCCTTTCTTCTTTTTTGATTCTGGCAACTAATTACAAATCGAGCCATTTTTGCCAAAGACGAGTAATAATTAAATTATAAAAAAAGTAAAGTTTCAGATTATAAATGTCCTACTGCTGAGCACAGGCCTTCTCTCATTTCTGAGAGGGTTTTGGAGCTAGGAAAAATCCACCACGCTACTCCAATGCGGGTTGGCGGAATTCACATGTCCTCGAAATATTTCTATTCCTCGGACATGCGGGTTTCCTCACGATGTTTTCCTTCACCGCTAAGCACGTGGTAAATCAGCACTTGAAATTGTAGAACAATTTTAGAGGTGCCGGCATCGGGGATCGAACCCGGGTTACTCGCTTACTATGAAATTAAAGGCGAGCACCAGGCCCCTGAGCTGCTATGGCTTCATTAAATTATAACAAAGACTTTATTTCAATTGACAGTAAAATTATAGTTGACTTTTACTGAAGAATTGCTGGACTGATGATGGAGACAAACCGAAAAGTACAATTTCGAAATTGAATTTTCCAATCACTGTACACTTTCACGAGCACTCGGTGCATAATAAACTAACAATATCAAACATTAAAACATAAAACATACACAGAAATTACAAAATTGAATAAAAACACTACCGCCACTTTTCGAATTGGCGCTTAAAGTCCTTTGTTAGACGTCCATGACATTCGGCAGGGCGGACGGCGTGCGCGTTCAGTACCAGGTGACGGAGGAGGCGCCGACGGGCACGTGCGCGGTGCTGGTGACGGGCGCGCACCGCTCGCTGTGCGCCAACCTGGCGGCCGCGCAGCGCTTCACCCCCGACCACCTCGCCAGGGACGACTGCCGGGCGAGCATACAGTCGGCCCGCTTCCTCTACGCCTCGGTGACTATTTTATTCGAGGAGACGAGACGAACAAAACTTTATCCTGATGGTAAGTGCAACGTTTGCCCATAAAAACTGCTGTCTCATCAAGAAAATGTATGCCACACTGCGCCCGACACCCTGAGACATCAGTTCTTAAGTCTCATGTGCCCAGTTATTACACTACCTTTCAGTGCCTTCCAGACCTTACTTTGGGTTCCCCAACCTCAAGAAAGATCTTCGAGGTAACCATTTTTCCGTCGATGATGAGTTGAAGGCGGCAATTCATGAACATTTTTCAGACAAGGAAGAAAAATATTTTAGGGGGTATTGAAATGTTACTTTCCCGCTCAAATAAGTGTATTGAGGAGAATTTTCTGCTTTTTCTTTCATGCCTATACCGAGAATACATTGAACGTCCCTCGTAGTCTTGGAAAGATTTAAATCCATAATTGAACGTTAGAACATGGACATGAACTTATATTGGAGAATCTCAGTACATTATATGGTTACTATCATACGTTACGGAAGTAACTAAATTTTTGTTTTAGTTTTTTTTTATTGCATTAAGTGATGAAATGAGCAAAACGTTCACCTGAAGGTAAGTGCAACGTCTGCCCATAACAAATGCTGTGCCACCCAGAAAATTTCTGTGTGACACTACACTGTGCCCATGTGCACCCTGAGACATAGGTTCTTAAGTCTCATATGCCCAGTGATTACGCTAGCTCACAATGCCCTTCAAACCGAAACACAGTAATGTTTGCACACTACTGCTTCACGGTAGAATAACTGGCCCTGGGGTGGTACCTACCTACACGGACTCCTGCATAGGAATCACAGTGCAAAATTTTCTTTTCTATTCTCTGTTTTTTGCCATTTCACGGTCACTCATCCAATAGTTAACCCCGCAGAACGTTGCAAGTCTAGACACCACAAATAATATTGGTGCGACACACCAATAAGAGTGATTTAAAATTGCCGGGAGGGATTGTACAAATTGCCAGACGTAAGTACTCTGGACTGACTATGGAAATAAGTGCCAATTCGCCTCCTAAATGTGGTGATTGAAATGAAGGGAAAAATTTTACAATTTTTCAGCAGGTCTTTTTAAAAAATTTGCATTTGTTTTTGGAATGTGGTTGATTAATAGTTAAACAATATTGGTCAAATGTTTTAGGGC